>JAECWI010000207.1:0-116609 GCA_018150345.1 Drosophila equinoxialis
GCTGCAAATTTTGAATTATAAATGCAGTCCATACCTCATTTCAAAGTAGTGTCAAAAGCACAGTTAATAGACAGAACACAGGAAATCCCTGCTAATTTCTATATATCATATTTAAAATATTGTACACCAATTTGCTTATGGACAAGTTGCACTTACACTTTTTTCATTACGCACAAACACTCGCACACAGATTCACATACACACATTCACACACTTGTGACTCTATGACAGAGACACATCGCTAGTCGTCGGTCTGTTTCTGGTCGCGTTTAAACCCGTCTTTTTATCCTATAAAAGAGTGTTTTCTCAGTGGTAATTCCATCAAACGCGACGCGCTACTCACGGTTCTACTGTTACCCATTTCTCCTTGTCTCCGGGACCTGCAATCTTTTGCTGTTTTCGGTCGGTCTTAAGAAGCCCCGCTGTCGTTGGTGGCCAGAGGGGATCGGTGGTCGCCCCCTCCGTTTCCCGACTTTCACCGGTGCCTGCGTAGTGGTGAGGTGATCGCAGCAAAGAGGAGCGGAAAAAGATAAGTTCATCCACTGTAGTGCCCAGTTTCTGCCGTTAGTTTTATTTTTTAAATTTTAAGGCGTTGGTTACAAATCGGTAAGGCGTGGGTAATTGTGTCGATGGAAGTGATCAGCTGAGCTTAGAAGTTCGATAATTATGCTAGTGCAACCCTAGCGAGGAGGCATTATGCGCGATCGCATGCGTTGGTCACACTCTTTTCTGACGAACTTCCGCCCTGGCTAGACGCCTAAACCACGCTGCTCCTCAGAAAAAAATAAAAATATTTAAATCTGAAATTTTCTCGGCCATCCAGTCGAATTATAATTTAATTATTAATTTGGAGCATATAGGACAGCCATTATTGTGGAGTTTTGTGAATCTGATTATCGTAAGTTAATTTTTTGTGGATATTTGGATATTTGGAAGTGTCTAATAAGTTCTTTTGAAAACTTAGCCATAAATAAATTGGATGTCGAAAATCTGAACAGGGAATTTCATTTTTTGAGTTTCGAAATTCAACCAGACATATTTTTGAGACACCGAGGCCTCAAAAGCTGCACACCGTGAAGGGCACATAGACATTTCGACAAAGTCAACAAGATTGGAATAGCCGCCCGAATCGGATACGGGCAGAGAAAGTTTCTTTGAGGATTGAGAGTCCTCCAGATCGCCTATCTTGCCTAGGAGTGCCAAACGCTTGATTTAACTTAACATTTTATTCCTAAGCATCATCCAGCGGACGACGAAGGCCTTCGACGGACCGGACGGATGGGTAAGTCCTAAGTTCTTGACAAAAAAAAGTCATGTTCGTTCTGGCATTTCCCTGTTTTGTTTGGCAAGAAGATAGCGAGTTCTGCGTCAAATAAGCCGCAAATAAGAAAAAGTTCTCTCTCTCTAGTTTGGTAACATCAAAAGAAAATTATTAAAGTTCAAGTAAATCGCCTTTGACTGTGTGAGCGGGTCTATAATTTAGAATTTAAATAATTTAAGTTTGAGACTTCCAAATTTCATTTGAACTTTTTATTTTTGATTACCGATAAGTTTATATATATCCACCTTATAATTAAGATTCACCAAAACATTACAATATTATTCCTAATTTGTGCTTTTGGATGCTTGAAATGATCCAATTATTTAATTTGATTATCGTTTATTATAAGAACCTTCATTTAGTTTGTATAACTCGGATTATGTTTCCGACTTATTGAAGTTTTTTGGTATTCCGTAACCCTCGTGAATAAATATCATTTATAATGTTTGAGTAAGAGTGTGTGATCTTCCTTGTGCCGAAATGTGAGCGGTGAGTTGAACTATATTGGGATTTTCCAGAATCTTGCGACAGCAAAATCATTGGTTCGGAGGGTTTAGACGCGAAGCTATACTACCATCCTCATAGCTTCCCTATTCGTGTGACACTAATATAATCTCTTTCTCTATCATTCTAGTTAATTTCTTTTATTATGTAATTGTGTAATATTCGTGCTCTAGGGACTTTGTTTTATTTTATGTACTACGGGTGTATTGAGAATGGCTGGTCCAAAGAACCCCCCAAAGACTGTTTGCTAGCCGACAGCCAGAAGTCCCACCCGGACCAAAACTTCTCGATACATTCAGCCCGTACATGTTGGCTTTGGTCTGATTTGCGGTGCTCATAACATCTGATAAATCGGGACTGTGAGAGTTACCACACACATATGTATAGGCCAAAGCTGACTTCCTCTTGGATCAAATAACATCCTTTGACAAAGAGGGGATGTGCATGATTTGGATTAATTCCAGATTGTGTACTTTACATAATTTTGGCGCCCAACTAGGAGGCTTGTTAGACTTGTATACAGTTTTTCGGTTCAACCGCGTATCTCTATAGGACTCAGGCTGAGCCGTGTTGTTCAAGAATTTCAGGTTCCTTTTTCCTTCTCCTACTTCTTATTCTATCTCTTAATAAAATCCCTAGTCTTTTTATCTATCCTTTGCTGTCAAAGATTTTTATTTTGTTTTTCATTTCGCTTTCTTTTTGTGTTCGCGGATAGTTGTTTGAGTGACTTAAATTTGATTGTTTCGATTTTACGACCAGTGAAGCATGATAGGCTTGTGATGTCGGCGTTAGCATTGTAGTTTATTGATTCATCCATTAATTACAATAGAACAAATGTTTCAGCGGAGATCAATGAATTGACTGCTTAATCATCTGGAACTGCAGATATTTGGCGTGGCCCGAATTCTGACCGATGAAACAAAGTGAGTTCAGTTTATCATACTGGGTGAAACTAGTCATTTCGTTTTGGATTTGATTAATGATAGGTAGGCCTACCGCGACAAGATTTCTCTATCCCTTCATATATAAATTTTCTGAGATTGAACTATCAATTAGTTCGATTCTCCCTCTATATTAGTGCCGCACCTGAAATTTTGCTCACCCTCACTTTCAAAACAAGGAAGATAATCGTAATATGATTAAATGTATTAAAACAATTTAAATAAAGTATCTAAAGTAATGTTTGTGTAAAAATAATCAAAATGTCTGTATTTCGGAGTAATGATGATTTGAGTGTGCTACCAGAAGCAAAATGCACCATTTGCTCGAAAGATTTAGTAGAAACAGAAGAGCTTAGGATTACTAAATGTAATCATGTTTTCCATCAGGAGTGTATAGAAATTTATATACAAGAACATCAGGAATGTCATTTCTGTAAGAAATTATGCCATCAGAAAGATTTAGTCCAATTTATAATGTCAGATCAAGCAGCGTGTCCCTTAAGTAATAAAAACAAGAAGACCCATAATACTAGAGCTCAATCACAATCAAGCAATGTAGCATCTCCGGCTAGTCAGTTAAAATCAGGATGTAGAGGTAGAAAACCCAAATCATCAACGGCACGTAAACCGGAGAACTCGAATCGACACAGCCAGCGTTCAGCTTTTTCACAGCAACAATCAACTTCAAATCGAGCAGCTGAGATAAATGTTGATACAATTTTTGAAAGAATGGAATATTTAATTGATCAGATATTGGGAAATTTGAATGTAAATAATTCAGTTGGACGATCTAGCAACCACGCCGAGCATCGCGTTCCAACCCAAAGATCAGATTCAATATCACACCATTACATTAATCCTGGAAAAGCCGCCCAATTAGTACAAAGTTGGGGTATTAAATTTGATGCGTCTCCTAAAGGTCCTACAGTATCAGAGTTTCTATACAGAATAAAAGCATTAACTGTAGACAATTTTCAGAGTGATTTTACACCGGTATGCAGAAATTTGCACCTACTGTTAACCGGAAGAGCCAAGGAATGGTATTGGCGCTATCGAAAAGAACATGACGAAGTTGTTTGGGAAGAGTTTTGCATGGATTTAAAACAGGAATACGACGATTTCAAGCACGATGATTTGATTCTCGTACATCAGCTACAAAGAAACCTGATTTCAGAAGTACGAGAAGCTTTATTATACGTTCCAATTGAATCGGTATCTAAACTTCGCCAGTTGGTGCACCGCCGAGATCAATTTCTCCGTGAAGAATCAGCAAAACGCATTACGAAGTATACGAATATTAGGAAGAATATCGCTTTACTCGAAGAAACAGACGAAAATCCCGAGGAGGAAGATGTTCAACCGGAATTAAATGCGATTCACGTCAAGGAAAAGAGATATATTTGTTGGAATTGTGACATCGAGGGACACAGATGGGACATGTGCTTGGAAGAGCGCCACATTTTCTGCTATGGATGTAGAAAGAAGAATGTCTACAAACCACAATGTGATGTATGCCAAACCCGTTCGAAAAACTTCAATCAGGGCCCATCATCCCGTCGCAATCGAGTGGACCCTCAGTATATGTCAATGATAGTACAGCGACAAACAACAAAACATCAGATTCGACAGATAACACCAATATGAATAAAATTCAGCCGTATCCCAGACTACCATACCATCAACGGCTGCAAAACTATTTAGCGATTCGAGATAAAATCTTTGCGCAGGAGGTTACAACTCGCCAGTTCATTAGAAGTCGATCTTGCGAACGTCTGCGTCGATTTTGGAAGAAAGTAAAAGACGCCCAAAAACTTATAATAGCGTCTATGATTAACGAAGCTGCAGATGGCCGTTTCTATGCTCCAGTGAAGTTTCTCGAATTTTCTGAGCTTGGTCTATTGGATACTGGAGCTAATATCAGTTGTATCGGATCAGATTTAGCAGCAAGAGACTGGACGAAATATCCCGGATTTTCGACTATTGTTTCAAGTGTAGCCACAGATGGGAAAAGACATCCAGTTACCGGAATAATAAGAACAGAGGTTCAATACGAAAGCAAGCAAAAACCTCTTTCTCTTTTTATTATCCCGTCATTAGCGAAACTAGTCATTTTAGGAATTGATTTCTGGAAATCTTTTTGAGTTATGCCCAGAATTTTAATTTCGTTGTAAGACTGCCATATTAGATAAAAATATTCACTCGGTTGATGATGAGAAGAAATGTTTATTAACCCCAGAGCAAGAAAAAATATTAAAGGGGGTTATTCAATTGTTTCCGGATTTTAAACAACAGGGATTAGGCCTAACTCCACTTATTGTTCACGACATAGATATCAAAGAAGCAACTCCAATCAAACAACGCTTCTATCAGGTGTCGCCAGCGGTTGAAAAGTTAATGTATAAAGAAATCGACCGAATGTTGGAAATGGGAGTGATCGAGAGAGCAAATAGTCCTTGGAGTTTTCCTATGCGTCTGGTGGTAAAACCCGGAAAAGTGCGATTATGTTTGGACGCAAGAAAAATAAATGAAGTCACCAAAAAGGACGCATATCCACTGCAAAGCATAGATGGAATTTTCGCACGACTGCCCAAGGCAAATTTCATAACAAAAATTGATTTAAAAGATGCCTACTGGCAAATTGCCCTTTCAGATAAATCCAACCCCATAACAGCTTTCACGATGCCGCCCCTTATACCAGTTCACCGTAATGCCGTTCGGATTATGCAATGCTTCGCAAACCATAGCACGATTGATAGATGATTTAATTCCAGCAGATCTGAAATACTGTGTGTTCGGATACCTCGACGATCTCTGTGTGGTGTCTGAAGACTTCGATACCCATCTGGAAATTCTGATTCGTATGTCTCAGCAATTTAGGAAGGCAAATCTAACTTTAAATTTAGAAAAGACAAAGTTTTGTGTCACTGAAGTGCCATATCTGGGATATATCATAGGAAGAGAAGGAATTTCAACAGACCCTGCTAAGATAGAAGCAATAAAGAATTGGCGAATTCCGAAAACGATAAAGCAAACCAGATGTTTCTTGGGTGTTGTTGGTTGGTACCGTAGATTCATTGATAATTATTGGCATTGGCGCATCGCTGATACAATTGGATAAAGAAGGAGCTGAGCAACCCGTAGCGTTTATGTCGAAGAAGTTAACAACTGCTCAACGAAACTATAGCGTAACAGAACGCGAGTGTTTGGCTGCGTTGGAAGCAATCGAAAAATTTTGCTGCTATCTGGAACTACAAGAGTTCGAAGTTATAACCGACCACGCCAGTTAAGTTTGGCGACAATCAGATCTGAAAGGAAGACTCGCGAGATGGGCTATGAAGCTGCAAGGTTATAAGTTTGAAATAAGTCACCGACGAGGTCGAGATAATGTAGTACCCGATGCCATGTCCAGAATGTTTTCAGAGGATTTGTGTGCTTTGGAGGAACCTCGCCCCTTTGTCGATTTGAACTCTCCTAGTTTTAATAACGAAGAGTATCAACAACTAAGAGAGAGAATTCAAAAAGAAGAAGACAGATACAGGACAGATGTATATATACGCACGGAGCATGACGATGGAACAGAGTCTAGCCTAGTCAATATTTGGAAATTATGGATTCCACAAAGTTTATCAAAAGAAGCCATCAAAAGAGCTCATGAAGATACGATATCTGCACATGGCCAGGCATGGTGGTACAAGTGCGTGATTTTATACGAAATTGTGAGACCTGCAAGTCAACGAAAGCACCTAAACAAATCTTAAAGCCACCAATGGGGAAACCTGCAGTATCCGAGAGACCTTTTCAGCGATTATATATTGATATTTTAGGACCATATCCGAGAAGCAAACGTGGTCATATCGGGGTCCTGATAGTGGTGGATCATTTATCTAAGTATCATTGGCTGCACCCCCTTAAAGTTTTTAAGAGCAATGTGATTCAAGAGTATCTGCAGGATAATATATTCTTTCGATACGGATTTCCGGAGATATTGGTAAGCGACAACGGATCACAATTTAAGGCAAGCGAATTTAATGCATGGTTAACGTCGTTGGGTGTAAAACATATATATACAGCAGTTTGTTCCCCACAGTCGAATGCATCTGAGAGGGTAAACAGATCCATAATTGCAGCAATACGCGCCTATCTCAAAGAGGACCAGCGCGAATGGGATCTACACATACCAACTATAAGTTGTGCACTAAGAAATTCGTATCATCAGAGTATAGGATGCTCTCCTTTCCATGCTTTGTTTGGCTTTGACATGGCCACACATGGTTCCCAATACACTCTTCTCGAAAAGATTCATATGCTGAATGAATCGAATAATGTGTTGCGAAAGGACGATCAGTTAGCATTGCGGCATAATTTACTCAAGAAAAATATAGCACAGGCAGCAGAGCATAATGCAATGGTATATAATCTGAGAACCAAGGAGGTTAATTTTAAGGTAGGACAAGAAGTTTTTAGACGTAATTTTGGACAGAGCAATTTTCAAAAATGTGTTAGTGCCAAGTTGAACTTGTTGTGGCTAAAGTCTCGAGTACGAGAAAGATTAGGAAACTGTTATTATGTGTTGGAAGATTTGAATGGCAGACTGATAGGAACTTATCACGCAAAGGACACTAGGCAGTAACTGTCTTTTTTCAGGTTAATACTCCGAAGCAAGCAGTAGTAGCTCTAGTATTATCCTGTGGTTGTAGTGCCCAGTTTCTACCGTTAGTTTTATTTTTAAATTTTAAAGCGTTGGTTACAAATCGGTAAGGGGTGGGTAATTGTGTCGATGGAAGTGATCAGCTGAGCTTAGAACTTCGATAATTATGCTAGTGAAACCCTAGCGAGGATGCATTATGCGCGATCGCATGCATGGGTCACACTCTTTTCTGACGAACTTCCGCCCTGGCTAGACGCCTAAACCACGCTGCTCCTCAGAATAAAATATAAAAATTTAAATCTGAAATTTTCTCGGCCATCCAGTCGAATTATAATTTAAATATTAATTTGGAGCATATAGGACAGCCATTATTGTGGAGTTTTGTGAATCGGATTATCGTAAGTTAATTTTTTGTGGATATTTGGATACTTGGAAGTGTCTAATAAGTTCTTTTGAAAACTTAGCCATAAATCAATTGGATGTCGAAAATCTGAACAGGGAATTTCATTTTTTGAGTTCCGAAAATCAACCAGACATATTTTTGAGACACCGAGGCGTCAAAAGCTGCACACCGTGAAGGGCACAGAGACATTTCGACAAAGTCAACAAGATTGGAATAGCCGCCCGAATCGGATACGGGCAGAGAAAGTTTCTTTGAGAATTGAGAGTCCTCCAGATCGCCTGTCTTGCCTAGGAGTGCCAAACGCTTGATTTAACTTAACATTTTATTCCTAAGCATCATCCAGCGGACGACGAAGGCCTTCGACGGACCGGACGGATGGGTACGTCCTAAGTTCTTGACAAAAAAATCATGTTCGTTCTGGCATTTCCCTGTTTTGTTTGGCAAGAAGATAGCGAGTTCTACGTCAAATAAGCCGCAAATAAGAAAAAGTTCTCTCTCTAGTTTGGTAACATCAAAAGAAAATTATTAAAGTTCAAGTAAATCGCCTTTGACTGTGTGAGCGGGTCTATAATTTAGAATTTAAATAATTTAAGTTGGAGACTTCCAAATTTCATTTGACCTTTTTATTTTTGATTACCGATAAGTTTATATATATCCACCTTATAATTAAGATTCACCAAAACATTACAAAATTATTTATAATTTGGGCTTTTGGATGCTTGAAATGATCCAATTATTTAATTTGATTATCGTTTACGACAGGAAAATCATTGGTTGGGAGGGTTTAGACGCGAAGCTATACTACCATCCTCATAGCTTCCCTATTCGTGTGACACTAATATAATCTCTTTTCTATCATTCTAGTTAATTTTTTTATTATGTAATTGTGGTTTATTCGTGCTCTAGGGACTTTGTTTTATTTTATGTACTACGGGTGTATGAGAATGGCTGGTCCAAAGAACCCCCCCCAAAGACTGTTTGCTAGCCGACAGCCAGAAGTCCCACCCGGACAAAAACTTCTCGATACATTCAGCCCGTACATGTTGGCTTTAGCCTGATTTGCGGTGCTCTTCATAACATCTGATAAATTGGGACTACGAGAGTTACCACACACATATATATAGGCCAAAGCTGACCTCTTCTTGGATCAAATAACATCTTTTGACAAAGAGGGGATGTGCATGATTTGGGATAGATTCCAGATTGTGTTGTAGTATACTTTTAGGGATAAGATTAGGGCACATACTTTTAGGGATAGATTATAAGTAATTAGAACTTAAGCATAATGTCTAGCTTTAAGTACCGTTAAGGACACTAGCCATAAGACCAATGTAAACGTTCTCCTATAAATACCGGGCTTGCGGCCCCAATAAATAACTTCAAGTCAAACCTTGCCTGCCTACTATCGGCAACAAATAAAATAAAGGCAAAATAAAATAAATCCTTGCCATACATAAAAGGCAAAAAGAAAAAAAAACACAAAAAGGATTAGCTGAAGTACCAATGCCAAAGGATAAAGAAGCCCTACAAAAAGGCGTTGGAGGACTGCCCGCTGGACGGACCACGGCCGCTGACTATTGAAGAATACCGAGCCAGGCAACCTGCAGCACGAGCGGAGCTGGCAAGAAGGAGGCGAGAGGAGGACGCGCTGACGGCAATCCCCCTTGTCCTAAGGCCAAAGCGCCGAGGCGGCCACCTGGTCCGCTTTAGGAAGCAACGTGCGGCTCTACTGGCGCAAATCAACAGCGAGCCGCCACCACCCTGGCCAGAAGCGTGCAAACTCTGGAGCAGGATAGACGAGTTGGAGAAAACGCACGAGAGAAATCAAAGATGGTGCAAACAAAGATTGAATTTCTTAATACAGCCTCTAAGCTGATTCAAGAGTATGATGGTGGAGTAGTAACAATTCAAAGTTTCATAGATTCACTGGAATTAATCAACGAAATAAAAGCAGAACATGAAGAAACAGCTATTAAAGTCATAAAAACAAAACTAAAAGGGGACGTTAGACTACTACTTACTAATGAAAACACTATAAATGGTATAATCCAAACATTAAAGAAAGAAATTAAGGGTGAAACAGTTCAGGTAGCGGAGGCAAGATTAATGAATTTAAAACAAAATGGCAAGAACGCAAATTCATTTATGTCAGAAATAGAAAATCTTACTAAATCATTGAAACGCGCATTCATAACAGACAACGTAAACCCTGAAACAGCAAAGAAATATGCCACTCAAACAGCAGTGAAATCAATCATAAAGAACTGCGATAACGAAAAGGTCAGAACAATAATAGAAGCAGGCAATTTTACTGAAATGAATGATGTTATAGCTAAATTTGTAAATACATCTACAAATATAGAACAAGATCACAGCGTGTTTTATACTAAAAGAAACAATTACACAAATAGGAACTCGTACAATAATAATAGAAATTATAATAATAATTACCAAAATAGAAACCCAAATGATAATACTAACTGTAACAATACTAGGAATTACAATAACTATAGTAATAATTATAATCGAAGAAATTATAACAATAGATATACCAAAACTAAATATCCTCCTAAAACACAACAAAATAATAATGTTAGATTTACAAATATAGAAGAAAATTCGGAAAACTCCGAAAGTCCTCTGGTGTAAAAAAATCGAACAAATAAAATATATAATTTAAATTGCAACCTTAATAGCTACATAACTTTAAACTTTGACGATGTAGGGACAATAAAATTACTATTAGACACAGGAGCTGATGTATCACTAATAAAACAAGAAATATTAAGAAAAGACAATACAGTTAACATACAAAAACGGACAAAACTTAGTGGAATAGGCAAAGAAGTCCTTTTTACAATAGGCGAAACCAAACTAAAGGTCAGCAAACTCTCAACGGTACACACCTTCCAAGTAATAGAAAATGATTTCCCCATCCCATGTGACGGAATCTTGGGGCTTGACTTTATAAAAAAATTCAATTGCACACTCAATTATTCCACCAACAAATTGATAATAGATCCATATAAATCAAGATATAAAATTATAATCAATATAGGGATCAGTCAAAACACACATGTATTCCATATCCCACCTAGAACAGAAAAAATTGTACGCATTACAATATCCTCAAACAACAATAACATCTTTATCCCTAATCAAGAATTACACCCGGGGGTATTCATCGCAAACACTATTGCTTCTAAGACTAACCCATATGTCCGCATATTAAATACTAACAACACAGACGTGCAAATTACAAATATAAACCTATTAAATGAAAAACTGTCCGATTATGAAATCTTAAAAATAGACAAACAACATGATTCAAAACATAATCCACAATAATGAACAAACTAGCACCCCATTTTCCCGATTTCGTAAAAGAGCCTCTACATAAATTATGCTCAGAATTTGATGATGTATTCGCAATAGAATCTGAACAAATATCGTCCAACAATTTCTATAAACAAAAATTAAGACTCAAAGACACAACACCAGTCTACACCAAAAACTACAGGATAGCACACAGTCAAAAAAACGAAATCAATAAACAAGTGGACAAATTGATCAATGATGATATTATTGAACCATCAATGTCTGAGTTCAATAGTCCAATTTTATTGGTTCCTAAAAAAGCGCTACCTGGCAGTAAAGAAAAACGGTGGAGATTGGTAGTTGACTATAGAAAAATTAACAAACAACTAGTAGCGGATACATTCCCACTACCCAGAATGGACGATATCCTTGACCAGCTAGGACGCGCTAAATACTTCTCTTGTTTAGACTTAATGTCAGGATTTCATCAAGTAGAATTAGAAGAAAAATCTCGGGACATCATTTTCCACAGATAAGGGCTCGTTCAGATTCAAGCGATTACCATACGGATTAAAAATTGCACCAAACTCGTTTCAAAGAATGATGTCCCTTGCATTCACGGGTCTATTACCATCCCAAACATTTCTTTATATGGATGATCTAATTGTAATTGGTTGCTCCGAAAGTCACATGATCAGAAACTTAAGGGATGTTTTTGAAACTTGCCGAAAATATAACCTAAAATTGCACCCAGACAAATGCTCTTTCTTCAGACATTAAGTTACTTTTCTAGGACACAAATGCACAAATAAAGGAATTTTACCAGACGAAAGCAAGTTCAAAACGATTCAAGATTACCCGACTCCCAAAAATGGCGACGAAGCCAAAAGATTTGTAGCATTCTGTAATTACTACCGTAGATTCATTCCAAACTTTGCATACCATGCACAATTTATCAATAGATTATCTAGGAAAAATGTAGAATTTATTTGGGATGCAAACTGTCAAGCAGCTTTTGAATACTTAAAAAACAAATTATTAAGCCCACAAATACTTCAATATCCAGATTTTAATAAAAAATTCTGTATCACAACTGATGCAAGCAAGATCGCATGTGGAGCCGTACTCAGCCAAGAATTTGATGGACTCCAATTACCCATATCATACGCATCTAAGGCATTTACAAAAGGCGAAAGCAATAAGTTAACAATAGAGCAAGAATTAACAGCAATACATTGGGCAATTCAATATTTCAAACCATACATATACGGGAAAAAATTCCTAATCAGAACTGACCATCAGCCATTAACATACCTATTTTCTCTAAAAAACCCATCGTCAAAGCTTACTAGAATAAGGCTAGATTTAGAAGAGTTCGATTTTACTATAGAATACATCAGGGGACAAGAAAATTTCGCAGCGGATGCTCTCTCCAGAATTGAATTTGAAAATATAAAAAACATAGAAACCAATAAAATACTTAAAGTAGCAACAAGATCAGAAACAAAAAAATTAGTACATAAGGAAAACAAAATTAACAATAGCAGAATAGAAACACCAAGAATATATGAAATAATAAATCCTAGCGAAGCCAAAAAATACGCGCAAATTAAATTCAAAAAATGCAAATGTTATATTACCAAAAATAAAGAAAAATTACTCTCATTCAACATAGGCGATTTGATCATTAGTGGAAGAATAGATCTAGATCGATTCCTTCCAAGGCTTGAAAAAAGAAGCCGGTGCTCAAAAAAATCTATATACTGAAGATAGACATGTCAGAAAAACTATTTAGGTCACTTACACCTAATGAACTAAAACAAAAAGAAAAAGACACATTAAAACATTTAGAAATAGCAGTTCTACCCCCTAGTAAAAGTTATAACAAATAAAGAAGAAATAAGAAATACATTAAATAAATATCACAATGACCCAATAGAGGGAGGTCACTGCGGGGTAAACAGAACACTAGGAAAAATAAAAAGAGATTTCTTTTGGAAAAATATGTCTCGGGATGTTGCAACATACATCAAAAATTGCGAAAAGTGCAAACTAGCCAAAGTAACCAGACACAACCACTCCCCATTAGTCATAACACCAACCCCTGCAACCACTTTTGACACAATAATAATAGATACAATTGGACCATTACCAAAAACAATGAACGGTAATGAATACGCAGTTACTATTATCTGCGATCTGTCCAAATATCTCATATCAATACCAATACCAAACAAAAGTGCAAAAGCGGTTGCAAAGGCAATATTCGAGAAATTCATTTTAATTTACGGTTCAGTGAAAACAATTCTAACAGACATGGGAACAGAATATATGAATTCAATACTAATAGAACTTTGCAAAAATTTTAACATAACTAAAATTAATTCCACGGCGCAACATCATCACACTCTTGGAACAGTAGAAAGAAGCCATAGAACTTTCAATGAATACATCAGGTCATACATATCCATAAAAAAAGACGATTGGGATGAATATCTAGCATACTTCACATATTGCTTTAACACCACTCCATCCACCGTACATGGTTATGCACCTTTTGAACTAGTCTTTGCAAAACATCCTAAAACTGTCCCATTCTCGTCTGAAACGGTAGAACCCATTTACAACATTGATGATTTCAATAAAGAAATAAAATTTACAAAAAGAAACATATGATAAAAACACAAAAAAAGTATCGCTAACTGAAGGACAAGAAATACTTTTAAAAAATGATACAGGACATAAATTAGATAACAAATACACAGGCAAATATACAATACAGAGCATAGGTCCTAACAATAATATAGTAATAGCGGATGATAAAAAGAAAAAGCAAACAGTACATTTAGATAGAATAAAAATAACATAAAAAGGATGTTAGAAAAATATAAATTTTTCTTTTTAAAAAAAAGGAGGTGTAGTATACTTTTAGGGATAAGATTAGGGCACATACTTTTAGGGATAGATTATAAGTAATTAGAACTTAAGCATAATGTCTAGCTTTAAGTACCGTTAAGGACACTAGCCATAAGACCAATGTAAACGTTCTCCTATAAATACCGGGCTTGCGGCCCCAATAAATCACTTCAAGTCAAACCTTGCCATCGCCTATTTCAGTGTACATTACACCACCCACCAATCTGTACACTAGGAAAAATAAAAAACCAAAAGTGGTGTGGTCGCCAGCTGACTGCCGGCCCTGCCAAGCCGCTCTTGGAGACCCATCATCAGCGAGCAGAGCCTTTGCTCGCAACAACCCGAGCTTTAAAGCTCCTCTCTTCCCCCTAAGCCACGCTCCAGTAACTTATAGCAGACTTCTCGGCCTCGCGGGGAACAACTGATCGATAGCGGTGTCGGCAAACAAGCGGCCACCTGGCCGTGGGCCCAGGTTCGATACCCGGCTGTGCCGTCATCCACTTGGAATAAATGAATCGAAAATAAATTGATTCATTCACTTTGTATTTGTATTTGTATCTGAGTTTTTCCAAGTATCAAATATCCATTATTCTGTTCTTGCCACACCCCCCCGGTCAGTCTTTCGACCTTGAGACATTACAGGCGAGGTTGCTCAGCCACAGTGTGAAGCGATGCACCGCACCCCGCCGCCACTGAGCAGAGCAGTTGCTGCCCCTAAGAGCAACCCTCCCATGGTGCGACCTGTCGCGATTGATGCTGATGTCGCCAATAGCAGCGCAAGAGCAAAGGAATCTATTGTCGGCAGGCGCCCATACGAGTATTTTGCATGCCCCAGCAAAGCGATTCAGAAAGGAGGCAGGTTCACCAGGCGAAAATATTCCCAAAAGAATCAAGGGACAACAGCGTGGCGTCACGATTGATGATGAAATTGAGGAAATGGGATCCCTGTTGCAGCACATAATTGAAGCCACCAGCCCTCTGAGCGAGGCAAAGAAAAACTCCGATGAGGAGAAACACGCGGAAGATGCCTCCAAGGGCGAAGTAAAGCGGCAACGTCATATAAATCACAAACTAAGGCGGCAGTTCATGAGGCTAAAGGTGTTGCACGAAGCAATCAGCGTTTTCGTTTCAACGGACATGAGCGGTGTAGAAGCAGCATGAACAGAAGAGGTATCGGAAAGGGTGCCAGAGGGCTGCAAAACGTCAAAACCAAGGATACCAGGCCCAACAGTGGGAGCAGAAACGGTGCATCAGCAGCAGCATCAGCAGCGGCACAGTACTGACTGGCAAATAGTGGCAAATTAACCAACAAAGCGATCGATCCCGAAAAAGCGTCCAGCCGCTATTCTGGTGCAAAGCAAGGGCGGTATGTCATACAGCGATATGTTGAAACTGGTGACCAGAAGCCAGGACGCAAAGTTGCAGGCTGTTGGCGAAAGCGTACAAAAGGTGAGGCGGACCGCAAAAGGCGATCTCATGCTGGAGTTAAACCAAGTCGGCGCTGAAAATGTCAGCAAGATACAGCAGGACATCGGCCATGCACTCGAAGGCCAGGTCGACGCTAAATCGTTGGCAAATCTTGTCAGATTGGACGTGTTGGAAATGGACGAAGAGGCCACCAAAGCAGAAATATGCCATGCAATATTGATGCAGCTGTCTAAAGGTGACAGAAGAAGATGTAATAAGCTTGCGTCCTTCTTTTGGCGGATGCCAAAAGGCAATTCTATGCGTTCCGGCAAACGTGGCAGACGCAATTCTGAAAGCGGGGCAGCTAAAGATCGGCTACTCAGTATGCAGAGATAGGCTCAATCAGGATGCAACCAGATGCTACTGATGCCTGGCATTTGGACACGTAGCGGCTCGATGTCATGACTCGATCGACAGGACGAATTGGTGCTTAAAATGTACAATTGCGTTCGAGGCTAGCAGGCGTGCATTTTGTCAGAGCCTTAATAAACGGAAAGTGGATCTACAGTTGTTATTTCCCGCCGAGTCTAGACCATCTGGATTTCTGCGAATAGCTGGACGAACTTGCGGACGACGCGAGAACGCACAGCCCGTTCGTAATAGCTGGCGATTTCAATGCGTGTGCCCAGGAATAGGGCAGCAGTGTAACTAATGCCCGCGGGCGCGACGTTTTTAGAGGCGCTAGCCTCATTAGACGTCGCCCTCCTAAACTGCGGCTCTCGCAACACTTTTAACAGCGCAGGCAGAGGATCAATAATTGACCTTACTTTTGTCAGCAACAGCTTTGCGAGATTTGCTGCATGGCGGCTGGATGACAACTACACCGCCTGCGACCATGAGGCCTTAGTTTTTTCCCTTGGACAGGCAGCTCGATTACAACAGACGAGCACCCAGGCAGCGGAATTACCGTACAAAGCTGCAACGCTTAACACCCAGGCATTCTCGGCTGCGATTTACGAAGCGACGTTGGCTGCGGGATCTGCTCAAGACATGGCAAACCAGCTATGTGGCATGCTGTCATCAGCCTGCGAAGCGAGTATGGCCCGCTCCAGACCCTTTAAGAAACATCACCAACCAGTTTTCTGGTGGAACGACGAAATTGGAGAACTACGGAGGGCTTGCCTAATCGCAAGAAGGCGTTACCAAAGGGCAAGGAAGCGACTGGAGGCAAAGCCACAGATGCACTCCACTTTTAGTCAAGCGAGAAAATCCCTGAAGAAGGCCATCCTTGCAGCCAAGAAGGAGGTTTTCCTCAAACTATGTGACTCTGCCAAGCACGATCCTTGGGGTAAGGCCTATAAACTAGTAGTGAAGCGAAACCATGCAAACCGGCAATCTGCGCCAACAGATGCTGCAAAAATCAGAGAAATAGTCGGCGCTCTCTTTCCAATCCGATCGAACCTTTTCAGCACACCGTCCATCGCACCTGCAAGGGGTTTTATCATCGATGCAGTCTCCACAGATGAAATCTTAGCCGCAGCCAAATCACTTAGGCCCGGTAAGGCCCCTGTCCCGGACTTATTCCCGAATCGCGCCGTCAAACTGGCTATGACGCTTCGCCCAGAAGCATTTGTTGAAACTTTCAATAAATGCTTACTGGAGGGGAGTTTTTCCTTCGCAGTGGAAGATTCAAAAACTGGTATTGCTATCAAAGCCGGGGCAACCACCTGACGTAGCATCCTCCTACAGACCGCTATGCCTAATAGACACAGTCGGCAAAGTTCTGGAAGGACTAATCAACACGAGGTTAAACGACTTGATCAGCAGGAGCAATGGCCTCTCGGAAAACCAATTCGGCTTTCGGAAGGCAAGGTCGACGTTAGATGCAATCAGCAAAGTGGTAAACAGTGCTGCAAACGCAATCAAGGGCTCCCGGTGGAAGGGCGGTTCCAAAAAATTCTGCCTAGTCGTCACAATAGACGTTAAGAACGCCTTCAATACAGCGGACTGGAGCTGCATCCTGCGCTCGGTGTGCAGGCTGGAAGCGCCGGAATACTTGCAAGCCATCATACGGAGATATTTTGATGGGAGAGTGCTGCGATTCAACACAAATGAGGGCTGCGACAGTCGCCACATTTCTGCCGGGGTTCCACAAGGGTCCGTACTAGGCCCGCTCCTGTGGAACATAATGTACGACGGCATTCTGAGGATCCCTGTACCACAAGGATGCGAAACCATCGGATACGTAGATGACGTGGCGTTAGTGGTTGTAGCCAAGGATCTTGCAACGACTGAAGCGTTTGCATCCTGCGCAATTGAAAAAAATTATGAACTGGCTTCACTCAGTCGGTCTCTCACTGGCCGTGCACAAAACGGAGGCGGTGCTTATTAGTAGCAGGAAAACAGTGGAAGTTGCCAGAATACTATACGGGCTATACGTTACCTGGGCGTATGGATAGACACCCGTCTATGCTTTCGGGAACATTTGAATTACGTACATACCAAGGCGGCGAGTACTGGGCAAGCCTTGTCACGAATCATGATAAATACCAGAGGCCCGAAACAGGAGCGCAGGAGCGCATCACAAAAAAGATGCCAGCGAGGCATCTGAGGCGAGAATTCGGAGTCTTGTGACGTGGCAAAGACGCTGGGATGCCTCAAGCAAGAAGAGGTGGACGCATCTTCTGATCCCAAACGTAAAGGAGTGGATGGAGAGAAAACATGGGCAAGTCTCCTTCCAACTCACACAGCTGCTATCAGGTCACGGATGCTGCAGATCTTATCTCTACCGGTTTGGGCACGAGCACGTACCCTTTTGCTTGGTCTGCGGCAGCAGCACAGTCGAAGACGCAAGACATATTCTATTTGAATGTGTCAGGTTCAATAACGAGCGACAAAGGGTGGCAGACCTGATCAACACCGCCCTTGTTGATGTTATGTTATGTCTGCAGTCCGATTAAAGACAAGTGTATATTATAATTGTTGTTATGTTATAAATAAAAGAATTAAAAAAAAGAAGAACACACATTTACACACTACTACACAAAAATACAGACTATGTGCTACACTTGCCCCTTTGTTTTAAGGCAAAACATCACGCAAACTGTTATGATAAAAGTTTCTTATCAAGTTTTTGTTAGCTTGGTTTTTCGTTTCATCGTCTGATACTGGCACTGAGACAACTCTGACGTTGATTTTCTATATAAGATAAGGCTAGAAGAAGAAGAACAAGCAAGTTTTCGTTTCCTCTTTTGACCAGGCGAAAAACGCAAAGCCTTCGGTTTAGTGAAAGACACACACAGCGATGAATGGAAAGGAATCGACAAATGGAAGAAGGGAAAGTGCAATGGGGTTAGTCTCTCATAAAATTTTAACTACTTGCAAAAATACAGCTAACTGGTAAACTTTAAGCCAAAAATCATTAGGTCTGCAGCCTGAATCTAAGGGTAGGGAAATGAGGCCGAGAGGCACAGAGAAGAATAAAACATTTTCACTTTGTTTTTATGTTGCTGACATATTTTGGTCTGAATATGTATACCCAACAATTTATCAGTTAGTCAGTAAAAAAATATATTCAATATATGTAAAATATTAAAACAACAAAAACACACAGACAAGCGAATGCGGATGTTTTTGATGTCTATATGTGTTGAGTGCGTGCGCATGTTTGTATTTGCCTTTTGCTTTGCCAGAAATAATATACAAAACATCCTGTTGTTGATTCTTTTGCTGTTGCTGCTCGTCCTGCCTATTGTCATAAATAAACTCTAACGAAAAAGGTATTGGTTTGCTTGCATATGTGTGTGGGTCTGAGTGTGAGTGTGTGTAATTCTGTACTTTTTTTTGTGAATGGCTTAAATTGGTTGCGCTATTTGCCTCATTTCTGCAGCAAATCCAACAGTTTACCGCTCGTCAAGGCCAGAAACATTAACAACAATAACAAAAACACCAAACCCTTTGGGCAATCGAATTCCATATAATTGTTTATGCAATTCATCTCTACCCCCTCACTCTCTCTTTTTACTCTATGGTTGCATATATGTGTGAGTTTAATCGGCCAATCAATTTCATATTAATTGTACATATTTTAACACTGTTTTATTATAAAGGCAATGCGAAAATTTTCAATGTTATTGAAGTGAACCACGGGTTACGATTATATATTTTCGAATATTTCAACAATTTTTGGCATTGTTATAAATAAATTCGCAGTGCTTATTAATATACCCGTTTCGTCAACATTCTTTTGCCATTGAATTGAATAAAAACATTATTAAAATATCCAATACTAAAACTTCAATAAAGTAAATGATTCGGAATGAATTTTAATTGTCCAAATTTAAAGTGGAAAACTCACAAAATTAGTTTGTAATCTAAGGATTAGATCATAGCTTAGCTACGAAATTAGTTGCATTTTATTGTCCTAATTTAAAAAAAAAAAAAAAAACAAATATAAAATTTGAAAAGGTATTGCTTAGTGGCATGTCAAAAGTGGGCGTGGTAGTGTTAGTGCTACAGAGATTTGGTGGACTATTGAATCCAGGGTTTAGCGGAGATTAGAGTGGAGGTGGCAACTCTCAAAGTGCATCCACTTAGCCTGGTGTGTGTTCTATAGTTGCAGCTGGCATCCGTACCAAAAATATCAAACGCTAACGTATTTATGGCTGCCATTCTGCCATCTTAAATTGTCGCCAGTGGGCACTAAAGCAACTGAAGCGTTTTGTATTTTGTATTTTCATGCACATTTTCTTCGTAGCCAACAGAGGCGCAAAGCATTCGCAACATTTTTTAATATTTCCGCCTCTTTTGCATTCAATTTAATTTAACATAAACATTTATATGTTTATTTAGAGTTCATGCTTGAAATGCGCATACTTAGTATTGGAATAATAAAACAGAATGCGTGTGGTTGGTTGTGCAGTTTATTCGCGACTAACTTCTATTTGTCTCTCATCGAGTCATTGTTCTCTTTAACGCTTCTCGTGAGAGAGCATACATAGTTACATATACATATTCATATGTGTGTGATCATGCATGCATTGAGTTGAGAGATAATTATTTCAACACCCTTCCTCAATGCAAGTATGTCCACAAATTTATTTTATACTTAACAAATTCGTAAACTCTACATGCTTCTTCTTCGCAAGATTCTTGGTTAGGATATCAGCTATCATTTCATTAGTAGACTTATACTTTAAAATAATCTGACCATCATTAACTACTTGTCTAACAAAATGATATCTAATGTCCACATGCTTCGTCCTTGAATGGTGTACCGGGTTCTTAGCCAATTGCTGGGCGCTGAGGTTATCGCCATACAAAACGGTAGATGTATCTTCTTCTCCGCAACCAATCTCGATAATTAATCGACGCAATACAATGGCTTCTTTGCACGCTGTTGATAACGCCATGTACTCTGCCTCGGTACTGCTAAGAGCAACACTCTGCTGCTTCTCCGATTTCCATGATATCGGTCCTCCAGCTAGAAAATATACATATCCTGTATAAGACTTGCGATCAATCTTATCGCCTCCCCAATCTGCGTCCACGAAACCAGTAAATGCCGCATCCGACTGCTTGTAATGAATCTTGAAGCCAACTGTCGAAGCCAGATATCGTAAAACATGCTTTATGGCTGCAAGATGTTCATTATGGGGGTCCTTGTTACGTTGAGCCAATTTCGATACTGAGTGGAGTATATCTGGTCTAGTAGTCAACGCAAGCCACATTAGCTCGCCTATCATTGACTGATAAAGAGTTGCATCAACCCTTTTACACTCCATTTTATCGCAGGCTACCTGATACCCTGCTTCTAACGGTGTTGCAGCTGGTCTGCACTGAGCATAGCCATATCGCTCCAGTAGATCCTTGATGTACTGTGAATGACCCAATGATATTTCGCCAAGTTCGCCATCACGGTGAACCTCCATGCCAAGGAACAAACGCACAGGTCCCTTGTCAACACATTCAAACGCTGCCATAATAGATGACTTAATCCTGTCAAGATCCGATTTCTCCTGGCATCCTATAAGAAGATCGTCTACGTAGACCAGGATTAGTGATAGATTACCTTTTGCTTGCTGTTTGTATAGACATGGTTCATTGTCGCAAGGTATAAAACCATTAGCTCGCAAAACACTATCGAGTTTGGAGTTCCACTCCCGTCCAGACTGTTTGAGTCCATATAACGCCTTTTTCAACAGAAGTACCTTGCTTTTGTCTTCAGTTGCGTATCCTTCGGGCTGCCTCATGTATACGGTATCGCCCAAATCACTGTTTAAGTAAGCAGTGCATACATCCATCTGGTGTAAATACAATTTTAACTGCGCTGCTAGGGCCAAGATGAAACGAACACTCTCCAAGCGACATACAGGCGAGTATGTTTCATTGTAGTTCACTCCATAGCGCTGTGAACATCCTTTTGCTACTAGTCTTGCCTTAAAACGCTCGACTTCTCCCTTTGCATCACGCTTTACACTGTAGACCCACTTGCAACCAACGGGTTTATACCCTTCCGGTAGCGTACTAAGCTGCCATGTGTGATTTGACATCAAGGAGTCATACTCCTTTTGCATAGCCTCACGCCAATGCGAAGCAAACGGACTACTAAGCGCCTCATCATAGGTCTCTGGTATGATCACCTCACTTGTAATCAATGCGCTTAAAATGTTGAACTGCTTTTTTGGTCTGCCAGGCCTTCCAGTTCGAATCAGCTTCGGCCTGCCGGGTCCAACACGTTGTTCAACCACAGGTTCTGCCACTTCTTGTTCAACTGCCATGTCGAAATCTTCGCTACTGCTGCCCTTTTCACTGACCTCTGCATCAGACTCGTCTGTACTGCTTAACTGATCTGCTGCATCAACAGATCCTGAATCCTGATCATCCATATATGGAAAATCAAACTTGACGATATCACCAGTCGAATCGCCATTGCCGAAACGCTCGTCGAACAAAACGTCTCGCTTCTCAACAACTTGCCTGGTTTCGGCGTCGTACAACCGATACCCTTTCGCATTTCGAGAATAACCAACCATTCGGTATTCTTTGCCCTTTTGGATCAAACTTGCCCTTATGATGTCCTTTGTTCAGTGCCACTGCAATAGACCCAAAAACTTTTAAATGACTTATTGATGGTTTCTTACCATTCCATGCTTCCATTGGAGTCATGTTAACCAGGGCTCGAGTTGGTGACCTATTCCGCAGATAAGCAGCTGTATAAACTGCCTCAGCCCAAAGAGATTGATGTAGACCAGACTGGATGAGCAAGCATCTTGACATCTCCACAAGAGTTCTGTTAACTCTCTCTGCTACACCGTTCTGCTGCGGCGTGTATGGTACCGTGAGCTGCCGTAATATTCCATTGCCTTTGAGAAACTCGTCAAACGATTTATTGACGTACTCGCGACCATTGTCGCTCCGGATGCACTTTTAGCTTCTTTCCAGTTTGCCGCTCTGCCATGTTTTTAAACTCGACAAACTTTCCAAATACTTCGTCCTTTCCCTTCAGGAAATATACAAATATGCGACGTGACCTGTCGTCGATAAATGTCAAAAAGTATCTGCTGCCTCCAAGGCTTTTTGTATCGAACGGACCGCAAACATCTGAATGCACCAGCTCCAAGATTTCCTTAGCTCTGTTCTTGGTCGAATCTGGGAATGGCTGTACTGTGATCTTGCTTACCATGCAGATCTTGCAGGGTTCCAACGACGTAGAGTCAAACTTTCCCATGCCACGGGCCAAATCCTTTCGTGCAATTTCACCCAGACTGCCATAGTTGAGATGTCCGTACCTTTTATGCCACAAATCTTCGTAAGATTGTTCAATGGCATAGCATTCGCTCGGTGCTGTTCCAAAAATATACAAACGGCCAACTTTGCCCGCTTTCATAATGCATTCACCCTTTTGGATCACTCGTGCATACTTTTGTCCAAATTCAACGATGCTTCCATGTTCAACTGCCTTGCTCACCGACACGAAATTGCCTCTCATTTTGGGTACATACAACACATTCTTTAATGTAAGTATACGTGAATCGGTATTCAGCTTTACCTCGCCCTTTCCTTCAGCCTGAAGAAAGTTATTATAAGCCAAAATAATTTTCTCCGAATGTTTCTCAAATTTTGAAAACAAATCTCTGTCGCAACACATGTGGCTGGTGGCGCCACTGTCCAGACACCAGTTCGATCGTTCAAAACATTTCGCATTCAACGCGTTCAGCAAACCTAACGATGACTGTACTGTCTTATTCGTGTTCGATGCAACCTTCCGTCCGCTTACACAGGGACAATTTGCTTTAAAATGGCCTTTGCCGCCACACGCAAAACAATTCCAAACTTTTTGTTTTTTTTCAAATTGTCTCTCTGCATCGATTGCCTTTCTACCACTGTAAATGCTTTTGCGCTCTCGATGGGTTTTTCGCTCTCTCTTTTGCGTTCTCCTTTTTCTCTTAGCTCTATGCATAACATGTCGAAACTCGGCAAACTGTCGCGCGTCTCTATGGCGACAACGAAATTGTCGAATTCGTCGGGAAGACTGGAAAGCAAAATAATCATTACAAGCTCGTCCAATATTTCAATTCCCACGACAGCAAGTTTGTCCAAGATTTCCTTTAAATCCGACAAATAACTCGATAACTCGACCCTCCTGTATGCGTTTACTTAGCAATTTCTTGAAAAGAGCTACTTTTCTAACGGGTCCACTGGGTTGATGAGCTTCCTGAAGCTTCTTCCAAGCCTCATGTGCACTTGTACAGTACTTCACATGTCCCAACTGTGAGGTCTTGACGCTCAAGGTGATCATTGCCAATGCCTTTTGATCCAGCGTCGTCCATTCGGTGTTCTCCCCCGTAGTTGGCCTTGCCAATACGCCTGACGAAACATTCCACAAATCCGCATGCACCAGCACACTTTTCATCTGGATGCACCACGAGTCATAATTACCCTCCTCGAGTTTATCAATCTGATATAACGCCGACATTATACTCGTATATATATATTTTGTGAAAAACGTCTAGAACACAGCGCGAAAACTAATTTCTTCCAGAAATTACCACAGCAACCACATAGGCACGTTGCCTGGGCCCATAACCTATTGGAATAATAAAACAGAATGCGTGTGGTTGGTTGTGCAGTTTATTCGCGACTAACTTCTATTTGTCTCTCATCGAGTCATTGTTCTCTTTAACGCTTCTCGTGAGAGAGCATACATAGTTACATATACATATTCATATGTGTGTGATCATGCATGCATTGAGTTGAGAGAAAATTATTTCAACACTTAGCTTACGTTATATGAATTTTTGTAACGAACTAGTTAAGGTAGGGATAGATCAGAAAGGGTAAGGGGAGAGAGAGAGCAGGGATACGATGAACGAAAGGTACAACCACTATAAATTTTTGCACACACTTACAACTCGACGCTCGTCCAACAACAATAGAAACAATAACAACTGCAACAACAATTTAAGTCTTATGTAGCTAACTTGTTAATTTATCGAAGCAGAAGTTAATGCCGCGAGCTAAGACGAATGTGCGAAGGGACATACAGAAAACTACGACAATGCGTCACCGCATTGTTTTATGCGTTTCTTTTTTCACACGTTTTTCCTCCCACTCTTTATTGATGCCATCGTTTGCCACGTTGCCTGAAAATTTAAAATCAGCGGAGTAATTTAAAACTGCAACAAAAAATAAAGCATAAAGTAAGGAAATTTACATATTTCAATCTAAGAAATAAAATGTATTTATGAACAAACGATTAGTTAGCGATGTAAGCTATGTATATTGACTGGAAAGAAACTAAACTTAAAGTTTTATATTTTACTTTAAGCATGGGAGAAGTCTGTTTTTAAACTAAAACCAATTTATATATATTCACTAAAAAAAATTACTTGTTTGACATTATAATGCAAATGTTATTTAATAAGCTGATATAAAGTTTTGAAATAAGGAAAAATTATATTGATTGTTTTCAACAAATCATTAAGTCTAGTATGAGAGAATATTTACTTTGAAAATAATATATACATATACATATACATTTTTCACACTAAGATGATTACTTTGCTTCTATTACAGGCCACTATGTATGTGAGATGGGAATAGGTAGTTGCAGCGTGGTGGCAACTCCCTTATGCAGATTGGCAACGCAGCAGCAGTCGTGAGGTGTCGTGTAAAATCAGCAGTAGATATTCAGCAGTCAGCAGTCGAGGTTCAGCAGTCGGCAGTCGGTGTTCAGCAGTCAGAAGTATCAGCAGTCAGCAGTCGTAAGCAGCAGTAAGAAGCCGATAAATCAGCAGTATATAGAACCCGAGATTTAAGTTGCATATTTTGTAATCATTATTCGCCCGTCCACGATTTATAATATTATTAATAAACTATAATATAATACATTTGGGGACTCAATTGAGGACTCCATCTTACATGTATGTTGGAAAATATATGATTCCGAGAGACACCGCGATATTGGTCGCGCAGCTATGTATAAATGAAAAGGCAATACTCTTGTTTGCGAATATACTTATACTTAATTAATGTATGTAACTTTATTAGAACTTTACTACACGTCTGTACAGTGCCAAGAACCGAAGCCAACTCCTCTTTGTCTGTTAGCGCTGCCAGATTTCCTTAATAATCGAGGGATGCCAGTTTGCCACTTTGATACAAACAGATGGCGCTAATATCAAACACACCCCCACAAAGTTGCAATCTTCAATATGGTTGATTCCCAACGAAATGATACATTCATTATGTTTCTTGCCACTTAAACCCTTCGGTAGGACATCTGCAGCCATTAGTTCCGTAGGCATATACTCCACAGAAATATCACCACTCTTATACATCGCTTGAATGAAGTGGTGACGCACGTCAATATGTTTTGTGCGAGTATGGAATCCAAAACCTTTGACCAGATGTTGTGCGCTTTGATTATCGTTGAAGATACGCACAGATCCACATTCTATACCAATTCTGTTTAGTAGGTCTAGGTATAGAGCCTCCTTTACTGCCTCAGACATTGCCAAGTATTCTGATTCCGAACTAGACAATGCAACAGTATGCTGCTTTCGTGCCTCCCAGCTTATGGCAGCACCAGCCAAGATAAACGCTTGGCCAGAGTAGGAGCGGCGGTCCGTTAAATTGCCACCCCAATCTGGATCGACCACGCGAAAAAGATCATCTCCTGTCTTCCTGAACAGGAGTCCGGTCATCTTTGTGCCTTGAAGATAACGTAAAATGCGTTTCGATGCCTTCCAGTGATCAGCTGTGTAACTTGAGTTGAACTGACTCAAGAAACTCACTACATAAGCTATGTCAGGACAAATGGTTACTGAAAGAAACATTAAAGAACCTATTAATTTTTGATATGCTTACTACTGTCATGCCAAATCTTTGCAATATGGCATCGATGTACTTCTCTTGGGATAGAAAAACGCTCTGCTGCTCTTTATTCTTTATTATTATATTATTAAATTCTATGCCTAAACAAGTCTTCACTGCGCCAAAGTCCTTCATCTTCAAAGTCTGCTTGAGATGCTCCTTCGTTTGCTGCAACCATTCTGGATGATTCGATGCTATTAGCAAATCATCAACATAAATCGTGACGATCAAAAGTTTTCCTTTTATCATTTTCAGTAACAGGCAGGTATCCTGTTCTGTGGCGTCTAGTCCGATTTCTTGCAGCTTCGTTGTCAGTTTACAATACCATTGTAGTCCGGACTGGCGTAGTCCATAAAGAGCTCTTCTTATTAGAGACACGGGATCTCTCATCTTAGTTACAGCATTGCGCCATTGATTTGCTGCCCTCTCAAACTCTGCGTCGGGGCGTTGTTGATTCGATCCCATAGGAGCTCCAGAGTACACCTTTTGCATAAACTCGTTAAACTTTTCTGGAATATCCATGTATACCTTCTCTTCCAGTTCACCGTTGAGGTACGCTGTGACCACATCCATTTGATGGATCTCCATGTCATATTCAGCTCATAAGGCCGCTAGCAGTCTAACCGATGTAAATTGCGCTAAAAGCGAATATGTTTCCTGAAAGTCCTCTCCTGGTTTTTGTGCATAACCTTTTTGCAACTAAACGCGCCTTCTTTCGTCCTGCTGGAGAGCCGTTATCCTTTGTTTGGAACACCATTTTGTTTCCAATCACCTTTCGGCCTTTGGGCCGCTCAACTATTTCCCAGGTCTTGTTGAGAACTTGAGCCATAAACTCATCTTCCATAGCTCTTGTCCAGTTCTCAGCATCGCCACTGCCTTGGGCTTCCTTAATGGTTACTGGGTCATCTGTAGCTACTGCGAATGCCATTTCGCACTCCTCGAATGTATCCTCAGCTGAGTCTAGTTCATTCTGTTGATCAATATGTTCGTCTGCCGAAATATTTCTTCCTTGTTGATAGATTTTCCGTGGCCTTCCACGCAGACCAGTTCTTAGCAACTTTGATCGTCCTGTACCATGTCTCTCAGATTGATTTACCTCTTCGGTATCATGCTCGTCGCTTGATGAACTTCTCTCTGTCTCATCCACTTGGACATCTATTGGAATGTCTACGCCATTTTCTGGCTCGTCATTAGAATTCTTGAAATTCGCTTTTGAAAATCTCACGCCGTTTTGGTTGATACAGTCGATAGGCTTTCGACTCTGAAGAATATCCCAATAATATACACTCCTCCGATCGTGACTCGAACTTGCCCTTGTTTTCGCCCTTGATTAGTGCATACGCTTTTGTGCCAAAAGTACGCATGTGTCACACTCGGAACTTTTGCAGTCCAATACGTATATGGCAACTCTCCAGATAATCCTTTTGTGGGACATCTATTGCTGATATAGCACGCCGTGTTAATTGCCTCTGCCCAAAATGATGGTGGAGCGCCCGCTTGCTTCATCATACACCTGGCCATCTCTACCAGTGTACGATTTTGTCTTTCAGCTATACCATTCTGCTGGGGTGTTTGGGGCACAGTGAGTCGTCAGCTAATTCCATGCTTGTTCAAATACTCATCGAATCCCTTGTTTCGATATTCCGATCCGTTATCAGTCTGTAACATCTTTATCTTGTGACCTGTAATATTCTCAACGAAAGATTTATATGATTTGAATATTTCGAAAACTTCCGATTTTTGCTTGACAAAATAAACTGAGCAATATCGGGAAAAATCATCTGTGAATGTAATAAAATACTTATTTCCACTCATAGACTGGGTACGCATCGGTCCACACAGGTCGCTGTGCACAATCTCCAATGTCTGCTTTGACCTTTTCACCGTCGAGCTCTTGTAGGCATTTGCTGCCTGCTTTTCGCTTATGCAAATCTCACACTGCGATAGCCTTGCGTTCTTCTTTATGTTCATACCATGTACCTTTGCGGCTTTGGCTAAACACTTCAGGTCAACCTCGTTTAGATGACCCATACGGTAATCCCATAGATCTATTTCATTTCCTTCGTCACACACATTATTTAATTCGTGTTCTTCGGCATTAACGTAATACAGATTTCCGTATCTCTGAGCTCGAAATCAAACTTGCTTATTATTTTTCATAATAACTCCTTCATCCTTACGAAATATAACTTCGTATCCCTTGTCGGTAATTCGCGATATCGAAAGCAGATTTTGTCGTAGGTCAGACACATACAAAACTTCTTCTGCATTTTTGTTTGAACTCATATGTGCGGTACAGCCACTGTCTAGACACCACAGGTTACTTTTTCTCTCCGCATTGTACGCACATTTTGCAATGTTGATTGCTTCGTTCTTCATTTGTCTTTTGTTCTCTTTTTGGCTCTTCTCACTCTTTCCTTGCATGCGGTCTCGCTTTAGTTGGGCAGTTGCGAGCGAAATGTCCGATCTTGTCACATGCAAAACATTTTCGTGTGTCTCTTTTCGTGCTTCTCTCTCTGTCGTTGCCTTTGTGGCGACTGACGTATAACGCACTCTGCTCTTCGCGCGCTTTTTTGGCTTGGCGCGCTTCTGACTCTTCCAATATCTTCACACGCAAAATATCAGGGCTGGGCAATTCGTCACGTGTTTCTATTGCGCATCGGAAAGTCTCATAGGTATCCGGTAAACTATACAATAAGAGAAGTCGTCGCCTATAGTTACCCCTATTTCCTCTAATTTTTAACCGCGTCGAAGAAGTCAGCTTTTGCATTCACTTATTGTCTTTTTCAATTACACATATCGGTCTGGGCCCATAACCTGTTAGAAAATATATGATTCCGAGAGACCGCGCAATATTGGTCGCGCAGCTATGTATAAATGAAAAGGCAATACTCTTGTTTGCGAATATACTTTATTAGAACTTAACTACACGTCTGTACAGTGCCAAGAACGGAAGCCAACTCCTCTTTGTCTGATGGCGATGCCAGATCTCCTTAATAATCGTTCGATCTCCAATATCGAACACACTAAAAATGTCTGACAATTTTTATTATGCCTGCCAAACACACTTACATACATATTTATAATTCTCCTTATGCCATATTCCAGCTACAGACAAAACTAATTTTATGCCATTAATTTGGCTAGCTCAATAAGCTTTAGCCAAACTGAACCGAAATAAAAAGGCAACTGAAAAGCGAAACCAGAAACTAAATTCAAATTAATGCACACAAGACCAGAATATGGGTAAAAAAGGGTTCAGTGGGGGTCCTGGCGTTAGGTGAGGGGTGTGTTTATATGGGGTTACGGCAAAGGCAAAGCATTAGAAGCCGATTCTTTTTCTAGCTCTCTCCCCCTCTCTCTCTCACTGTCTTCCTCATTCTGTATGGCATTTTGGATGCAGACAATTGCCCAATTGTACTCGTAGTTTAGCCAGCGTTAAAACATATAAATAAATATGAAAATGAAAATCACACATACAAAAACTAACAAAAGCAACACCAACCAAAAAACGTAAACAACATTGCTTAGACACGAAAATTTGTCCTCGCACGTCCAGGTTTTTTTCAATAGGGGGGAAAGCATTGAAAGCCGAAGTGTGGGACTTGGTATCGACCTTGGTTAGTTGTCACCGCACCGCACTAAAACCTACCCTATGCTCCGTATCCCTCTCGCGGCACCAACGCTGAAGTACTACTTCACGAGGGGGAGATGGCACTTATGCTTCTTCTAGAGTTTACCTAGAACTGAAATTTTGGTACGAAATCCATAAAGTCGTTGACTATAAATGGCCTCCCAATGCCTAGGCTTAGCTCTTCCCGTTTAGCAGAATATCTACAAACAGGACGTGTTCTGCGTCTTCTATATTCCCCGCACAGTGTGTGCAAAAGGGATCTGTCTCATGTTTAAACCTATTCAAGTAGGATTTAAAGCATCCATGGCCCGTCAGTAACTGTGTCAAATAAAAGTCAGTCTGGCCATGTTTGCGATTAAGCCATGGCGGAATGTCGGGGAGAAGGCGCCTTGTCCAGCTCCCACGGTTTGAGTCACGCCATCTGCGTTGAAAGTTAGTCAGAGTCATCTCTCTTCTAACTGGCGGCGGATCTCTATTTCTAGCCTCGTTAGCCAAGAGGTCTAGCGGGGCCATATTAGACAGCACCAGGGCGGCATCTTCGGAGACTGTCCTAAACGCGCTTATGGTCCTGAGTGCGCATGGTCGGTACGACGATCTGCAGTCCCGGCTGTAGGTGGGGGGATGACATCGCTGGTACCCATATGGCGGCAGCATATAGAATAATGGACCTTACCACCGTCGGGATAAGCCATATGCTCCGTTGCTTGGGGCCGCCGAAGTAAGCCATAAGCCGAGTTATAGTTGACGTGGCCTTCGCAGCTTTATCTGCGGTATACTGCAGGTGGGCTTTATGTTATGATGCGCTCAAAAGTTTCCCAATCACATCAAGCATACACAGGGGTCTGTATGCTGATGGGTCATCTATTTTGTCGCCTTTGGGAAGCAGGACCAACCTTTGTAGCTTCCACCTCGTAGGGAACTCCCGTTGCAGCATGCTTGTGTTGAAAAGTTCCACAAACGTCGACGCGTATTGGCAAGCTAACAGTTTGATTACAAGAGCCGGAACCCCGTCCGGGCCCGGGGCTTTATGTACATTTATCCTCTTCCCTGCTTCCACGACTTCACTAACATCTGTGAATATCGGTGCACATGGCGTTCCGCTCGCAGCTTAATTCCTCGTCGGCCTTGCAGGGAATAGCGTTGCTACAATGTGACCCAGCTTGGTTGGATCCGTTGGCATTATGCGCCTGGCGAGTTTGCCCATAACCAATTTATAGGCAGTCCCGTATGGCTGCGCATCCGCATCTGCGCACAGCTTCTTCCAGCAGTCCGCTTTGCTTCTCTTAATCTCCATGTTTAGGTTGGCTCTTTTCCGCTTGTAGTCTGCAAGCAGTTCCGGAAACGTGGGCATTCTGCGGGCACGTTGCTGTCGTCGTCTGGCCTGGTGACATTGCCTCATGGCATCCGCAATCCTGGCATTCCACCAATGTACAGGCTTACATTTGTTGATTCCATGCCGTTTCCGTATCATGGCTGCATCGCACGCTCTGCGAAGAATGTCGCCCATGTGGATGGCCTGGGTGTCCGCGTCCGTGCTGCTGTTCCTTGTCACTTGGGTCATCATGGTGAATAAAGCTTCTTCGCTCAGCGTGCATGGGGCACAGCTGAAGAACGTCGTTGGTGTGTGTGCAGGTGGACAACTCTTGATAGAGCACACAATGGCGAAGTGGTCGCTGTGCGTGTAGATATCCGAAACTGCCCACTGTGCGCTGCGGGCTAGGCAAGGGCTAGCAAACGTGAGGTCGATCACGGAGCCTCTGCCAGCCTTATTGTAGGTGTGGGTGTTGCCTACGTTGAGCAGACTGATGTTGAGTGTGGCAAAAGCGTCCAGCAGGGCCCTGCCCCTTCTAGTAGTCCTTTGGCTACCCCATTCCGTTGCCCATGCATTGAAGTCGCCGGCTATGATGGTTGGCGTGTGAATTCTGTCGTCCTCTACTAGTCCATCCAGTATGCTGCAGAATTCGTCGATGTGTTTGCTCGGTGCTATATAGCAGCTGTAGACATATACTCCATTGTACCTCGCCCTTACATATCCCTCCGCGCCGTGCTGATTTTCCAGATGTGTCCTGCTGTTGCTCAAAATTGCCGCGCCATAACGATGGTTTTGCGTCCTGCTGTGGTCATGTATATGGGAATATGGCGCAAACAAGATTGAGAAATCTACTTTCAGGTCCCGTACAGTTTGTTTTAAGAGGTCCTGTGCCGAACTGCAGTGGTTTAGATTGAGCTGTAGAAACTACATCCTTCCTGTTCCTGCCAGCCTCTACAAACACGGGCAAGCTCTGCTGAGCGTGTTATGCGCAGTATTGCTCGGCTTATGTCGTGTGCAGAGTATGCATGCTGCATTCTGGTCACATTGCTTTGAAGCGTGTTCCTTGCTACTGCAGTTGAGATATTGAGATATCGCACGTCCATGTGACCAGGAGAGCTGCTGTCGACGTTGCCTTCTGCACTAAAGTGCCATTCATTTGCAATTTTTAAGCATAACACTGCTTATGATCAACGTGTGTGTATTTGTCTTTGTGGCGGTCATGTGGAAGTCTGGGTATCTTTGTGGGCGTGCCACTGCACATGATATAAAGACAACGGTTATAAAATTTAGTTGGCTTTTTGCGACTCAAACAGGCAGAAGCCCATGTTGCTTATATTTAGTCATTTAAGCAAAATGTTGAACTCGTTGGCAAGAAGATCCCTAGTTAGTTTAAGGGGAAAAATCTAGTCAAGTGACTTATGGTTTTTGCCACAGTTGTGGACCGCATCCCCCTATACCCTCGAGCCCGGTAAACCAATTTCTCCCGATGCCAACGACTGTCTTAAATTACACTGTGCAACACCAAAAATCAAACCGCACCGGACCTTTTTTTTCTGATAATACATCTATTGAATAGCAAAACCCTATTTGGGTTTTTCAAAGTTAGCTCGATTTTTTTTTTTTAGCGAGTTGAAATTTTGCATATGGAGGTTAATTTTTTGTTTGTCATGCATTCGACTTAAATCATCTTTATTTCGTGTAGAAATATTGTGCAAGCTTAAATAAATTTATTTTATGAATGTTATATAACCCAAAGTGTCTTTATTACCTACAGTTTTCGGAAAAATTACAATTAAGCCTTTTTTTATACCCCTTGCAAAAATGGTACATATATTAATTTTGGTCAGAAGTGTGCAAGGAGGAAAGAAGCATCTTCGAGTATTTAAAGTATACATATAATTTCTTGATCAGTACGACGAGACGAGTTCAAGTAGCCATGTCCGTCCGTCCGTCTGGATCAACGCAAACTCGTTCTAGACCGCAAGAGCTATGTACATACATACATACATACACAGATGAAATTTTGCATGTAGTCTTGTATATACTGCACAGATTGCATATTTCATATTCAGCCGGATCAGAACTATATCATATAGCTCCGATACAAACATTGACTTTTCTCAATAACATTTCTTAGCTACTGTTTTAAAAAAATGTTTATTAATATTTATTTTTATCATAAATATTTATAAAATTTATAGAAACCGGAAAAATTAGTTATGTTGCAGTCATATTTAAACAAACGATAAAATTTCATGCTACATATGCCGGACTGCTTCAGTCAAAACTTGAGGTCTGTTTGTTCGCGAACATCAGACTTTTTGTATAAAACTTTTTTTCTTTTCGACGGCAATAGGGAAAACAACTTGGAGGGGTAAACAAACTCGTAGCAGCCATGTTTACCAAGGCCCAAGAAGTTTTTGAAATATTTTAAATTTTTAAATAATTTTTTTTTGAGAATAATAAATGTTAAATTACGATTACTAGTGACTCATCGGGGTAAAACCTCCACAGTAGCAGAACTTTAAACTAAGGGCACTGAATTTTACGACAGTAATTTTTTGTCTACTTTAATTTTATAATTCAAACTTTTCGTTCAAATGCCTTGCGTTCATGAACATACAGGAATCTTGAAACTTAAATGTAAATCATTACAAATTTTTTTCTTATTGGAAATAATTAAAATAATCTTTTTTAAATTATTTTAACAATTATGATTCTCACAAAAAATAGTTATAAATTAAAAATATTTCAAATGAAGTAAGTAAGTCGTCTCGCCGACTTAAGTATACCATACACCAGTAAAAGAAATATTTCAAATTTGTAATAACTAATGCATTTGACTATTTTAAAAAATTCTGATCACATGCTTTTTACAAGCATATCTTAATATCTCGCGCACTTATGCATAGCACCCTAGCGCCCCCACCCGCCAACGGCCATCACCGGCCTTATGGAAAAACGTTTAGATGCATAACTCAGCTATTTTTTGTCCGATTTTGATCAAATTTGGTATATTGCTAAGTATTAGTATCAAATTTAAGTGTGCCAAATTTGATTGCACAAGGTAAAAAATTACGGGAGGTAATCGAGTTTTTCAAATTTCGGGGGCGGAAAGGGTCGTGGCAAAATCTGTATACATTCAAAATATGCGCATTTACTATGCAAATATACATACCAAATATGGTGTCTCTAGCTGCAATAGTTTTTGAGATAAACGTTTTTTTGAATTGCGGGAGCGGAAAGGGGCGTGGCAAAAATTTAAAATAAACTTGATCACGCTACATACAACACGAGCCTACATTCCAAATTTGGTGCCTCTATCTCTTATAGTCTTCGAGATCTAGGCGTTCATACGGACGGGCAGACGGACAGACGGACGAACGTACAGACGGACGGACAGACGGACATGGCTATATCGACTCGGCTGTTGATACTGATCAAGAATATATATACTTTATCCTTCTGCCTGTTACATACATTTTGGCGACTTTAATATACCATTTCACCATATGGGTGTATGGTATAATTAATCTCCAAATGGAAAATTTCCACTCGCTAAAAAAAAAATCGGGCTAACTTTGAAAAACCCAAATAGGGTTTTGCTGTTTAATAGATGTACTATCAGAAAAAAGAGGTCCGGTACGGTTTGATTTCAACAACCTACAATTTGTTGCACAGTGTTATTATTCATGAGCGGTTTAATTTATGCTGCAGTTGGAAGCTTTTCCATTTTTATCCACACTAACCACATGTGTTTAAGTGTGTTTAGTTTTCCTTTTCGGAAGTTCTCAAAATGGCATTTATGACTTGTTTGTGGGTGTATTGCTTAGGCAATCTGTGGTCAGGTGGTGTGACCAAACATTCACATTAAATATTCATATGCATTCTCATGTATTGTGTATGAGTGTATTTACAAATAACTATTCATGGCATGCATTCGAAATGATAAGCCTTTATTTAAGATACATTTTCCATGAAAGTATAAGATACAGTTAGTCAGTATGTATAGTTAAGAAGAACTTAAGTACTAAGTCGGACAACTATGCCGAGAGCTTTTCCTTAAAGGTGAAATATATTGAATAATAAGACCAGCAAACCCTTAAAATACTTGAACATTCGCGCGTTCCAATATCAAGTTTGTCCACAATAAAATCATGCTGGAAAAAACAAAATATTACTTGATCGATTACTTGATTTGTTTAAAAAGGACATTTTTGATTAAAAATACTATGTTCCAGAAACAAGAAAAATCGGATTGGATGGCTTACCGTAACTTCATAGATTGGTTTTTCAAATGTATTAATTCTAACTGAAATGTATTTAAAGGTTCGATTCACAGCTTTGATGTAACAATATTGAAATTCCGAAAAACTCTTGAACTCATTCAATCTATTAATACAATTTTAAAATATTAACTGGAAACTGTTTATTTTTTTTGTTTTTTAATTTACGTCGGGAACTAAAAATATGAGCCAAAGAATATTGGAGTTGAACAACATCTTTATTCAGTGACCTATTCTGCTTAGCTTAGATTCCGGAATCGGTTTACGACATTTGTTAGGTATTTGTGTCATTTATATAGAAGCCCACCTAAAATGGTCATTTGGAATCAATGAAACATGAAGACCGTTTAATAATAATATGTTGATAGGATCAGTTAAATTTTTCACTAATAATTTAAACTTGAAGATATAATAAATAATAATGATTTCTAAGCTTGACTAGTTTATTTAATGATTTTCAATGTCAAACAAATATTTTAATGCATGACTAAATCTACTTAAATGATTATTTTGTGGTTATTGAGCAGATAAAAATTAAAACACATATGTACTTTATAACGATTTCTACTTTTGTTGCTTTTAAGTTTTTATTTTATTTAATATTTAAGTATTTTTAATAAAATACATTATAAAATATTTAGAATTAGATGTATTAAGTTTATTGACCATTCATTTTTTCCACCTGAGTTTAAAAACTTTTGTGTAGTTAATAGAAACAAATGTTGAAATTGTTTTATGTTTTATGTTAAATTAAAAAATGTTAAATTTAATGTAAGAAATTAATAATGATAGGATAAAATAAATATAAAGCTCCATCTTTGAACCCTGTCCAATGCATTAAGGCATAAAGTCAAAAAAATTTACAGTAGAATATCAAAAAAATATTTTTATTTATTAATAGTAAACATCAGTGAGCTTTTAAAAAAATTTTTTTCACTAGGTGGTAACTCTCTTTATGTGGCAACCTCTTAAAGTCAGCTTATGGCAACCAGCTTTTGATTGTAAAAATCACTGCGAAAACTTTACTTCTTTGGCAATCAATCAGTGTCCGTAAGTTTTTATCCAGTTAAATGTATTAAGTATGGAAAATAAAGATCAAGGTATGTATAATATATACTTTATCGCAAAAATACATAAATATTTGTGTTGTTGTTATTGTCCAGTGTTGTTGTTGGTTGTGTTTGTACTAAAATCATAACAATTTTAATCGTTTTCTGTGAAGTATTTCTATATGAAGAGCAGGCCAGAGCAGGCAACTCAAAATAGCAAGTTACTAACTTAAATGTCTAGTTTTATATAGTAACAATCTTATTTCCCTATTTTCCCCCTTTTATACAAAAAATGCACTTGTACGCTACAGCACGCTTGCCGATATTTGTACTAAAATCATAACAATTTTAATCGTATTCTGTGAAGTATTTCTATATGAAGAGCAGGCCAGAGCAGCCAACTCAAAATAGCAACTAACTTAAATGTCTAGTTTTATATAGTAACAATCTTATTTCCCTATTTTCCCCCTTTTATACAAAAAATGCACTTGTACGCTGCAACACGCTTGCCGATATTTGGAACAACAACAATCGCAACGGTACCGCTGTAACCTCGTTTATATTGGCAGAAATTAATTAAGACCATCTGACTATATCCCACATTAATACTATAGAAGCCAAAGTATCCATTTTTATCAAACATATTAAACGGTATTTTCGCAAACATCACACAGATCTGAATAAAATTAAGTCAATTTACTCCGAATTTTTTTTCAAAAAGTTTTGAAACACGAATCCAAATGGAGGGTACCAAAAATTTATCATCTTCCAAAACAGGCCGCCCAAAATTAGGGTATACACAGGCCGGTCCAAGGCTAAGAAGGCAAATGACTTTAGAAGTTGCCATTGAAAATGATATGTATACTCCTCTAATTCTGCATGCAGCCTAAAACATCTGCGAAAAAAGGAAAAATAATGAAGCAGTCGGCGTGCTGCAAGAAGTCAATATAGAGAAAAAAGTAAAGAATGTGTCAAACAAAGAGCCGGTTAAAATATCTAATAATGTTGCCCCTATATATTTCCTATTTCCTATATATTGGAAAATGGCCTAACAAATGGCCTACTAACCAATTAAATAAAGCCTACGTGAACGACATATATCCTGGTTATGATGCAATACAAAAAACGAAAATGCTGTGTAGACCAACAGGAATGCAAATTACAGAAACGGTGGCAAAGGTTTCTTTGCAGGTTAAGCCATACGGCTGAACGAATATTAACTTTACAAAAGGAAGTTTTGCAACAAATGGAAAATGTTACAGAGTGCACACTTATTGCTTGCTATAGATTTGATGGGTCGACCGGTAAATGTTCCTATAAGCAGAAATTTGATTTGGATGTACCGGATTCTTCCGACAGTTCTCTATTCGTAGCAACTATGATTCCAATGAGATTAGTGGATTCTTTAAATCGTTTAATTTGTATGAACAGAAGCCCCCAGTCTGTACGCTTATGCAGACCGATAAAAATTAAATGCTCTAAAGAAAGCTTTGCAGAAATCCGAGCAGAAAAGCACATTTTTGATATGCAAGTAGCAGAATTGGAAACTTTTAAATCACAAAGCTGAAACATTTCTATAAATTTCAAAACATATATAGATTGACGGCAAGGTACTTAATGTTTTAACAAATACAAAGTCTACGCAATGTTGTCCAATATGTGGTATAAATCCAAAAACTCTTGTGCACATCAATGACTTCAATTCTAAAATTTTTAAACCTAAACCTGATTCCTTGAAATACGGCGTTAATCCGTTGCACTCCCGGATTAGGTTTATGGAATTTGTTTTAAACATATCATATCGAATCGACATTAAAACTATGCATGTAAAAGGCGATAATAAAAATAAAATGTTATCGCGGAAGAAGGAAATTCAGCAAAGAATATGGAAGGAAATGGGCTTACATATTAGCATACCAAAACAGAATGGATCTGGTAACAGCAACGATGGAAAGGAGAATTTTTGTAAATACCAAACTTTTTGCAGAAATCAAAGTTTGACGAGGTTATATTAAATAAATATTACCATATATTAATAGCAATTTCGTGTGTATTTGCCATCAGCACAGACAAATGTTGATGTTTTTGCAGCGACAAATTTTCATTGTACTCAACAGTTCACAAGATTATTCACGGATTAGATATTATGGTTCAGTTTTTAGTTCCTGTTGGATGTCTGGGCGAAAATGCGTCAGAGGCACAAAACAAACTCTGTAAAATAGACTTACGTTCCCATGCTACGAAAAATTGCCGCAAAAATCGACAAATCGCCCACATTGTAACGCCACAAACATAAACTCATTAGCCCAAAATCATTCTCTGACTAACAGTTAGGAATATACAGAATGGAAAGGGGACTGAAAATCACAGAAACAACCCAACTGCGCAAATATTCAATATGCCAGTTGAACGCAATATGAGATAAACGTACAAGAGCAACGCTTAATTGACGTTTAGCAGGCATCTACTTTGCCTATGTCTCGCCTACACCACATCCACACACACACACACTTAAACATACACGCTAAACACAACTCAATCTAATTATGTGCTAAGTGCTTGAGGCATGAGTCCGAAATTCATTTCATATCGCACAATTCCACAATTGTGGAGAGTTTTAGAGAAAAGCTTCAGAATCACATGCAAGTCTAAGGGCAAAACCATCTAGATGAAAATTTATCAATGGGCTATATAAATCCCCCAAATATTAACAGCATTCAATATTCAAATATTTGGCCATAGTTTTACCTCTCGTAAGTACGTTTCAAACTTTTGTTCAGGAATTTGTGTGGTCTTTTGTTTAGCAAAGGCTGCAAATTTTTAATTAGAAATGCAGTCTGTTGCCGAAATTCGGGCCTGCGAATAAACTTTGTGCCACTGTACCACAAAACGGAACTCTGTCCGAACAAACAGAATGACGCTCTTTAAAAAACTTTAAAACTCTCTCTATCATCTTACTCTTGCGGTACTTTATTATACATAAGTAGACACATAAGCGCGAAAAATACGCAGCTGCATTGATATACGTACATACATAAGAACCGCGTGTTCAGTTGTTTTTTCGTAGCCAAGAGGCCAAGACTAGAGTAAGTGAAATGAGATTGTACAATTATTAGTTATAAGAAATTTTGTAAAAATGACCTGAAATTACTTGCAGAATTAAAAAGCTTACGCTGACCTTACTTGAGGATTAAATGGATTAAATTTATTTCAAAGGCACTGGCGGAGCTAGATTAACTAGTCGAACGAGCAACAAATCTTTTTAATTTCTACTGGGAAATTAAATTTACTCTTTTCGTAAAGAATTTTGAGCAAATTCTTTAATTCCTACGGTGTAGTAGAGCTACGGAGACCTAAAGAGGAGGGACTTACACAAATCCCAAGGAAAGAACAAATTTTAAATTTACCACGCGTAAAATTACGTATAGACATGGCAACGTCTGGAAACTGTGGTCTGTGCCAGGAGCCGGCCAACCAGGAAATGCTCACATGCTCCAGGTGTGCATCTCAATTCCACTGCACCTGCTGCGGAGCGAAAAACAGTGCCACCTCGAGTTCCTGGATGTGCGAGACATGTCGCCACGTGTCTGATGAAGGCGAACATAACCTCGAAACTGAATCACATTTCAAGGTTAACCACCCAGGTAACAAAGATCAGTACGTGGAAGATGAAGCAATGCCGGAAGACCAGCAAATACTTTTGCAACAATTAGAGGACGAAATGTGCCTCGAAAGGGAATATCTTCGCCGTAAGTACGCCCTACTCAACCCGAGAGTACAGTCAAACGGAGAAGCGAAGGACCATCCAAAACATGCTGCTGGAATACATCGATACACAATGATGACGGATGATAGTGCCACCAACACTCCACAGGCGACGAGTACCAGAGCGCAGAGCATGCCGTGCAAAACCAATGGCATAACACCACAACAAGTAGCTGCTCGACAATCAATGCCGAGGGAATTACCAGTTTTCAAAGGGGATCCAAGAGAATGGCCACTCTTTATAAGCACCTATGAAACTAGCACCCGGATCGGTGGATACAGCAACGAGGAGAACGCTATGCGTCTGCAGAGATGTCTGAAAGGTAGGGCACTTGAAGCCGTGCGAGACAGCTTACTATTCCCAGAAATGCTGCCGAGCGTTATAAGTACTTTGAGAATGTACTTTGGACGCCCGGAACACATAATAAAACTGTTGATGGAGAATGTGCGAAATTTGCCTCCTCCAAAGGGCAAGCTAGAACCGCTGATCGAGTTTGCATTTGCGGTGAAAAATATGTGCGCTACCATTAGGGCAAGCAAGCTAGATGCGCACCTGAACAACCCTACGTTACTACAAGAGCTTATCGAGAAGACGGGACCTGATATGATGCTTAACTGGGCCCTACATTCAAAATCCATACCCTACCCAAACATACAGCACCTAGCGGATTGGTTGTTTGAGTTGGCTGAAGCGGCGAGTCGTGTATCCACGCCCAACATATTACTAGAAAGCGACAAGAAGAGAATCAATAGAGGAGTGATGCATACACATACCGCAGCGCCTACAGAGAGCCATAAACACACATTCTGTGCAATATGCAAAGGACACCACAAACCAGTGTCTTGCGAAAAGTTGTTGCGGATGTCAGTCGAAGCCAGGTGGAACGCGATAAATAACCATCACCTGTGTGCTCAGTGCCTCAAAAACCACAAGGGAGCCTGCTGGAGTCGCGTAGCTTGCGACATAAATGGCTGTAAAGCAAATCATCATCGTCTTCTTCACAAGGAGGTGACGGAAAGCGCCCTGCACAATCATCGTGGGTCACTAACCAACCAGCCAGAATGCTATGTTCGAATCGTTCCAGTCACTTTGCACTCCAATTCGAAATCTGTCGATATCTACGCATTTATGGATGACGGATCGACTCTAACACTTGTAGAAGAAAAATTGGCTGATGCGCTCGAAGTGAAAGGTTTCGCCAATCCCCTATGCATTAGATGGACCGGTGATGTTAGTCGGCAGGAGCCGGAATCCAAGCAGCTGAACTTGAGAATCTCAAAACAAGGACAGGGCAATAAATTATTTAAAGTAAATGAAGTCTGTACGGTTAAGTCCATTGGTCTTTCAGCCGAGACGATGATAGCAGATAGGATCAAACAGAGATATCCGCATTTAAAAAACCTGCCTATCCCGAGCTTCATTAACGCAATGCCTCAAATGATAATTGGCAGTAATAATCCGAATCTCATAGCTTCGCTAAAGGTGCGCGAAGGAAAATGGCAGCAACCAATTGCTGCAAAAACGAGACTAGGATGGACTATATATGGCGGATCGGGACGATCTGGTGGAGGACTCAACCTGCATCGGTGTCAATGTGATCTGGATTTACATGAGATGGTTAAAAAACATTTGCTAACGGAGGAAAAATCACCGCCGATGTTTACCAAGTCCCCTGATGAAGAGCGATCTCTACAGATTCTGGAGGACACTGTTAGTTACAACTCGCGGACGTACACCACGGGATTGCTTTGGAAAGAGGGTCCCCGTGTATTTCCAAATAGCCTACCGGTAGCAAAACGGCGACTCTTATGCATGCAAAAGAAAATGGCAGCAGACCCCCGTTTTGCAAATGAGCTACATAGTCAAATACAAAACCTGATAACCAAAGGCTATGCAAGAAAGTTGGCAGAGGAAGAAGTCGTGGAGAAACCAGAAAATGCATGGTACTTGCCCATTTTTACTGTACGAAATCCACATAAACCTGACAGGGTCAGATTGGTGTGGGACGCGGCAGCTCAATCATCGGGAGTAGCCCTAAATGACTTTCTTCTAAAGGGACCCGATTTGCTCGTGCCCTTGCTGCAGATTATGTATAACTTTAGAATGAGAGCAATTGGCGTGAGCGGTGACATCGCCGAAATGTTCCATCGAATAGCAGTAAGAAAAGAAGACGCTAAAGCACAACGATTCCTATGGCAAAATCAAACAACAGGAGTCGTAGAAACTTTCCAATTAAATGTGTTGACATTTGGAGCCACGTGCTCACCCTGTATAGCGCACTACGTGCGCGACCTGAACGCTAAAAAACACGCAGACGAGTTTCCTTCGGCAGCTAAAGCTATTCAGAGAAGTCACTACGTAGACGACTACATCGATTCATGCCACTCAGAAGAAGAAGCCATTACATTAGCGAAGGAAGTTAGAGAAGTCCATGCACGCGGGGGCTTTCATATGCGCAAGTGGTGTTCGAACTCCAAACGAGTACTCGCTGCACTTTGCGACCCAACAACCTATGACGAAAAACAGTTCTTTAACAGTGAAGAGATACACTCTTATGAGAAAATATTGGGCATGCGGTGGAGCCCACGTCAAGATGCCTTCACCTATGCACTAAAGTTTGTACGCCTGAAGCGCAACATAATAGCGACAAAGGTCGCACCAACCAAAAGGGAAATTTTACAAGTTTTGATGTCAGTTTTTGACCCCATGGGTTTTGTATCCTGTATAATGATGTATCTCAAAATACTGCTCCAACAAGTTTGGCGATCGAAGATTGATTGGGATGAGGAAATACCACCCAATCTGCAGGATATGTGGCAATCATGGCTGTCCTTCTTACCCTTGATAGAAAACGTGCAAATTCCGAGATGCTATTTTAAAAATTGTCATGCACAAGACTGCCGAGTTCAAATTCACGTATTCGTGGATGCGGGAGAAGACGCCTACTCTGCCGTTGCGTATTTCCGTATCGAACAAAATAACCAAATACTTTTGAGTCTCGTTTCAGCCAAATCCAAGGTAGCTCCGTTGCAGCCGCTCTCGATACCCCGCTTGGAGCTACAGGCAGCAGTAACTGGAGCGCGACTGATGAAAAACATAATAGCACAACATGAAATCGACTTTGAGGAATGTTACTTATGGACCGACTCGAAAACGGTACTAGCGTGGCTCGATGGAGACCCACGACGATATCAACAATATGTAATGTTTAGAATAGCCGAGATATGTGAGCTCACAGAGGCCAGAAACTGGAGATGGGTACCAAGCAAACTAAATGTTGCGGACATCGCCACCAAACGACAACATAGGCCTGAAACATATACACAATGGTTCGAAGGACCCAGTTTTCTAAAACTACCGCCAGCAGATTGGCCGCCGAAAACTACCAATGAAAAGACAGTCACCGAGGAACTGCGTCCTCGTTTCCTTCACATGCGAAGGGAATCAGCAAGAATCAATTACGAGTACTTTTCAAAATGGAATCGATTGACAAGGGCAATTGCATGTTGGCTTGCCTATAAGAGGAAGTTGATCATGAAAATACGTAAATCAAATGAGAATACAAATCAACTGGCATCCCAAATTAATGAAGCCAGAATGTTTCTATACCGGAACATACAACAAGAATGTTACAACCAAGAGTACACAGCCATCGAAAACGGCCACCACGTTTGCCGAAGCAGTCCATTATGGAGGTTACAACTCTTCCTTAATGACCATGGAGTATTGTGTGTACGCGATCGAGCCAGTCGCTTCGCTGGCATCCCTGAAGGACGAATCGCTCTACCCACCCAACACTGGGTTACAAAGCTGATAGTCCGGCACTACCATGAAAAATATTATCACATGAATCATGAGACAACAGTAAATGAGGTGAGGCAAAAATATTTTATTCCAAAACTAAGACCTCTCCTTAAAGGGATTCGTCGAAATTGCCAACAATGTAAGCTGAGTAGTGCTCGACCCATTGCACCCTTAATGGCGCCCCTACCGAGGGCTAGACTGGGTGCATTCAAGCCAGCGTTTACGTATGTTGGAGTCGATTATTTTGGGCCGCTAACAGTTATCGATGGAAGAAAGTCATTGAAAAGATGGGGCATGCTGATAACCTGCCTCACAATGCGAGCAATAAGCATTGAGATCGTGCATAGTCTAACCACAAACTCATGCCTAATGGGCTTAAGACGCCATATATCGCGCCGAGGCACACCAAAGGAAATATATAGCGATAACGGGACTAATTTCCGAGGGACCGATGCCTTTCTTAGAGACAAACTTCAACTGGATGACGCGAAGATGCATCGAGAATTGTCGCAGCAGGAAATATCGTGGTACTTCAACCCACCGTCAGCTCCCCACATGGGAGGAGCCTGGGAGCGCTTAGTGCGGTCCATCAAAACCGTGTTATACCGTATAACACCAAATCAAAAATTCTCAGATGAAAGTCTTCTTACCGCCATGGCAGAGGTGGAAATGACGATAAACTCCAGGCCCCTGACATACGTGTCCCTGGACGACGAAGATCAAGAAGCTCTTACGCCAAATCACCTGTTGCTTGGCTCATCAAATGGAGAAAAACCGATTTGCGATCCGGAACAAATCGACTATAAATGGTCGCTCCGCCAGAGTGAGATGTTCGCCAACCTATTTTGGAAACGCTGGGTCAAAGAGATGCTACCAAACATAACACGAAGGTCCAAGTGGCATAAAAAAGTAAAGCCAATTGGTGTAGGCGACATCGTACTTATAGTGGACGAAAATCAGCGTCGTAATACCTGGACAAAGGGTCGAGTAGTCGAAGTGACCACCGCAGAGGATGGTCAAGTCCGCCAGGCGAAGGTACAGACACAACTAGGTGTCCTCTCCAGACCAGCAGTAAAGTTAGCAGTCCTCGATGTCGGAAAAGATGAAGCAAGCTCCAGTGGCTCGCTTGCTGGGAGGGGAATGTTGCCGAAATTCGGGCCTGCGAATAAACTTTGTGCCACTGTACCACAAAACGGAACTCTGTCCGAACAAACAGAATGACGCTCTTTAAAAAACTTTAAAACTCTCTCTATCATCTTACTCTTGCGGTACTTTATTATACATAAGTAGACACATAAGCGCGAAAAATACGCAGCTGCATTGATATACGTACATACATAAGAACCGCGTGTTCAGTTGTTTTTTCGTAGCCAAGAGGCCAAGACTAGAGTAAGTGAAATGAGATTGTACAATTATTAGTTATAAGAAATTTTGTAAAAATGACCTGAAATTACTTGCAGAATTAAAAAGCTTACGCTGACCTTACTTGAGGATTAAATGGATTAAATTTATTTCAAAGGGCACTGGCGGAGCTAGATTAACTAGTCGAACGAGCAACACAGTCCATACCTCATTTCAAAGTAGTGTCAAAAGCACAGTTAATAGACAGAACACAGGAAATCCCTGCTAATTTCTAAATATCATATTTAAAATATTGTACACCAATTTGCTTATGGACAAGTTGCACTTACACTTTTCTCATTACGCACAAACACTCGCACACAGATTCACATACACACATTCACACACTTGTGACTCTATGACAGAGACACATCGCTAGTCGTCGGTCTGTTTCTGGTCGCGTTTAAACCCGTCTTTTTATCCTATAAAAGAGTGTTTTCTCAGTGGTAATTCCATCAAACGCGACGCGCTACTCACGGTTCTACTGTTACCCATTTCTCCTTGTCTCCGGGACTTGCAATCTTTTGCTGTTTTCGGTCGGTCTCAAAAAGCCCCGCTATCGTTGGTGGCCAGAGGGGATCGGTGGTCGCCCCCTCCGTTTCCCGACTTTCACCGGTGCCTGCGTAGTGGTGAGGTGATCGCAGCAAAGAGGAGCGGAAAAAGATAAGTTCATCCACTGTAGTGCCCAGTTTCTGCCGTTAGTTTTATTTTTAAATTTTAAGGCGTTGGTTACAAATCGGTAAGGCGTGGGTAATTGTGTCGATGGAAGTGATCAGCTGAGCTTAGAAGTTCGATAATTATGCTAGTGCAACCCTATCGAGGAGGCATTATGCGCGATCGCATGCGTTGGTCACACTCTTTTCTGACGAACTTCCGCCCTGGCTAGACGCCTAAACCACGCTGCTCCTCAGAAAAAAAAAAAAAAATATTTAAATCTGAAATTTTCTCGGCCATCCAGTCGAATTATAATTTAATTATTAATTTGGAGCATATAGGACAGCCATTATTGTGGAGTTTTGTGAATCTGATTATCGTAAGTTAATTTTTTGTGGATATTTGGATATTTGGAAGTGTCTAATAAGTTCTTTTGAAAACTTAGCCATAAATCAATTGGATGTCGAAAATCTGAACAGGGAATTTCATTTTTTGAGTTCCGAAATTCAACCAGACATATTTTTGAGACACCGAGGCCTCAAAAGCTGCACACCGTGAAGGGCACAGAGACATTTCGACAAAGTCAACAAGATTGGAATAGCCGCCCGAATCGGATACGGGCAGAGAAAGTTTCTTTGAGGATTGAGAGTCCTCCAGATCGCCTATCTTGCCTAGGAGTGCCAAACGCTTGATTTAACTTAACATTTTATTCCTAAGCATCATCCAGCGGACGACGAAGGCCTTCGACGGACCGGACGGATGGGTAAGTCCTAAGTTCTTGACAAAAAAAGTCATGTTCGTTCTGGCATTTCCCTGTTTTGTTTGGCAAGAAGATAGCGAGTTCTGCGTCAAATAAGCCGCAAATAAGAAAAAGTTCTCTCTCTCTCTAGTTTGGTAACATCAAAAGAAAATTATTAAAGTTCAAGTAAATCGCCTTTGACTGTGTGAGCGGGTCTATAATTTAGAATTTAAATAATTTAAGTTGGAGACTTCCAAATTTCATTTGACCTTTTTTATTTTTGATTACCGATAAGTTTATATATATCCACCTTATAATTAAGATTCACCAAAATATTACAATATTATTCCTAATTTGTGCTTTTGGATGCTTGAAATGATCCAATTATTTAATTTGATTATCGTTTATTATAAGAACCTTCATTTTAGTTTGTATAACTCGGATTATGTTTCCGACTTATTGAAGTTTTTTGGTATTCCGTAACCCTCGTGAATAAATATCATTTATAATGTTTGAGTAAGAGTGTGTGATCTTCCTTGTGCCGAAATGTGAGCGGTGAGTTGAATTATATTGGGATTTTCCAGAATCTTGCGACAGGAAAATCATTGGTTCGGAGGGTTTAGACGCGAAGCTATACTACCATCCTCATAGCTTCCCTATTCGTGTGACACTAATATAATCGCTTTCTCTATCATTCTAGTTAATTTCTTTTATTATGTAATTGTGTAATATTCGTGCTCTAGGGACTTTGTTTTATTTTATGTACTACGGGTGTATTGAGAATGGCTGGTCCAAAGAACCCCCCAAAGACTGTTTGCTAGCCGACAGCCAGAAGTCCCACCCGGACCAAAACTTCTCGATACATTCAGCCCGTACATGTTGGCTTTGGCCTGATTTGCGGTGCTCTTGCCCTTCATAACATCTGATAAATCGGGACTGTGAGAGTTACCACACACATATGTATAGGCCAAAGCTGACTTCCTCTTGGATCAAATAACATCCTTTGACAAAGAGGGGATGTGCATGATTTGGATTAATTCCAGATTGTGTACTTTACATAATTTTGGCGCCCAACTAGGAGGCTTGTTAGACTTGTATACAGTTTTTCGGTTCAACCGCGTATCTCTATAGGACTCAGGCTGAGCCGTGTTGTTCAAGAATTTCAGGTTCCTTTTTCCTTCTCCTACTTCTTATTCTATCTCTTAATAAAATCCCTAGTCTTTTTATCTATCCTTTGCTGTCAAAGATTTTTATTTTCTTTTCATTTCGCTTTCTTTTTGTGTTCGCGGATAGTTGTTTGAGTGACTTATATAATAAATAATTTAAATTTGATTGTTTCGATTTTACGACCAGTGAAGCATGATAGGCTTGTGATGTCGGCGTTAGCATTGTAGTTTATTGATTCATCCATTTCTTTTAATTACAATAGAACAAATGTTTCAGCGGAGATCAATGAATTGACTGCTTAATCATCTGGAACTGCAGATATTTGGCGTGGCCCGAATTCTGACCGATGAAACAAAGTGAGTTCAGTTTATCATATTGGGTGAAACTAGTCATTTCGTTTTGGATTTGATTAATGATAGGTAGGCCTACCGCGACAAGATTTCTCTATCCCTTCATATATAAATTTTCTGAGATTGAACTATCAATTAGTTCGATTCTCCCTCTATATTAGTGCCGCACCTGTAATTTTGCTCACCCTCACTTTCAAAACAAGGAAGATAATCGTAATATGATTAAATGTATTAAAACAATTTAAATAAAGTATCTAAAGTAATGTTTGTGTAAAAATAATCAAAATGTCTGTATTTCGGAGTAATGATGATTTGAGTGTGCTACCAGAAGCAAAATGCACCATTTGCTCGAAAGATTTAGTAGAAACAGAAGAGCTTAGGATTACTAAATGTAATCATGTTTTCCATCAGGAGTGTATAGAAATTTATATACAAGAACATCAGGAATGTCATTTCTGTAAGAAATTATGCCATCAGAAAGATTTAGTCCAATTTATAATGTCAGATCAAGCAGCGTGTCCCTTAAGTAATAAAAACAAGAAGACCCATAATACTAGAGCTCAATCACAATCAAGCAATGTAGCATCTCCGGCTAGTCAGTTAAAATCAGGATGTAGAGGTAGAAAACCCAAATCATCAACGGCACGTAAACCGGAGAACTCGAATCGACACAGCCAGCGTTCAGCTTTTTCACAGCAACAATCAACTTCAAATCGAGCAGCTGAGATAAATGTTGATACAATTTTTGAAAGAATGGAATATTTAATTGATCAGAGATTGGGAAATTTGAATGTAAATAATTCAGTTGGACGATCTAGCAACCACGCCGAGCATCGCGTTCCAACCCAAAGATCAGATTCAATATCACACCATTACATTAATCCTGGAAAAGCCGCCCAATTAGTACAAAGTTGGGGTATTAAATTTGATGCGTCTCCTAAAGGTCCTACAGTATCAGAGTTTCTATACAGAATAAAAGCATTAACTGTAGACAATTTTCAGAGTGATTTTACACCGGTATGCAGAAATTTGCACCTACTGTTAACCGGAAGAGCCAAGGAATGGTATTGGCGCTATCGAAAAGAACATGACGAAGTTGTTTGGGAAGAGTTTTGCATGGATTTAAAACAGGAATACGACGATTTCAAGGACGATGATTTGATTCTTGAAGAAATACGTAACCGAAAACAGAGGTATGGTGAAGCATTTGATGTTTACTATGAAGACGTAATGACTTTGGTATCGAGATTGGTAATACCTATAGAGGGAACACGACTCGTACATCAGCTACAAAGAAACCTGATTTCAGAAGTACGAGAAGCTTTATTATACGTTCCAATTGAATCGGTATCTAAACTTCGCCAGTTGGTGCACCGCCGAGATCAATTTCTCCGTGAAGAATCAGCAAAACGCATTACGAAGTATACGAATATTAGGAAGAATATCGCTTTACTCGAAGAAACAGACGAAAATCCCGAGGAGGAAGATGTTCAACCGGAATTAAATGCGATTCACGTCAAGGAAAAGAGATATACATATTTGTTGGAATTGTGACATCGAGGGACACAGATGGGACATGTGCTTGGAAGAGCGCCACATTTTCTGCTATGGATGTAGAAAGAAGAATGTCTACAAACCACAATGTGATGTATGCCAAACCCGTTCGAAAAACTTCAATCAGGGCCCATCATCCCGTCGCAATCGAGTGGACCCTCAGTATATGTCAATGATAGTACAGCGACAAACAACAAAACATCAGATTCGACAGATAACACCAATATGAATAAAATTCAGCCGTATCCCAGACTACCATACCATCAACGGCTGCAAAACTATTTAGCGATTCGAGATAAAATCTTTGCGCAGGAGGTTACAACTCGCCATTTCATTAGAAGTCGATCTTGCGAACGTCTGCGTCGATTTTGGAAGAAAGTAAAAGACGCCCAAAAACTTATAATAGCGTCTATGATTAACGAAGCTGCAGATGGCCGTTTCTATGCTCCAGTGAAGTTTCTCGAATTTTCTGAGCTTGGTCTATTGGATACTGGAGCTAATATCAGTTGTATCGGATCAGATTTAGCAGCAAGAGACTGGACGAAATATCCCGGATTTTCGACTATTGTTTCAAGTGTAGCCACAGATGGGAAAAGACATCCAGTTACCGGAATAATAAGAACAGAGGTTCAATACGAAAGCAAGCAAAAACCTCTTTCTCTTTTTATTATCCCGTCATTAGCGAAACGAGTCATTTTAGGAATTGATTTCTGGAAATCTTTTGAGTTATGCCCAGAATTTTCATTTCGTTGTAAGACTGCCATATTAGATAAAAATATTCACTCGGTTGATGATGAGAAGAAATGTTTATTAACCCCAGAGCAAGAAAAAATATTAAAGGGGGTTATTCAATTGTTTCCGGATTTTAAACAACAGGGATTAGGCCGAACTCCACTTATTGTTCACGACATAGATATCAAAGAAGCAACTCCAATCAAACAACGCTTCTATCAGGTGTCGCCAGCGGTTGAAAAGTTAATGTATAAAGAAATCGACCGAATGTTGGAAATGGGAGTGATCGAGAGAGCAAATAGTCCTTGGAGTTTTCCTATGCGTCTGGTGGTAAAACCCGGAAAAGTGCGATTATGTTTGGACGCAAGAAAAATAAATGAAGTCACCAAAAAGGACGCCTATCCACTGCAAAGCATAGATGGAATTTTCGCACGACTGCCCAAGGCAAATTTCATAACAAAAATTGATTTAAAAGATGCCTACTGGCAAATTGCCCTTTCAGATAAATCCAACCCCATAACAGCTTTCACGATGCCGCCCCTCATACCAGTTCACCGTAATGCCGTTCGGATTATGCAATGCTTCGCAAACCATAGCACGATTGATAGATGATTTAATTCCAGCAGATCTGAAATACTGTGTGTTCGGATACCTCGACGATCTCTGTGTGGTGTCTGAAGACTTCGATACCCATCTGGAAATTCTGATTCGTATGTCTCAGCAATTTAGGAAGGCAAATCTAACTTTAAATTTAGAAAAGACAAAGTTTTGTGTCACTGAAGTGCCATGTCTGGGATATATCATAGGAAGAGAAGGAATTTCAACAGACCCTGCTAAGATAGAAGCAATAAAGAATTGGCCAATTCCGAAAACGATAAAGCAAACCAGATGTTTAAAGAGTTATTGGTTTCATTCATAATTATTCTGATTTAAATTTCCGATAAAGCAAACCAGATGTTTACTTGGGTGTTGTTGGTTGGTATCGTAGATTTTTTTGCATTGCATAACTATTGGCATTGGCGCATCGCTGATACAATTGGATAAAGAAGGAGCTGAGCAACCCGTAGCGTTTATGTCGAACAAGTTAACAACTGCTCAACGAAACTATAGCGTAACAGAACGCGAGTGTTTGGCTGCGTTGGAAGCAATCGAAAAATTTCGCTGCTATCTGGAACTACAAGAGTTCGAAGTTATAACCGACCACGCCAGTTTAGTTTGGCGACAATCAGATCTGAAAGGAAGACTCGCGAGATGGGCTATGAAGCTGCAAGGTTATAAGTTTGAAATAAGTCACCGACGAGGTCGAGATAATGTAGTACCCGATGCCTTGTCCAGAATGTTTTCAGAGGATTTGTGTGCTTTGGAGGAACTTCGCCCCTTTGTCGATTTGAACTCTCCTAGTTTTAATAACGAAGAGTATCAACAACTAAGAGAGAGAATTCAAAAAGAAGAGGACAGATACCCGGATTTGAAAATAATAGATCAATTTGTATATATACGCACGGAGCATGAGGATGGAACAGAGTCTAGCCTAGTCAATATTTGGAAATTATGGATTCCACAAAGTTTATCAAAAGAAGCCATCAAAAGAGCTCATGAAGATACGATATCTGCACATGGAGGAATGGCAAAGATTTTGGAGCTCCTACGTCGTACATTCTTTTGGCCAGGCATGGTGGTACAAGTGCGTGATTTTATACGAAATTGTGAGACCTGCAAGTCAACGAAAGCACCTAAACAAATCTTAAAGCCACCAATGGGGAAACCTGCAGTATCCGAGAGACCTTTTCAGCGATTATATATTGATCTTTTAGGACCATATCCGAGAAGCAAACGTGGTCATATCGGGGTCCTGATAGTGGTGGATCATTTATCTAAGTATCATTGGCTGCACCCCCTTAAAGTTTTTAAGAGCAATGTGATTCAAGAGTATCTGCAGGATAATATATTCTTTCGATACGGATTTCCGGAGATATTGGTAAGCGACAACGGATCACAATTTAAGGCAAGCGAATTTAATGCATGGTTAACGTCGTTGGGTGTAAAACATATATATACAGCAGTTTGTTCCCCACAGTCGAATGCATCTGAGAGGGTAAACAGATCCATAATTGCAGCAATACGCGCCTATCTCAAAGAGGACCAGCGCGAATGGGATCTACACATACCGGCTATAAGTTGTGCACTAAGAAATTCGTATCATCAGAATATAGGATGCTCTCCTTTCCATGCTTTGTTTGGCTTTGACATGGCCACACATGGTTCCCAATACACTCTTCTCGAAAAGATTAATATGCTGAATGAATCGAATAATGTGTTGCGAAAGGACGATCAGTTAGCATTGCGGCGTAATTTACTCAAGAAAAATATAGCACAGGCAGCAGAGCATAATGCAATGGTATATAATCTGAGAACCAAGGAGGTTAATTTTAAGGTAGGACAAGAAGTTTTTAGACGTAATTTTGGACAGAGCAATTTTCAAAAATGTGTTAGTGCCAAGTTGAACTTGTTGTGGCTAAAGTCTCGAGTACGAGAAAGATTAGGAAACTGTTATTATGTGTTGGAAGATTTGAATGGCAGACTGATAGGAACTTATCACGCAAAGGACACTAGGCAGTAACTGTCTTTTTTCAGGTTAATACTCCGAAGAAAGCTCTAGTATTATCCTGTGGTTGTAGTGCCCAGTTTCTGCCGTTAGTTTTATTTTTCAATTTTAAAGCGTTGGTTACAAATCGGTAAGGGGTGGGTAATTGTGTCGATGGAAGTGATCAGCTGAGCTTAGAAGTTCGATAATTATGCTAGTGCAACCCTAGCGAGGAGGCATTATGCGCGATCGCATGCATTGGTCACACTCTTTTCTGACGAACTTCCGCCCTGGCTAGACGCCTAAACCACGCTGCTCCTCAGAAAAAAATATAAAAATTTAAATCTGAAATTTTCTCGGCCATCCAGTCGAATTATAATTTAAATATTAATTTGGAGCATATAGGACAGCCATTATTGTGGAGTTTTGTGAATCTGATTATCGTAATTAATGTTACTAATTAATTTTTTGTGGATTTTGAATTGTTTGATGACAATATTAATATATTTAAATTTAAAATATAAAAAAAAAAATTTTTATTTTTTCCATTTGGATATTTGGAAGTGTCTAATAAGTTCTTTTGAAAACTTAGCCATAAATTAATTGGATGTCGAAAATCTGAACAGGGAATTTCATTTTTTGAGTTCCGAAAATCAACCAGACATATTTTTGAGACACCGAGGCCTCAAAAGCTGCACACCGTGAAGGGCACAGAGACATTTCGACAAAGTGGACAAGATTGGAATAGCCGCCCGAATCGGATACGGGCAGAGAAAGTTTCTTTGAGGAATGAGAGTCCTCCAGATCGCCTGTCTTGCCTAGGAGTGCCAAACGCTTGATTTAACTTAACATTTTATTCCTAAGCATCATCCAGCGGACGACGAAGGCCTTCGACGGACCGGACGGATGGGTAAGTCCTAAGTTCTTGACAAAAAAAATCATGTTCGTTCTGTTGAAAGTACCATATGTTTCTGGTTGCAGCCCTGTTTTGTTACCCCGCTATATCGATTGTACTAAGCTTGTAAGTTATCGATATAAGATACTTTGTAACTCTGTATATGCTTCTTCTTCCTTTTCCGCCCTTGAAAGTGTATGGACACTTAATAAAGATATCTACTTATAATTTAACACAATCCATTCGATCCTCAACAGGTTATGGGCCCAGATACACGCGAGTGTGGGCAAGAGGATTTGTGTTAAAAGTTTAAGTAGTTATTTCGCGGTTGGCGAAAAGTAATTGTTTGGAAAGACTCACGGCATAGGGCGCGTGGTAAAATATGAGTTCTTTTTTACCAAATAGAAAAGTTGGAGGAGGGGAATTATGATTCCTGGTCCGTCGAAACGCGCAGCGTGTTGATCCATGCGGAATTATGGAACTCCATAGACAAGACGAGGCCTACGGAAGCGAATGCGGTTGCTGCGTGGGATGCACAGAATCAAAAAGCGTTGGCGACGATAACGCTGAGTGTAAGACCGTCTCAGTTGGTTTACCTCAAGAATTGTGCCACAGCAAAGGAAGCATGGGATAAGCGCAAGGAAACGTATGAGCCAAGCGGACCCGTCCGGAGGGTGTCGCTATATAAAAAGTTGCTTGGGTTGCAGCTGAGAGAGGACAAGATGAGCGACTATCTGAATATGTTCTTCTCAACAAAGGACAAACTTGCTGAAGTGAATATTAAGCTAGAAGACGAGCTAGCGGTGATCATATTACTTTCAAGTTTGCCAAAGGAATACGAAAACTTCGTTATTGCGATGGAGACTCGTGATAGTCTTCCTTCTTTGGACAGTCTAAGGATTAAGTTGCTGGAAGAAGGAGATCGCAGGAGTAACGAGAGAGAATCAACCCCAGAAGAGCAACGTGCATACCAGGCAAATGTGCGAAAAAAATCCAACTCGTAAGAAAAGGTCTCTGGTGGATATAGAGTGCTACAGTTGTGGGCAGAAAGGTCACTATAAGAGGGACTGCCCAAAGTTTCAAGAAAAGCCAAAGGAAAATCGGCAATCACAACACCGATCGTACACTATTCTAGCTGCGGCACAGGAAGGAAATCTAGATACTTCGAGCTGGTGTGTGGATTCGGGAGCAACGGCTAATTTATGTGGCAGGCGCAGTATGTTTGCGTATGGATTATGTTGCGCATGAGGAAGATGTTGTATTGGCCAACAACCACGTCATAAAAGCAGTTGGCAGAGGTGACGTGCTTGTACAAACAGGATTTTGTGAGCTGAAACTGGAAAATGTTTTGCACTTACCAGGGTTGGAGACGAATTTTATGTCGGTTGATCGAGCAGTGCGATAGGCGATGCACTGTGACTTTCGACAAAAATTCTGCGACGGTTCGCCAAGACGGCGAGATGGTATTAATAGCAGAGAGACAAGGAAAGCTCTTTGTGTTTAAGGAGAAAGGCAATCGATGCTTTGGAGCGAAACAGATAAGTGCAGAAGATTGGCACTACAGGTATGGTCATTTGAATTATTCAAGTCTAATGAATATTGTTAAACGCAAAATGTGGATTTTTCCGAGAAGATGCCATGTGTGACTTGTATGAGAAGCAAGATTCATACCCCGTCAGCGTCTGAACATAGAGCTCAGCATCTTTTGGAATTGGTACATACCGATGTATGTGGGCCTTTTAAGCAACGTTCTCTAGGCGGCTCTTCATATTTCTTGACATTCATAGACGACATGTCGAGACGAATATTTGCTTATTGTCTAAAATCGAAGTATGAAGTGTTCGAGAAATTCGTCGAATTCAAAGAGGTGGCTGAATGACAGACTGGCCAAAAATTGAAGGCAATAAGAAGTGACAACGGTGGAGAATTCATCAACAGGCGTTTTGATGGGTACTTAAAGAATCATGGAATTGTGCGTCAGTTGACGGTTCCATATAGCCCTCAACAAAATGGAGTGGCTGAACGAGCAAACCGGACGCTAGTCGAGATGGCTAGATGTTTGCTGGTACACGCGGATATGCAGGAGTTTTTCTGGGCAGAGGCAATAATGACAGCGTGTTACATTCGAAACAGATCACCAACAGCAGCTTTAGTTGGTATGACACCTTATGAGGCGTGGACTCGTAGGATATTCAATGGTATCAAAAGCATACAGGTTGTATGACAAAGAAAAGCGAGAGGTCGTTGAGAAACGGGATGTAATGTTCAAGGATCCGAAAGATGCGGTTTCGATTTTAGAATCCCCAGGTCCACCACAAACAGTTACAGGTTTGGAAATGCGGTGGGACGAATCAAGCAAAGATGATCAAAATAATAAGTTTAGGGAAAATGAAGGAGAATTCGGCAGGAAGGACAGATCGGTCCTGGAAGGCCACGTTTGATTCGTACGGGCAAGCCAGGACGTCCCAAGAAGATGTATAATCGTGTAAACAAGTTACATGCCAAGGAACTGGATTTGCCACAGACATTTGATGATGCGATGAAAGGAAAACAATCTTCATTCTGGAAGACTGCTATGGATAAGGAATATGAGGCTCTGTTGGCAAATAAGACATGGACGCTGGTAGACTTACCCAAGGGACAAAAAGCGATTGGTTCAAAGTGGGTATATACTATCAAACGGAGTGGCGATGGAAGCGTGGAGCGGTATAAGTCTCGGCTGGTGGCTAAAGGGTGCTCACAGATATACGGCGTCGATTATACCGAAACCTTCTCACCAGTGTGTCGTTACGAAACGATACGGCTAGTTTTGGCTATAGCAGCGGAGCTGAAACTATATCTGCACCAAATGGATGTGTGCACAGCCTATCTTAACAGTGACCTAAACGAAGTCGTCTATATGAGGCAGCCTCAGGGATATGTGGACAAGGCAAATTCACAACAGCTGTTGAGGCTGAGTAAAGCTATATATGGATTGAAACAAGCAGGAAGGGAGTGGAATGCCAAGTTGAATGCAGCGCTATGTGATGCTTGGATTCACTTCTTGCAAGAACGAACCGTGCCTTTATCAGCAGGATATAAAAGGTAGACTTTGTTTGGTACTAATATATGTAGATGATTTACTTATAGCTTGCCAAAAGATGAATGACATGATCGCAATTAAGGCAAAGATTGCGATGAAATTCGAATGCGTCGATAAGGGTCCGTTACGAGAGTTTTTGGGCATGCAAGTAGACCGGAATGATGATACAGGCAGTATCGTGATGAATCAGGCTCAGTACATAAAGGGCATGCTTCAAAGACATGGTATGGAAGTGTGTCGAGCTGTTGCTACTCCATTGGATGCTGGTTTCCAAGTGGCGTGCAGAGACGAGAAATGCGTTATACAGGATGTGACAATGTATCAGTCAGCAATCGGAGACTTGATGTGGCTTGCATTAACATCAAGGCCTGATATCTATCATTCGGTTATCAAATTAGCGCAAAGGAATAAGGAACCTCACAGTGAACATGTTGCAGCAGTTAAGCATGTTATGAGGTATTTGGCGGCAACGAAGGATCTAAAGTTGCACTACCGATCGTGTGGAGATGCTCTTACGGGATACGCTGACGCAGATTGGGGCGGTGATGTGAGCAACCGCAAATCGTACACAGGGTACGTGTTTTTCTTGGCAGGTGGCCCTATTTCCTGGAAGTCAGAAAAACAATGCAGTGTGGCGTTGAGCAGCACAGAGGCAGAATACATGGCTATGTCTTCAGCGGCGAAAGAGGCTTTGCATTTGAGGCGATTGTTGATCGAAATTGTTCGGAGACAATTTGAGTGCTCAATCTCTGGCCAAGAATCCTGTGTTTCATGCTCGATCGAAACACATTGACATCAGACATCATTTCTTTCGAGAAGTTATTACAATCGGCGAGATTGATCTGGACTATATATCAACTAAGGACATGGTAGCTGATATATTAACGAAAAATTTGTCTAAGCAGAAGCATAATCATTGTGTCAAGTTATTCAATTTAGACTAACAAAGAAATTGTAATTGGCACATAGAATCATATTGAGGAAGGGTGTTGAAAGTACCATATGTTTCTGTTTGCAGCCCTGTTTTGTTACCCCTGGCTATATCGATTGTACTAAGCTTGTAAGTTATCGATATAAGATACTTTGTAACTCTGTATATGCTTCTTCTTCCTTTTCCGCCCTTGAAAGTGTATGGACACTTAATAAAGATATCTACTTATAATTTAACACAATCCACTCGATCCTCAACACGTTCTGGCATTTCCCTGTTTTGTTTGGCAAGAAGATAGCGAGTTCTGCGTCAAATAAGCCGCAAATAAGAAAAAGTTCTCTCTCTAGTTTGGTAACATCAAAAGAAAATTATTGAAGTTCAAGTAAATCGTCTCGCCGACTTGGGTATACCATACACCAGTAAAACAAATATTTCAAATTTGTAATAACTAATGCATTTGCCTATTTTCCACAATTCTGTTCACATGCTTGTTACAAGCATATCTCAGTATCTCGCGCACTTATGCATATAAGCACCCTAGCCCCCCACCCGCCAACGGCCATCAAAGGCCTTATGCAAAAACGTTTATATGCATAACTCAGCTATTTTTTGTCCGATTTTCATCAAATTTGGTATTTTGCTCGGTATTAGTATCAAATTTAAGTGTGCCAAATTTGATTGCACAAGGTAAAAAATTACGGGAGATAATCGAGTTTTTCAAATTTCGGGGGGCGGAAAGGGGCGTGGCAAAAACTTTATACATACAAAATGTGCGCATTTACTATGCAAATATACATACCAAATTTGGTGTCTCTAGCTGCAATAGTTTTTGAGAAAACACGTTTTTTTGAATTGCGTGGGCGGAAAGGGGCGTGGCAAAAATTTGAAACAAACTTGATCACTCTACATACTACACGAGCCTACATTCCAAATTTGGTGGCTCTAGCTTTTATAGTCTCCGAGATCTAGGTGTTCATACGGACAGACGGACAGAAGGACAGACGGATATGGCTAGATCGACTCGGCTGTTGATACTGATCAAGAATATATATACTTTATGGGGTCGGAGAAGCTTCCTTCTGCCTGTTACATGCATTTTGGCGATACTCAGATATTACAAATTTAAAATATTTGTTTTACTGGTGTATGGTTTACCCATGTCGGCGAGACGACTTACTTACTTCATTTAATTTGATTATCGTTTATTATAAGAACCTTCATTTTAGTTTGTATAACTCGGATTATGTTTCCGACTTATTGAAGTTTTTTCATTTATAATGTTTGAGTAAGAGTGTGTGATCTTCCTTGTGCCGAAATGTGAGCGGTGAGTTGAATTATATTGGGATTTTCCAGAATCTTGCGACAGGAAAATCATTGGTTGGGAGGGTTTAGACGCGAAGCTATACTACCATCCTCATAGCTTCCCTATTCGTGTGACACTAATATAATCGCTTTCTCTATCATTCTAGTTAATTTCTTTTATTATGTAATTGTGTAATATTCGTGCTCTAGGGACTTTGTTTTATTTTATGTACTACGGGTGTATTGAGAATGGCTGGTCCAAAGAACCCCCCAAAGACTGTTTGCTAGCCGACAGCCAGAAGTCCCACCCGGACCAAAACTTCTCGATACATTCAGCCTGTACATGTTGGCTTTGGCCACACACATATATATAGGCCAAAGCTGACCTCCTCTTGGATCAAATAACATCTTTTGACAAAGAGGGGATGTGCATGATTTGGGATTGATTCCAGATTGTGTACATTACACCACCCACCAATCTGTACAATAGGGAAAATAAAAAACCAAAAGTGGTGTGGTCGCCAGCTGACTGCCGGCCCTGCCAAGCCGCTCTTGGAGACCCATCATCAGCGAGCAGATCTTTTGCTCGCAACAACCCGAGCTTTAAAGCTCCTCTCTTCCCCCTAAGCCAAGCTCCAGCAACTTATAGCAGACTTATCGGCCTCGTGGCGAACAACTGATCGATAGCGGTGTCGGCAAACAAGCGGCCACCTGGCCGTGGGCCCAGGTTCGATCCCCGGCTTTGCCGTCATCCACTTGGAATAAATGAATCGAAAATAAATTGATTCATTCACTTTGTATTTGTATTTGTATCTGAGTTTTTCCAAGTATCAAATATCCATTATTCTGTTCTTGCCACACCCCCCGGTCAGTCTTTCGACCTTGAGACATTACAGGCGAGGTTGCTCAGCCACAGTGTGGAGCGATGCACCGCACCCCGCCGCCACTGAGCAGAGCAGTTGCTGCCCCTAAGAGCAACCCTCCCATGGTGCGACCTGTCGCGATTGATGCTGATGTCGCCAATAGCAGCGCAAGAGCAAAGGAATCTATTGTCGGCAGGCGCCCATACGAGTATTTTGCATGCCCCAGCAAAGCGATTCAGAAAGGAGGCAGGTTCACCAGGCGAAAATATTCCCAAAAAGAATCAAGGGACAACAGCGTGGCGTCACGATTGATGATGAAATTGAGGGAAATGGGATCCCTGTTGCAGCACATAATTGAAGCCACCAGCCCTCTGAGCGAGGCAAAGAAAAACTCCGATGAGGAGAAACACGCGGAAGATGCCTCCAAGGGCGAAGTAAAGCGGCAACGTCATATAAATGACAAACTAAGGCGGCAGTTCATGAGGCTAAAGGTGTTGCACGAAGCAATCAGCGTTTTCGTTTCAACGGACATGAGCGGTGTAGAAGCAGCACGAACAGAAGAGGTATCGGAAAGGGTGCCAGAGGGCTGCAAAACGTCAAAACCAAGGATACCAGGCCCAACAGTGGGAGCAGAAACGGTGCATCAGCAGCAGCATCAGCAGCGGCACAGTACTGACTGGCAAATAGTGGCAAATAAACCAACAAAGCGATCGATCCCGAAAAAGCGTCCAGCCGCTATTCTGGTGCAAAGCAAGGGCGGTATGTCATACAGCGATATGTTGAAACTGGTGACCAGAAGCCAGGACGCAAAGTTGCAGGCTGTTGGCGAAAGCGTACAAAAAGGTGAGGCGGACCGCAAAAGGCGATCTCATGCTGGAGTTAAACCGAGTCGGCGCTGAAAATGTCATGTGATAGTTTACTAAATTCTTGAACTGAGCTTGATAGGTGATTTAGTTTTTATTGGAATATTACAGTTTCTAGAGATTTTGCACAGAGAAGAATAAAACATTTTCACTTTGTTTTCATATTGGTGACATATTTTGGTCTGAATATGTATACCCAACAATTTATCAGTTAGTCAGCAATTAAATATTCAATATATGCAAAATATTATACCAACAAAAACACACAGACAAGCGAATGCGGATGTTTTTGATGTCTATATGTGTATGAGTGCGTGCGCATGTTTGTATTGCCTTTCGCTTTGCCAGAAATAATATTCAAAACATTCTGTTGTTGATTTTTTGCTGTTGCTGCTCGTCCTGCCTATTGTCATAAATAAACTCTAACCAAAAAGGTATTTGTTTGCTTGCATATGTGTGTGGGTCTGAGTGTGAGTGTGTGTAATTCTGTACTTTTTTTTGGCTTAAATTTGTTGTGCTATTTGCCTTATTTCTGCAGCAAATCAATGTGAACGGAAAAAACAGTTTACCGCTCGTCAAGGCCAGAAACATTAACAACAATAATAAAGGCGCCAAACCCTTTGGGAAATCGAATTCTATATAATTTTTAATGCAATTCATCTCTACCCCCTCACTCTCTCTTTTACTCTATGGTTGCATGTGTGTGTGAGTTTAATCAGCCAATCAATTTCATATAAATTGTACATATTCTAACACTTGAATGTTTTATTATAAAGGCAAGGCGAAAATTCAATGGCATTGAAGTGAACCACGGGTTACGATTATATATTTTCGAATATTTCAACAATTTTTTGCATTGTTATAAATAAATTCTCAGTGCTTATTAATATACCCGTTTGAATTTCATTTTCGTCAACATTCTTTTGCCATTGAATTTAATAAAAACGGTTTTAAAATATCCTATACTGAAACTTCAATAAAGTAAATGATTCCGAATGAATTTTAATGGTGCAAATGTAAAGTGGAAAAGTCACAAAATTAGTTAGTAATTTAAGGATTAGATCATAGCTTAGCTACGAAATTAGTTGCATTAGATTGTCCTAATTTTTGAAAAAAAAAAAAAAAAACAAAGGTATTGTCAAGTTCTGTTAAAAAAAACCAGAGGGCCGGGGTTAACTTCGACCGCGTCGAAGTTTGTATACCCCTGCAACTGTTTTGGTAATTCTTTCCTTACCCACAGCCATCAAAGTGTAAAAACGTTTTATCCAAAAAGACTAATGTTTGCGAAAGAACGGCCTTCAATCTTAGCATAGGATATAACGAACTTTTGATGAAAGTCACTGTTTTCCACCTATCGTTTCTATGGGAGCTATATGATATAGTCACCCGATCTTGATCAAATTTGGCACAATCATTAATAAGAACATAAAACTGACAAATACCAACTTTTATGACAATAGCTATAAAATTAATGAAGTTATTGAGAAAGTCACTGTTCGTGACTTTGCCGTTTGTATGGGAGCTATATGATATAGTCACCCGATCTTGATCGAATTTGGCACAATCATTAATAAGAACATAAAACTGACAAATACCAACTTTTATGACAATAGCTATAAAATTAATGAAGTTATTGAGAAAGTCACTGTTCGTGACTTTGCCGTTTGTATGGGAGCTATATGATATAGTCACCCGATCTTGATCGAATTTGGCACAATCATTAACAAGAACATAAAACTGACAAATACCAACTTTCATGACAATAGCTATAAAATTAATGAAGTTATTGAGAAAGTCACTGTTTCGTGACTTTGACGTTTGTATGGGAGCTATATGATATAGTGGTCCGATCCGGCTGAATCCGAGATATACAATGCCTGCAGTATATACAAGCCTACGTGCAAAATTTCAGCTCTGTAGCTCTTACGGTCTCGGAGGAGTTCTCGTTGATCCAGACGGACGGACGGACGGACGGACGGAAGAGAAATAAAAATATTTAAATATTTATCATAATATTGGATACTGTTCGTGAAGGGGCGGAAGGATCCAAATCAAGTACAAGGAAATGGCGGGTGCCAATTTCTTCGGGTCGGTGAGCTGGTGAATAATTAAAAACGCGCGGGCACTTCGTTTAAAACTATGATTTTATTTACAGGATAATTTCACATACGAAAAGGTTCGATTGAAGTTAAACTGGATATTCTAAACAAGTGGGAAAAAAATTCGGGTAAAAAACTCGTACTAGAAAAAATGGCGATGCCCAGCAGGAAAATCAAGTCACTCCTCCTAGTGTGACCGTAGACGCCGAGGATCACAAAACCCTCCTCACACTTCACTGCTCTTCGCCGCTCACTGCTTTTCACCAGGTGGCGTAAACATACCGCCCCCTTTGAAACATGTTGCAATTGCCACCGTGGGCATATATAGGATGGGGGACAGCATCGTCCTGGAGCGCCTAAATTCCACAGGAGCCGGAGACGACCCATCCGAACACTGTGCTCTGGGCTGCGGGAGTACCGCTATGATCTGGCACACAGCCTGGTTGGATGACCTCACGATAGAGGTTTGCCCCGAGCACCACGGACACCGACGCCGACCGATAGAAATTGGGGTCGGCCAGGATCAAAGTGGAGAATTTCCTTGCCAGAGGACTGCTGTTGGCAAGACAGTCGTCGTCCTGGCGTGAAGCAGGGAGGAGACAGCGATCTCGGGTGCGCCCTCTGTAGAAGGGGAGCGGTCGGAAGATGATCGGGAAGGTGGTTGTGGCGGTGGTGCAGCACGTCCGGGGGAGGGTGACTGGCTACGACTCCGGGCTAAGGAGGAGGAGTCCTGGTGTGCCAGGCAATTGGGACAGTACTTATTACTTTTCCCTTCGGAGGTTCAGGAAGCGCTGACACTGCCGGAGTGCGTGAAAACCCCGACAAACCCGGCATCGGATCGTATTCTGCGGTGGTGCGGAAAACATTTTATCGTTTAAGTTGCATCACTTAGCGGCAGTAAATTGTATTAAATTTAAATTTAATGCACATTTTGCTTAACCATTGAGTTAGTAAGCGAATGAATGGGATAAGGAGAAATAAGGCAAGACAACAACAAGTGCTCGTTTTTAGTAAGTTGCCATGCATCATCAAGTTACTTAAGTGATTTCAATTTATAAAATTTTTTACTGCTCCACACATGCACACATACATGGATTCTTTTACACATAGTAGTAGTATATTGGGTGCGTGGCATAAAGTGCCGTTGCTTAGTGGCAAAAGTGGGCGTGGTAGTGTTAGTGCTATATACATTGGGTGGACTATTAAATCCAGGGTTTAGAGGAGATAAGAGTAGAAGTGGCAACTCTCAAAGTGCATCCTATTAGCCTGGTTTGTGTTCTATAGTTGCAGCTAGCATCCGTACCAAAAATATCGAACGTTAACGTATTTAAGGCTGCACTTTGCCTGACAACCGCCAAATGGGTGTTGCAATAATGGTGGAATGGTATGGTATAAGATGTATGTATGTATACAACGGTACATATTCCTAAACGGGGAGTACCCCCTTCCAATCTTGCCCTTCTGCCATCTTAAATTGTCGCCAGTGGGCGCTAAAGCAACTGAAGTGTTTTGTATTTTGTATTTTCATGCACATTTTCTTCGTAGCTAACAAGGCGCAAAGCATTCGCAACATTTTTGAATATTTCCGCCTTTTTGCATTCAATTTAATTTAACATAAACATTTATATGTTCATTATTATGCCAACGCACTCGTAGGGCAGAGCAGCAGCAGCATCGTTGTCAACGTCATCGTCATCGTCAACGTTGTGCATCGTGCAGAAAAGAGTTTCATGCTTGAAATGCGCATACGTAGCGTATACTTTATATGAATTTTTGTAACGAACTAGTTAAGGTAGGGTTAGATCAGAAAGGGTAAGAGAGAGAGAGAGAGCAAGGGATACGATGAACGAAAGGTACACCCACTATAAATTTTTGCACACACTTACAACTCGACGCTCGTCCAACAACAATAGAAACAATAACAACTGCAACAACAATTTAAGTCTTATGTAGCTAACTTGTTTATTTATCGAAGCAGAAGTTAATGCCGCGAGCTAAGACGAATGTGCGAAGGGACCGTCACCGCATTGTTTTATGCGTTTCTTTTTTCACACGTTTTTCCTCCCACTCTTTGTTGATGCCATCGTTGCCACGTTGCCTGAAAATTTAAAGTCAGCGGAGTAATTTAAAACTGCAACAAAAAATAAAGCATAAAGCCAAGAAATTTACATATTTCAATCTAATAAATAAAATGTATTTATGAACAAACGATTAGTTAGCGATGTAAGCTATGTATATTGACTGGAAAGAAACTAAACTTAAAGTTTTATATTTTACTTTAAGCATGGGACAAGTCTGTTTTTTTAAACTAAAACCAATTTATATATATTCACTATAAAAAATTACTTATTTGACATTATAATGCAAATGTTATTTAATAAGCTGAAATAAAGTTTTGAAATAAGGAAAAATTATATTGATTGTTTTCAACAAATCATTAAGTCTCGTATAAGAGAATATTAACTTTGAAAATAATTTTTCAAAATGTCTTGACATGTCTTAAAATGGGAATTTTTGAACCGATTTTGCATACTTAAAACGGCAATGTTTCATCTTTTCAGATCAGTCAGTGTAACACATATACATATCGGCGAGTGAAGGATTTGAGGTATTTCTGAATCGTTGTTTCCATTGTTGGCTTCCATTTTTCCACAGGGTTTGTGCAGCGAGTCTCGACGTGCTTTCAGGTTGAATTTCAGAAAGAAAAAGAGACTGAATTCTCTCAACCACACACCGAGCCACACTCGATGACAGCCTATGCTGTCATCGCACAAATCTAGTGTTAAACAGTTCTACATCTGTCATGATATTCATTACTTAACACTGAGCAATTCGCCTTAACAGTAGGCACACAATTCAAATTATTAGAAATGCCTAATTCAATCTCCGACACGGTCATCCTGACAAATTACACGTCCTCGTGTAGCAGGAATATAAACCACTTTTACAAACATCATTTTCACATCTTTGTTTTAACTAACTGAACCAAAAACATTCTCTTTTATGCAGTTTGACAAATCCAGTTTAATGTTAATTAGAAATCTCTTATTTGCTATAACATATTTCGTAACTTAAAATTCTTATTTCATATTCTTCTACTTGCATCTTTCAACATTTGTTTGTTCATATCTCTTTTACAATTCATTAAACATTACAATGTTTTCAATATTTTCTTATTTTATAACCTCCACATTTTCATTCTTATCAAACAACATTTTCGCTTTTAGTTTTACAAACATTCTCTTTTCTTTATGTTCTCATTTACGTTTCAAGAATCCACGGCAAGGTACCACCACGTAGCATCGACAACACACTCTTTCATTCACATCATTCCCCTAGTGTCTCATCCACTAGTCCATACGGTCTTTTTCACCCGTCTCTTTGTCACAGTCTTTTCCAACTGTTTCCATACGGTCTGTTTCACCCGTCTCTTCATCACAGTCCTTTCCAACTGTTTCCATACGGTCTGTTTCACCCGTTTCACCACAGTCTCTTTCAACTGTGCCATTACGGTCTTTTTCACCCGTTTCACCAGATGAATCAAACTCATCTCCGTCGATATCCAGCTCGCTTGGTACCTGCACCTCTGGCATTCTCCGTAAACTATCATGTGGGTACTTATACTGTCTTTTACTTGATATGGACTTCAACGTATATCTATCGCCTTCTAATACTTCTATGACCATAAAAGGTCCACGAAACTTAGGGTCCAACTTAGTCTGTTGTCGCTCACTATTTTTGATCAGAACATAATCTCCCTTACTGAATTTGACTACTTTTGCCTTGTCTTTATCAAATCGAAGTTTGTCATAGCTTGCTGCATTGTCCATATTTCTTTTAGCCTGAGATCTTTGTTCATTTAAGTCTATCGCTGTCTCATCATCATCAATGGGAACTAATCCCAATGGTCGAGCACTCTTACCGATTAATAATTCTAACGGACTCGATTTTGTAACTCGATTAACTGTACAGTTTAATGCTAATTGAACGTCCCCTATAGCATCTTGCCATGAACGCTCACTGGATTCAACGATAGTTAATAGCTTTTTTAAAGTGCTCATCACTCTTTCGACCTGTCCATTTGCCCGGCTAGCACCTGTCGCTATCAGGTGAAGCTGAATTTTCTGAGAAGCACAGAATTCGACAAATTTCAATCCCGTGAAACTTCTGCCTTGATCAGCCACTAAACGAGCAGGTACTCCAAAAAGCCCAATCGATGACTTTAATGCGTCAATACAACTAACTGCGTCAAGCTTATAAGTGTGATACAAATAAACATATTTTGTAAAACCATCGATTTGAACAATGACATACTCTTTACGATCGTTCTTCCCACTAAGTTTTCCAGTGATATCTATATGCAACGTGTGCCACGGTATGCTAATCTTCGGAATCGAATGCAGTTCCACTTGGACTTTTCCGGACGCTGATTTTGTCACCCTACAAGTGATGCAATTCTCTACAAACTTTCGAACGTACTTCGCCATTCCCGTAAACCAGTAATGCTCGTACACTTTATCTAGGGTCTTTTCCCAACCTAAGTGTAAGATCGATTCATGTACTTGGTTTATTACCGACCATCTAAAGGTTCTAGGAATGACTGGCAAACAACGAGTCCTACCATTTCTTTGAATTTTTCTGTAAAGCACATTAGCTCTCATCTCATAAGTTGCAGCTAAATCTTTAGAAAGTTCACCCTCATTCAACTTGTTAATTGTTTGCAAAATATCCTGATCACGTTGTTGTTCGGCTTGAATCCAATTATCAGAAATTTCGATCAACTGTACATGCTTTTCTACAACTTTATTTTGATTCTCTTTTTTCTTATCAGGCAAAGGATTCCTTGACAGAAAATCTACATGGGCCATACGTTTGCCATCGCAATATTGAATATCAAAATCGAATGCTTGAAGGAATGCCCACCAGCGATACACTCTAGGTGATAGCTCAATTTTTGTTCTAGAAGCCTTTAACGAATTACAATCAGTAAAAAGGACAAACCTATTACCATGTAGATAATGTCTAAAGTGTTTAACTGCATTAACTACCGCGAGCGTTTCCAACTCATAAGACGTGTATTTCGATTCACACACACTAGTAGTTTTACTGAAATATTCAACCACATACGGTTTATTTTCAATTCGATGCAAAAGTATGGCTCCATAGCCAATGGCACTTGCATCTGTATGCAGTTCTATGGGGTATTTAGGATCAAATATTACCAAGACTGGTTTGCTTGTAAGGATATCAATAATCTGTTTGCGAACCTTCTCATGTTCATTCGTCCAATCAAAATTAATTTTAATAGATGTAAGAGAGTAAAGAGGTTTCAATAGCTGGGAGAATCCTGGTACAAATTGGCGAAAATACGAAGCCAATCCTATAAATTGCCTCAATGTTGTAATTGACCTGGGTGGTGGCAATGCGCATAATGCTTCAATTTTACGCAAATTTGGACGAATTTCACCCGCCTGTACTTCGTATCCTAGATACTGAACAGAACTCCTCAAAAATGAGCATTTTTCTACATTAAACGAAAAGCCTGCCTTAGTCAAAATATTCAAGACGATCTCTAATCTTTCAATAGCTTCTTCCTTAGTTGACGCCACGATCATTATATCATCCTTATAGACGATAACGTACGAAAATGCCAAATCGCCCACTGCTTTCATCACAGCTCTTTGAAAAACCGACGGTGCGTTCTTTAGACCAAACGGCATCGCTAAAAACTCAAATTGTCCGTCGGGAGTGACGAATGCAGTGTACTCAATAGAGTTCTCGTGTAATGGGACCTGATAATACCCGCAAGCCATGTCCAAGCAAGTAAAGTATCTTGCTCCACGCAATCTAGCTATCTGATCTGAAATTAATGGTAGAGGAAACTTATCTGCAATGGTATTTCTATTTAATTCCCTGTAATCGACACAGAGTCTTACAGATCCGTTTTTCTTTTTTACTAAAAGTGCTGGACTAGCATAAGGTGAACTGCTCGGCCTTATTACATTATAATCTATTAGCTCTTGAACTTTTGACCGGAGTAATTCTCTTTCACTGGGACTGAATCTGTAAGAGCGTCTTTGCACAGTCTTGGTGGGTTCTACTAATCGAATTGACATTACACCAGTAGTTACGCGAGTTAAAGGAGTTCCGCGAATGAATGATTTTGAATGCTTTTTTAACAATCTTAACAATTGATTTTTATCTTCTCCCTGTGCTTCAGTTACTAAATTATTAAAATCATTTTCGTAACTTTTTACAGAACAAACGTTAACTGTTTTGTCTTTAATTATTTCCACACCTTCTGTTGATACTATAGCAGAGTATCCTTGTGCTAAAATTTCGCGGCCAATTACAATATTATTTTTCATATTATTATCTTGGACTACATGAAATACTACTTCGATACAATTTCCATTTATCATTACATTACTTGTGATTTGAATTGACGAAACTACACTAACATTACCAATTCCACTTAATGATATTACGTTATTTGTTCTTTTCCCAGACAGTTTGTGTGCTATGCTCTCTTTGACTAACGAGCATTCTGCGCCTGAATCAAATGTAACTGGAAAGTTCTCACCTCGGTGCAACATAATTGCTTTTGGTTCATCAACGACACATCGATAGCATGTCACGACTTTAGCACGCCCTGACGAAGCTCGCTGATCTTCTCCAGAAGTAGAAGTTTTCTGCACTCTGCATTCCGACTTTCTGTGTCCAAGCTTCCCACATGAGTAACATTTGATTGGCAATGTTTTAGCACGCTTTGCAATTGAATAATCGTCTGAAGAGCTGGACCGCTTATTGTCAAACGAAAAGACTTGTAACTCGGACTGTAAGTCTCGTCTGCTGCGAATAGTCCCTGTGTACGCAATTCGATGTAGTCTGCGGTCATAGTTTGCTAAATGACCAAGAACAACCGATGCAGCAATTTGCTCATGGTCCATGCCACGCCATTTTGTTAAAAGTGACGTCATTAGCCGACTCGCACACACGGCAAGACACTCGCCAGAATTTGGACGACTGTTCAGCAAATTCAAAATAGTTGCGGCCGGTGTCTCTGAGTTTTCGTATCTTTGCTCGAAAAGCTGTCTAAATTGTTCCCATGTGATGCCTGGGTAGCAAATCTGCGATAACCACTGCGAAGAGCTTCCTTCCAATGACTTCGTCAAGGCCAAAATTAACGCACTACCTTGCAATGGATTTTCTTTTAGAACGATGTCCACCGTAGCACACCATTGCGTGGCGTTGGCTCCAGCAACGTCGGAGTTAAATTTCGGTAGAACAATTTCTCCATCTTGTCGAGACTCACTAGGCGATGCACGAAAAGTTTTTGCTAGCTCCCAGAAGTTTCGATTTTGTTGTTCCAATAAAATGCGAAACTGCTCCTCATTTATTGTTGGTCTTGAGTTAGATCCCACTTCTGATATCGGCGAGTGAAGGATTTGAGGTATTTCTGAATCGTTGTTTCCATTGTTGGCTTCCATTTTTCCACAGGGTTTGTGCAGCGAGTCTCGACGTGCTTTCAGGTTGAATTTCAGAAAGAAAAAGAGACTGAATTCTCTCAAACACACACCGAGCCACACTCGATGACAGCCTATGCTGTCATCGCACAAATCTAGTGTTAAACAGTTCTACATCTGTCATGATATTCATTACTTAACACTGAGCAATTCGCCTTAACAGTAGGCACACAATTCAAATTATTAGAAATGCCTAATTCAATCTCCGACATACATATACATTTTTCACACTAAGATTAAGATTTATCTTAAATTAAAATTCAATTTAATAGTAAATAAAAAGTAGTAAGAATAGTTAGAAAATCTCTAAAGCCAGGTTTTTGTCTAAATATGAGATTGCTCAGAATTTAAATTTACATGGAGCTCTTAATAACTGTTTAATTATTTTATTAATGATCTTCCCCTAAAACTATTGAACTAATTCAATTACTTTGCTTCTATTACAGGCCACTAAAAATGTCTGACAATTTTTATTATGCCTCCCAAATACACTTACATATTTATAATTCTCCTTATGCCATATTCCAGCTGCAGACAAAACTAATATTATGCCATTAAATTGGCTAGCCCAAACTGAACCGAAATAAAAAAGGCAACTGAAAAGCGAGACCAGAAACTAAATTCAAATTAATGCACACACGACCAGAATATGGGTAAAAAAGAGTACAGTGGGGGCTCCTGGTGTTAGGTGAGAGGTGTGTTTATATGAAGTTACTGCAAAGGCACAGCCAAGCAAAGCATTAAAAGCTGAGACCTTTCCTAGCTCTCTTCCCCTCTCTCTCACTCTGTCTTACTCATTCTGTATGGCATTTTGGATGCAGACAAGTGTGCACTTGTACTCATAGTTTAGTGAAAATCGCTCATACAAAAACCAGAACAACCATAAAACATAAACAACATTGCTTAGACACGAAAATTTGTCCTGGCGGATCCATGTGACCATATGTGTGTGTAAGTGTGCTGGTTGTCTGACTGTCTAAGTGAGCAGGAGAGCTGCTGTCGACGTTGCCTTCTGCACTAAAGTGCCATGCGTTTGCAATTTTTTAAGCACAACACTGCTTATGATCAACGTGTTTGTGTTTGTCTTTGTGGCGGTCATGTGGGAGTCTGGGCGACTTTGTGGGCGTGCCACTGCACATGATATAATGATAACGGCTATAATATTTAGTTGGCTTTTTGCGACACAAACAGGCAGAAGCCCTTGTTGCTTATATTTAGTCATTTAAGCAAAATGTTGAACTCGTTGGCAAGAAGATCCCTAGTTAGTTTAAGGGGGGAAAAATCTGGTCAAGTGACTTATGGTTTTTGAAACAGTTGTGGACCACATCCCCCTTTATCTTCGAGCTCGGTAAACCAATTTCTCCGATGCCAACGATTGTATTGAATTATTATTCATGAGCGGTTTAATTTATGCTGCTGTTGGAATTAGAAAGCTTTTGCATTTTTACCCACATTTTCCATGAAAGTATAAGATGCAGTTAGTCAGTATGTATAGTTAAGAAAAACTTAAGTACTAAGTCGGACAACTATGCCGAGAGCTTTTCCTTGGAGGTAAAATATATTGAATTTTGAGACCAGCAAACCCTTATCATTTTTTTTTTTGACAAAAATGTACAAACTTGTTACGATATAGTAAAAAATACTTGAACATTGGCGTGTTTGGTATCTTTTATGAAAAAACTTGAATTTATGCGATAAGCACCTTCTGGAAATACTAATAATTTGGTAAATTTTCCATTTAAAAATCCAATATCAAGTTTTTGCACAATAAATTCATGATGAAAAAAACTAAAAATTACTTGATTGATTACTTGTTTTGATTATACTCACATTCAAAGGACATTTGTGATTAAAATTACTATGTTCCAGAAACAATCCTGTAATAAATGAAGATACTGGAAAACGTTTTTTTTTCTCAAAGAATGGACAAACTGGTCCGGTGATATTGTTTTGAAATGGCAGATAGACATTGTTTCGTTTTAAAAGATCAAAATTGTCTGAAAATAATAGGTAATTTTTAATTTTTTGCAAGTTTTGTGTTGAAACTACAGAAAACTCTTGTCCAACGTAACACTTTTAGGTTTGTGAACTCAAAACGGCTTTCAATCTAAAGTAGACAAAATATTATTATCCAGATCTGTATTAGGGATAAATACTTTACTTACCTTGGTGATTTCTAGTCCAAATAAAAATGTGGTTAAAAGAATGCCAAATTTAAACAGGTTTGGCAATCTGTAATATTGTGTCTAAGGCAGCAACTGTGCAACGAATTGTGGAGGTGCCTTGATTAAAACTTGCAGCTCGAGAAAACAAAAAAAAAAAAAAGAAAGGCCGAATTTAAATGACCCGCGAATGCACTGCTTGATTGCAGAAAGAAAGTTCACCACAGTGGTATATTTTCTTTTTCCCATTATGCCAATAGCGGATAATGTCACTTTGACAATTGACTTCGGGTCTAAACGACGATCAAATCTAGGCGGAGCTTAAACGAACTATCTCGATAAATTCTTTTCAAAGTGGCAACCGAGCGGAACAGTCCTTTGCATGGTAGTGAAAGAAAATTAATATTTAATTTTTTTGTGTGGTTAAAATAACCCAAGTAAATTTAAATCCGAATAAATACAAGCCATCCTTCATTGACTTGAATCGGTGATAAAAAGAAACCAATTATGTTGGTGTTCTCTATTTCAAGATATACTTCCTGAGTAAGTGCTAATATTTCTTTGACTTATTAAAATTTGGTAATTTTGCAAATAAAATTTTTGCACGCAGATTTGCTAAGTCTCGGTATGTTTGTTCATAATGCCCAAAATAAGGATATTAAAATGTATTGCTTTGATTAAGCAAAAGGTAATTATACAGCTCTATAGAGGGAAAAAAAACGCATTAACGACATTCATATTTATCCCATATGTGTATATGTATAATTTTTTTTCTTACAAAAAATGCAAAGCCAGAATTCCAAAATATTCATGTTGGATAGTGCAAGCAGCGAAGAAGTTATTTACCAAAGGGGACAACGCAATTGCATTGGCACCCGCTGATCAGTCAAATTTCGTTACGACACCGGCAAGTGCTAGGGCAAGCGGAGAGAAGTGAAAAATGTATAAGTGGTTAAAAAAATATAAAAATTAGAAAGATAAAAGGTTTAAGTCAGATGAAGAATATTGAAACTGAGTGAAAATGAAAAATGTTAATTTCTATTTTTTGTTTAAATCTAGGTAATATTATATAATCGAAAGTTAGATCAAGTGCATGAGAGGTTATTGTATAAGTAATAATTGGCAATAAGAAATAAAAATCAGAGGGAGTGAAGCAAGTGAAAAAAAGAGCAAACCAATTTACAAATTAGAAAACGCAAAGTGAAATTTTGAGCCACATAATACAATCCACAAATACAAGTATGAGCAATTGCTTTACAAGACTTGGTAACAAAACTAAAAACAAAAAAAAGTGAACATAACTAATTAAGAAAATTTAAATTAAATCTATAGCCTCTACAGCAATTCTCGGAGCTCAAGGGTGTTTACTAAATTTTTTGTTATTTGCGAAGTCGGAGACCTAGCTCGAATATTCAATGCCAAAGAAGAAACAGCTTTTTTCCTGAAATAAAATCTTAAGAGTATCGCAATAGTATTTGTTGATGTAAAAATTTCAGATCCCAAAATTTGAATCTGATCGGATAAATAGAACAAAAGTTACAGTCAATAAAAATCGGTTCAAGCGCTGCCTATAGAAGTAAACATAAGCATTGTACACACATATTTGCGCGCTGCTGCGTCGGCGCTTTTTATACCCTTGCAAAAAGGGTATATTAATTTTGGTCAGAAGTGTGCAACGCATAGAACGAAGCATCTCAGACCATATAAAGTAATATATATTCTTGATCAGAACGACGAGACGAGTTCAAATAGCCATGTCCGTCCGTCCGTTTGTCCGTCTGTCCGTATATCTCGGATGCAGCCGGATCGGACCGCTATATCATATAGCTCCCATACAAACGTCAAAGTCACGAACAGTGACTTTTCTCAATAACTTCGTTATTTTATCAGCAATTGTCATAAAAGTTGGTATTGGTCAGTTTTGTGTTCTTATTAATAATTGTGCCAAATTTGATCAAGATCGGGTGACTATATCATATAGCTCCCATACAAACGGCAAAGTCACGAACAGTGACTTTCTCAATAACTTCATTAATTTTTTAGCTATTGTCATAAAAGCTGGTATTTGTCAGTTTTGTGTTAAGATCGGGTGACTATATCATATAGCTCTCATAGAAACATCAAACGTCACGAACAGTGACTTTTGTCAATAACTTCGTTACTTTTGATGCGATTGCTTTCAAATTAAATATTTGTTAGTTTAATATATCTGTTAATGACTATGCCGAATTTGATAAAGATCGGGTGACTATATCATGTAGCTCCCATAGAAACGATCGGTGGAAAACAGTGACTTTCATCAAAAAGTTCGTTATATCCTATGCTAAGATTGAAGGCTGTTCTTTCGCAAACTTTAGACTTTTTGGATAAAACGTTTTTACACTTTGATGGCTATGGGTAAGGAAAGAGTAACCCAAAAAGTTGCAAGGGTATACAAACTTCGACGCGGTCGAAGTTAACCCCGGCCCTCTGGTTCATCTTTTGTTCACTAATAAATTGGCACTCAACTGATTCAAGAGCAAAGAATCATAAGGGAAATTAATTTAGTTAATTTCAAAAGTACAGTCCACTGCTAAACCAAACCATAGTTTGGTCCTTCAAGTCGGATAAGGGAATCGGTTTTCGTTCGAATAAGGTGCTTTTCGTTCGATTTTCATTGGATCTATTGGAAAATTTTATTCTGGAATAGTTCTTCGCAATGGAAGAACTAAAGGCACTGGTGGGTCATCGAAGCCGACTTAAGGCCAGCATCACAAGGATTCTGTATTGGTCGGAAAGAACAAAAACATCATCAACTACTGAGGTATCCGCTCGGATGGATTAACTCCAGTCCGTGTGGAAGGAATTTAAGGGAATTGGGGATTCCATAGCCGTACTGGATGATGTGGACGGCTATGTGGATCCAGAGGTCGATCACGTGACTTAGGAGGAGAAGTACTTGACAGCATATTCTTTACTTCTAGGAATAAAACGGTTTGTACAACAATAAGCTTCATTGTCTGGCGACGGCAATCACGACATCGTTCATTTGCTGCAACAACAACAACAATTCTATGAATAGTAAGCTGCAAACCAGAGCAGTTCAAACTTGTCGATGCCCGCTCGCACAGAGGCGGCTGCTTCGGGCTCGACTTCGGGCAACAACACGACGGCATTCTTCCAAGGCGGAGAATCGCCGAAAATTCAAATCAAACGGTTCGCTGGACTCTACACAGAGTGGCCAGCTTTTCAAGATATCTACGAGAGCACGATACACAACAAAAAGGAGTTAACCAACACTCAAAAGTTTCATCATTTGAAAACACTGCTCGTCGATGATGCTGCCAACTTGGTGCGGCACCTGGCGATAACTGACACGGCATACAATACCGCTTGGGAGCGGTTAAAGGAAAGGCAACGCCATATTGTAAACTCATTTTTGGAACAATATGGGTCTACCAACGACAAACACAACAAAAGGGAGTTAACCAAGACTCAAAAAGTTTAATCATTTGCAAACACTGCTCGTCGATGTGTGGAGGTGCCTTGATTAAAACTTTCAGCTCGAGAAAAAAACAAAAACAAAGGAAGGCCGAATTTAAATGACCCGCGAATGCACTGCTTGATTGCAGAAAGAAAGTTCACCACAGTGGTACATTTTCTTTTTCCCATTATGCCAATAGCGGATAATGTCACTTTGACAATTGACTTCGGGTCTAAGCGACGATCACAGCTAGGCCTGAAGCATAGGCGAACTATCTTGATAAATTCTTTTCAATTTGGCAACCGAGCGGAAAGGTCCTATGCAGGAAGTGAAAGAAAATTAATATTTTTTTTTTTTTTTGTGGTTAAAATAACCCAAGTAAATTTAAATCCGAATAAGTACAAGCCATCTTTCGTGGACCCGAATCGGTGATAAAAAGAAACCAATTATGTTAAGTGCTAATTTTTCTTTAAATTATTAAAATTTGGTAATTTTGCCAATAAAATTTTTGCACGCAGATTTGCTAAAGTCTCGGTATGTTAGTTCATAATACCCAAAATAAGGAAATTAAAATGTATTGCTTTGATTAAGCAAAAAGGTAACTATACAGCTTTAGAGAAAAAAAAAGCATTACCGACATTCATATTTATCCCATATGTATATATAGTGTTTTTTTTTTTTTAGAAAAAATGCAAAATATTCATGTTAGATATTGCAAGCAGCGAAGAAGTTATTTACCAAAAGGGACAACGCAATTGCATTGGCACCCGCTGATCAGTCAAATTTCGTTACGACATCGACAAGTGCTAGGGCAAGAGAAAAAAAAAGAGCAAACAAATTTACAAAGAAGAAAACGCAAAGTAAAATTTTGAGCCACATTGTGCAAAAACAATTTTTATGGTCAAGTCGCGTGAACAAAAGAATGAAATCTAATGCAAAATTGAAAGGTGAAAAAAATCTATAATAAAGAAAAGAAAAAGTGAAAAGTATTCAATGCAAACATATCTCCACTCCGTTTGCCCCGATATATTGTAGCATGTAACGTTGAATCTCACAAGGAGTGTTGAGCAGATGTTCGTTCATAGCGCCGGCCGAGTACGCGATAGGTTCGGCTAGGGTCAGGTCGGCTGGGAGTGGGTTACACGATAGAGAGTAGCCAGAACTATAGTTGCTCACATTCGATACAGACATAAAATTTTAAATTCGCGTACTTATGGACACCAAGGGACAACGGTACAGGGTTAAAGACGAAAGAAAGAAGGCCTGGGGAGAACAGAAACAGGAACACGTTAAACTCTGTAGTATCAAGATGAACACATGTTGGTTTACTTCATGATAGCCTATTGGCTTGTCATGTCAACGCCCACCCTACCATGATCCTCGGGCCACTTCTGAATTGAGGAGCCCTCCAACATGTCCTACGGCCTCTTTTTATCTCTCAGTCGGTTGCATGGTTCCCCAAAATTTAACGATTATAGGGAGTTCATTTCAAAGAACAATGGTTTTATTAATTTCTAAACTTATGAACAAGGCAGGATTCATTTCCTAATTTAATTCATTCTTTATATCTCTTTCGGAAACAAACGAACTTAATATTATTCAGAAGTAATGAAGTTAATATGTGGGGGGTCCCTAAAGTATGAATAGTACGAAATTACCGGTTACTGATTACCGAATTTGTTTTTGGCTTGAATAAGCTTATCTTCATACTTTGAAATCTTAAACTAAATACTGGTCGAAAAATAAGTTTGGATCATATCCTCAATTTCATAAAATATACGATGCAGCAATGCGATTATCAAACATAATTATCTTACTCGTTATCTTGCGATTAGGTTACAAAAAAAATTTAATCGAATTTATAAAAAAAAATCGAATCATATCAAACTGATGCAGGGAGAGAAAAGGATAAAAATAAAAACTAGACGGTTAAATTTCCTAATAAATTCAAGTATTAGCAATGGCACCAACGTCCAACATATTCAAAGGCTCCAAAAACGAATAACCCGAATCAATAAATAATTTTTCTTTTATGGTTTGACTTACAGTTTGACTCCACCGGCGAAAGATCTTTTTAGAAGCGGAGGCTGTTCAAAAATAGATAAGATGATTGAAGGTAGTCAGAAGCCTCTGATTTTGTTTGGGAGCACCCGTTTTCGATTAAGCACATTAACATTAACATTATTCGTATCCTCTCTCTCTCTCTCTCTCTCTCTGTGAACAAATAACTCTTATAAGTATTGGATGTCTAAGTATTACAAGAACATTGTCTTCGAACGTCCCTAGGTCATGCCAATGTGTTGCAACTGCTGCGTTGGGTACACGTGTAGTAAGACCTGAATTCCACGGATTCAAGTTTTTTTAGGTTTTTTTTTCTTTGGTTAAGTACTTGCATAGACACAATTAAATTGGAGGAGGCTTTTAAATGCTTGCACCCATCCTGATTATTTTACAGCGTCACTGCACAAAACCACGTGCTCTTTTTCGAAATGAGTCCGGTCAAAAATGGACAGAAAGGCGCAGGTTAACACTTCCTTCGCTCAAAGTTTCGTTAATTCATTGAGACTGAGTCCTCTTTCCTCAGCTGAAAACTCAGACTTGGCGGCCTACCACTCAGGGGTAATCTGCTACGTACTTGTGGTGCCAGTCCCTAGTAGGAACAGGTTAATTAGCTACACGTCAAACAATTATATATATATTTACCCTAAGGAGAGCGACACCACAGCCACAAAAATTTTGGAATAAATTTATTCCGATGGGAGCGGCGATATCCAAAACGCCACAAAACAAAACGAGGTTATTGGACGCGGAAACTCACAGGCGCTCCGCGGATATTCTCTCCAATGAACTACCAGACACTACCCCAGAACCAAGTTGTGGGTTTTATTGGGCAATCCTATGAAGGATGCAATTGAAATGGTTATATTTTTTTTTTTGCACGACACACGCGGTGGGTGCAGCAAAGATTGCCGTGAAGTTGGCAGCGAGGATTGTAGCACCTCTGTCTCCTTTGGTAGTTGAGTTAAGAAAAGAACGAGGCCACGCGAATTTAATCTTTTAATCTTCCTTTCGCCAATTATCTTTTCTTTTTATATTCTTTAATCTAGGGCTGAGCTTTAAGCCGATATCTCACCGATCGCTACGTGACGACTTACGTCGATACGTAAGGTCATAAATTATCGATAACACTATGTACTGATTCGGGTACTAAAAACAGCTAAATGTGTTGTTTCCACAATTAAATATTTTCTGTTGATTTTTTCAATTTTGAACGACAACCGCATGTTACACACCTCCCCGACAAAATCACACTTTGGGGTTGTTAAACATCAAAGTGGGATACCGCTTGGAGGAACGAAAACAATAAATAATGCCCTATTGTTTAATGTCTTTTGCATGGAATTTCCCTACCAATCTCCCTTGCATATCCTCTAGTTCGTAATAACTGGTCCCAATCCGCTGACGGACTCTGGCTTTTATAAACGTTGGAGCTAACTTGGCTGAGAAACCCTTTGCATAATTACTCAACTGAAAATTACGTCGGTAAACTTCTTGACCTGGTTGAAATGAGACGTCTCGACTTCTCAAATTATATGTTTTTTCGTTGCGTTCATGCTGTTTTGCTACAGCTTTGATCGCATTCTGACGAATTATTTCCAGAGAATCAGTACGGTCAAACTGAATAGATCTATCCTCTAATAGGTTTAAACTTCTTAACAGGGGGTAAGTTGCACAGTTCGTTATCATTTGTTGCCCAAAACATACACGGTACGGACTATTATTGATGGCAGAGTGCCAACTGGATCTTAGCGCACATGGAACTTAACTCGTTCGGACGCGTTTGCTTGCGGGGCATACGCTGCGGTAAAGGAATGTCGAACTTTATACTTCTCCAGCAGTGCTTTAAACTGATGGGATTTGAACTGAGATCCGTTGTCTGATACAACTACTTCCGGAATGCCAAAACAATGGAACAATTCTGTTTCCAGATAAGCAATAACAGCATCTGCAGTAAATTTTCGAACAGCTTTTAATAAAGGAAATTTAGTGAAGTGATCGAGAACTACGAAGATCCCTATGTTTCCGAGTTTGCTTCTGGGATATGGGCCTAAAAAGTCTATGTACAGGTCATCCGCTACACGATCACCGGATGCGTGTTCTGTTCGCCGATAAATGTATTTGTCTATAACCTTGACATCGGGTAGCTGAGATTGCTTTAATTGAATCTTAGCTTTTAAATCTTTATGTTCGTCAGGGTCGAAGGCGTCTGACGACAGATCGAAACCATTCGCTAAAGTAATAGCTGATATATCATCAGTATGTACTCGGGATAAAGCGTCAGGAACTGTATTTTGTGAGCTTTTCCTATGCATTATTTTAAATGAGAATCCTTGTAGTTTAAGTGCCCATCGCGCCAATCTAGAACTTAAGTCAACTTGAGTCATTAACCATTTTAGGGACGCGTGATCTGTAATAATAGAGAATTCTTGACCCTCAATATAAGCTCGAAATTTTTTCACACATAGGACAGCTGCAAGGCATTCTTTTTCCGTTACGGAATAAGCCCTTTGACACTGATTTAGTTTTCGTGACATGAAGGCGATTGGCACTTCATTTTCTTCGTTATCGATTTGCATAAGTACACCTCCCACACCTGTATGACTAGCATCACAGTGTATAGAAAAAGGAGCGTTAAAATCAGGGCTATGTAGTACAGGGGCTGTACACAGAGAATATTTTAACCGATCAAATGAATTTTGTGCTTCTTCAGACCAAATGAATTTTCGTTTTTGCTTCAACGTGTCGGAAATGGGTGCGGCAATACCAGCATAATTTTTTATAAACTTATGATACCATCCCGTGAGACCTAGAAACCTACGTACTTGCTTTACAGACTTGGGCACTGGGAATTCTTGTATCGCTGACACCTTATCAGGGTCCGTTCGAATGGTTCCATTACCAATAACATGTCCAAGATATTTGACTTCTTTGAGACAAAAACTACTTTTTTTCACATTAATTGTAAGTCCCGCTAGGATTAGTCTATTAGCTAACTCGGATAATACTGAAATATGTCTCTCAAAGGACTCCGGAAACTACTAAAAGGTCATCTAAGTATATAAAAATTTCATTTCGCAAACTTGGTGGTATCACTCGATCCATAAGTTTGGACATTGTCTGAGGTGCGTTTGACAAACCGAAGGGCATTACAGTAAACTGATAGAGAGGTCTTCCTGGTATGGTAAAGGCCGTTTTCTCTCGGGCGTTAGCGGCTAGCGGTATTTGCCAATAAGCATCCTTTAGATCAATACTTGAAATAAATTCTGCTTTCGGTAACCGACTAAGAATTCCGTCAATTAAAGGCATAGGATACGCATTTTTAATGACTTCGTGACTTCATTAAGTTTTCGACTGTCAATACATAATCGAACTTTTCCTGGTTTGCGCACCAGTACAACAGGTGATGACCAGGGGCTATTTGATTCTTCTATTACTCCAAGGGCAAGCATACGATCTATCTCTTGGTACATTAATTTTTCTATGGCCGGAGATACAGCATAGTGCCGCTGCTTGATCGCTTTTGCATCACCTACATCAATTTCATGTGACAGCCAGCTGGTTTTTCCTAATCCTTTTGCCTCGAAGGATGGAAACAATTGAATGGTTTTAAGTAAGTTTTTTTCTGGGATTCGGATAATGACACATTTAATTCGCTATCGAGATTAATACAAGCTACGGTTGGTTCTTTTCCTTTATGCGCCAAAAAGGCCGGTAACAAATTAAAGGCTCTCCAAAAGTCTATGCCTAAATAAAGATTCTGTGCCAGCGAGGGTACAACATAAAGAGTTATTGGTTTTTCGATTCCTTGATAGCTAACAGAGGTAAGAGTCTTTCCTAGAATGGCTTGTTTCTGTCCATCTGCTGTGTGCACCATGGTTTTTACCGTCTTAAGGGGTAGCAATTCGTTGACCAATTCTGCCGCCAAATTTCCACCTACACAACTAATTGACGCTCCAGTGTCCATCAGACCCTTTAATTCTCTTCCAAAGAGGTTCACATCTGCATACGGCCGCCAATCAAGGGAATCATCTATCATTGAATCCAAAACCGCCGTTTTCTCTAATTTATGTTTTTATCTATATTAAATTGAACGCTTAATTCCTCGCTTTTTTAGTATTTGCACATAGTGGAGTTGTGACAAAGTTGGTAGTGAGGAACCCACTGAGGATTCCCCTAAAGGGTGTTCGCCGGGTTCAGTTTGAGTGCACTTTTCGACAGTGCACGGCGAACTCCGTTTTTGAATTATTACATCGATTACAAGTAGGTTTGTAGGCATCAGGTTGACCGCAGCCATATCAAAATATCTTTCGCTCTGCATCGCAATCCTGATATCTATGTCCATTTTCTTTGCAATTCCAACAAGTTAAGTTAATAGCAGCTATTTCTTCCTCGGGATCTATATCCGGGTCGGTTTCTAAATCTACATTGGTAGCCGAAAATTCTAGTTCATGAATCTGCCGTTTCGGGGTTGATCTAGGCATGGTTGTCGTCACCGACTTATTTACCGATTGCATAAGTCGTTCACGTGTACACACAACGTGGCGCAAATGCGAAGCCGACATTATTGGTACGTACAAAATCTCATGTTGAATTTCTTGTAGTAAGTTTGCCTTCAGCACATCTAACAATGCAGACTCTGTCAATGGGACAGCTAATCTATCTCCCAGTGTTACGATAGCGTCGTAAAAACTATCAAAAGATTCATTTGGACGTTGTTTTCGCTGAAACATGGCCGTACGAATTTCTTGATCGGTTCTTCCGTCTTGAAATTGTGCTCTTAGTGCCATTCGAAGCTGTGACCAGGTCACTAGTGGAACGCTACGGTGAAACCTCCAGAACCAGTCGCTAGCAGCTCCTTCAAATAAGTTGCTCGCGTAGCGAGATACAAGTTCTAAATCATTATTCAGTGTTTGTTTTGTGAGGGCCTCGACTCTATATATAAAGTCATCTACCGCTATGGACGAATGTCCTGAGAATCGAATTTTCCAATTCGTAATTATTTGACTAACCCGATCAGCACGCAATTTGGAACTTGGCGATGCTCCACCATTCATCATAGACGTCCTTGGATACGTAGTCTGATTGGGTCGTTGACTTTGACTTTCCCGTGGAGGGATTTGAAATAACTCTTCAAATGTCTGTCTTTGTCCCGAGAATTAGATAGATGCTCGAGATGATAGGTTTTCTGCAAGTAGTGGGCCATTAGACGCCGCTCGTTGTAGAGTTATCTCTAAAGACTGGGTCATTTGGGCTACAGCCTGAGACATGGTCTGCGACAAGGTTTGGGAGACTTGAGTCATTGATTGAGCTACTATCTGGTTCATTTGGGTAATGCCTTCGGAAAGGGCTCGGACTATTACTTGATCTATGCTTGCTTGTGATGCCGGCAGGTCGGATGCCTCTAGCGTGTCGGCCTGTGGTTCCAATTCTGGATTACCCTCAGTTTATCCCGCTACAGTACGTGATGATCTTAAGTTCCGCATGTCGACGCCGCCTGCTAACAATAACTCCTCCGCCAAATTAGTAATGTTGGACTGTACGGAAGTACGACACACTGGACACACTGATTTAGCTCCTTCGCAAAGCGAAAAGCAACTAATGTGAAATGAATGATTGCAGGGGGTGGTTATCCACTCTGCGTTGAAGTCTAACTCCCGCACACAAATGCAACAGCTTCTACTAATTTCTTCAGATCTGTCCAAAATATCGCAACTATCAAATACGGACATAACTTACTAACACTTCGATTGAAATATCCTTATTATTATTGTACATCTAAATATATATGAAACTTTTTTATATCAAACTGGGTATAATGCAATATTATGGTAAATCAGCAAAATTCAACTAAAACTGGGAAACCATACAACCATTTCTGTAAAAGTCAAAAGTCAGCCTAACACTAGATACAATAAAATAGATAGTTGAAAAAAAAATAGACGAAGCACATACGAGGACAGAAATTTTTGTCTCGCATTGCGCTGTTTGGCCAGTATCGCGGCTAAGTGGTAGCTCAATGCCACATTACTTGACTCCAGCTGTCCTGGCTTGCAGTCCAATGCGGATGTCCTAAGAATTGTAAAATTTATTCCGGGCAGTCGGTAGCGTTTATCCACCAAAGCTGAATCCAGGTAACAATTCTCTCATTCTTTACAAGACACGACAAAAGGGTGCAGCTTGAAGGCCGACATTTATCACTTGAGTCCGGACCGACGGTAGCACTTGGACACTAATTTGGCGTCCACGGACGAACAATATATTACGGCTTTTTCAAAAGGGGACTTCTAAGTCAAATGACAATGAGATTATAAGATATGCTTGTAATAAAAAGCATGTGAAAATGCATTGGTTTAATAAATTTGAAATATTTGTTTTACTGGTGTATGGTATACCTAAGTCGGCGAGACGACTTACTTACTTCATTTATTTTATATTTGGAGTCCAATGTTATATTCCTTAAAATTTGTATAATGTATTTACAAAGTCCATAGGTTGGTGAGCCAATTGACGAACAAATTGGTCTCAATGGTGTCCCTTCTTTGTGTATTTTTGGTAGTCCATATATTCTTGGAGAGATCGCCGTAGTTGTCGTCATTTTGTTCTTTTCAATCTTTGAAATAACCCCCATCTTATGTAGTTTGTCCACCAGATTGTTGTTCTTTGTCTGTAATCGTGTTGTTGGGTCTTTCCTGAGGATTCTATAGGTGTTTAGATCCGACAATATGTCCATCATTCTATGGTCATAATCCATCTTTTTCATTGCTACCGTTTTGTTTCCTTTGTCAGAAGTTAATATTAGAATATCGTCATGTTGTTTAAGAAATTTGTATGTCCGTTGAGTTATATCTAATAATGCACGATCTGTTGCATTTATGTATTTCATCGCTCTGTGCTCTTTAACCATTAAAGAGAAAGCAGTACGCGCTGCCTCTTGTTTCTCTTTTTCCTTGATCGTCTGAACTATTTCCTCTCCATCGGCAATGTATTTAATGAGAGGGAGCTTCTCGTGTTCTATGGGAAGAGCAAACTTTGGACCCTTTGCTAGCAATGATTTTATATCCGGCGGGAACTCCACTTCTGTCTCATTTACAAACCAATCGTCAGTTCTGTTGTTGTTAAAGAGAGCAAAGTTCCGTTTGTTGTTTAGTTTCTCACGTTTTCTCCAATGATGTTCCCGCAATGTTTCTGTTAGTTTTTTTTATTCTTATTCTTTTTTTTTTTTTTTTGTTCTCTCTCCAAAAATGCGCTCATGCTCTGTTCGTCCAGCTGTTTTCTAATAGTTTTTGTTGTCTCAGCTAATTTGTTGTTGAATCTTTTGAGAGTGTTATGTTTATGTTTTATAAGCAGGTTTAATATTTTTGTGTGAAAGAAATATGTATATTTGTCCAATGTTTTGTTAATGTCTAGAAATGTGTTATTGTCAAACTTAAAAATATTATCGCATCGTGTGGTATTCTTGATAAATTTGGGAATTAATTTAGATTTTCTACATTTTAAGAGAAATTTTAAACTACTTTTCAGTCTTACTAATTTCTTGGAGGTAGTCTGATGTCTATTAATTTTTGTTTTTGTGTTGCTGTAGTTCAGTTTTATTTTCGCAAATCCCATGGTTTGGGTTGCGATCGGCGGGCCATCCGTTGTTGTCATTGTGGTAGTTTTGCGACCTTTGTGTTTTTATCTTTTGATTTTTTCAGGCTTCAGGTCATTTGTTCCAAATAAAATAAAAAACAAAATAGAGTTTTTAATTTTCTTCTTTCCGATATATTTCGGTTGCGCAGCGGCAACCGTCTTCAGGGCAACTACAAAAAATACAAGAAACATTTAACAATTATGTGACACTTAACAATCTTTTAACAAAGGGTCCAAAGTTTGCTCTTCCCATAGAACACGAGAAGCTCCCTCTCATTAAATACATTGCCGATGGAGAGGAAATAGTTCAGACGATCAAGGAAAAAGAGAAACAAGAGGCAGCGCGTACTGCTTTCTCTTTAAAGGTTAAAGAGCACAGAGCGATGAAATACATAAATGCAACAGATCGTGCATTATTAGATATAACTCAAATTTCTTAAACAACATGACGATATTCTAATATTAACTTCTGACAATGGAAACAAAACGGTAGCAATGAAAAAAGATGGATTATGACCATAGAATGATGGACATATTGTCGGATCTAAACACCTATAGAATCCTCAGGAAAGACCCAACAACACGATTACAGACAAAGAACAACAATCTGGTGGTCAAACTACATAAGATGGGGGTTATTTCAAAGATTGAAAAGAACAAAATGACGACAACTACGGCGATCTCTCCAAGAATATATGGACTACCAAAAATACACAAAGAAGGGACACCATTGAGACCAATTTGTTCGTCAATTGGCTCACCATCCTATGGACTTTGTAAATACATTATACAAATTTTAAGGAATATAACATTGGACTCCAAATATAACATAAAAAACGCAACTGAATTCAAACAACGCATAAATAACACTTACATTTGTGACGATGAGCAATTAATTTCATTTGACGTGGTGTCATTATTCCCAAGCATACCAACGGATCTAGCATTGGATACAATCAGGAACAAATGGACTAAAATACAGGAACACACAAAAGATACCAAAAGCTCTATTTATGAAAATAGTAAAATTCTGCATTCAAGAGAATAGATATTTTACTTATAAGGACCAAACATTCATACAATTAAAAGGAATGCCGATGGGATCTCCGGCCTCACCAGTCATTGCGGACATCGTTATGGAAAATCTTCTGGACACTACAATGGATAAACTAACCAGACCACCAAGATTATTAACGAAATATGTAGATGATATTTTTACAATAATACACCAAGATGACATCGAAAAAACACTGGACACCCTAAATTCATTTGACAGGAATATTAAATTTACTATGGAGCTGGAAGACAATGGAAAACTGGCGTATTTGGACTCTATGATCATCAGACGAAGAAACGAATTAAAACTAAAATGGTATAGGAAGCCAACAGCATCAGGACGAATCATCAATTTTAACTCAAAACACCCCAAGACGATGATAATAAATACAGCAAGGAGCTGTATCCAACGGATGCTAAACATTTCGGACAAAATATACCATGAAGAAACAAAGAAGGAAATAATAAATATTTTAAAGGACAACGATTTTCCGGATAACTTAATCAAGACATTGTTCAAAAAACATAAATCCTCCATTGACAAAACAAAGAATGAGAAAACCTTCTTATCTATCACTTATGTACCTAAACTATCAGAAAGACTATCACATTCGGATTGTTATGACAAAGCTGGAATAAAAAATAGCACACAAACTTGACAATACCCTCAAACATATATTCAACAAAACAAAATCCAAGATAGAGATGACAAATAGAAGCAATGTGATATACAAAATTCCATGCAATGGACAAGGAAACATACCGTGCAATAAAATATACATAGGGACGACAAAATCGAAATTAAAAACTAGGATTTCCGAACACAAATCGGACTACAAAATGAGACATTATACAGATACACCAAAAACAGCATTAATGACACACTGTGCAACTAGTGGCCATGCACCGAATTTCGAAGAGACAATAATATTAGATGAAGAGCGGAACTACAACAAAAGGTTCACCATGGAGATGCTACATATTATCAACACTCCGAACGCCACACGATTTAACTTTAAGACTGATACCGACAACTGCGCTCACATATACAGACATTTACTTGACAATAATTAGTTCTTAACTCCACGTCGAACGGTGCTGACGTGTTAAACAATGTATGTTAAAAGATTGTTAAGTGTCACATAATTGTTAAATGTTTCTTGTATTTTTTGTAGTTGCCCTGAAGACGGTTGCCGCTGCGCAACCGAAATATATCGGAAAGAAAAAAATTAAAAACTATATTTTGTTTTTATTTTATTTGGAACAAATGACCTGAAGCCTGAAAAAATCAAAAGATAAAAACACAAAGGTCGCAAAAATCTACTACATTATTTTTTTTTGATATATATATATTAATTGGTTCTTATTCTTTGTATCTTTAATTAAAATGTTATCCCTATCTTTTATTTCTTCTATGATGTATGGGCCTAAATACTTAGATTCTAGCTTATGACCCGTATCGTTACGTAATAAAACCTTATCTCCTATTTGTAATTCAATATCTTTTACCTTTCTATCATATATTTCCTTATTCTTTGCTTTGTGCTGTTCTAACATAATTCTTGCTCTTTTATAAGCCTGTTCTAATCTAAATTTTGATTCCTTAGCATAATCTTCTATGTTATATAGTGGATTTATTTTATCAACACTATTAAATTGTTGTGGTAAATTTGAAGTTTTACCGAATACCAACTCATATGGACAATAATCATGTGCCATAGAGGGTGTAGTATTAAAACAATATGCGAAGTATCTTATCCATACATCAAAGTCAGTTTTGTCAACTGAAATGTATGATCGTAAAAATTCATTTAGTGTTCGGTGGCTTCGCTCCACAGTGCCTACAGTCTGGTGATGATGTGCAATTGAAGTTATCTTTTTTATTTGCAAGTTTTTGCATAAATTTTCAATTATTGAGTTTCTATATTCTGTCCCCATGTCCGTAATGAACGTCTTCATTGGACCGTACCGCAGAATGAAATCTTCAAATATAGCTTTCGCTACTGTTTTTGCACTTTTGTCTTTAATTGGTATTATTACTAAGTATTTTGTTAAGTCGCAGATTAAGGTTACTGCGTATTCATTTCCGTGTTCTGATTTTGGGAGTGGACCGATCGTATCCACAATAACCCTATCGAAAGCCTGTTGTGGCGTTTCAGTTATGATTAACGGAGTTTTTGTATGCTTTGTTATTTTTGCTTTTTGACACTTATTACATTTTTTTATATATTGAGATATATCTCGTGTCATATTTTTCCAATAATAATGCCTTTTATTTTGGCCATAGTTCTCGATATTCCAGTATGACCTCCTTGTATGGGGTCATCGTGGAACGTGAACAGTATTGCTTCTTTTTATACCCTTGCAAAAAGGGTATATTAATTTTGGTCAGAAGTGTGCAACGCATAGAACGAAGCATCTCAGACCATATAAAGTATATTCTTGTATATATCTGTATATTCTTGATCAGCACGACGAGGCGAGACGAGACGTCCGTCCGTCTGGATCAACGCGAACTCCTCCGAGACCGTAAGAGCTACAGAGCTGAAATTTTGCACGTAGGCTTGTATATACTGCAGGGATTGTATATCTCGGATTCAGCCGGATCGGACCACTATATCATAAAGATCCCATACAAACGTCAAAGTCACGAAACACTGACTTTCTCAATAACTTCATTAATTTTATAGCTATTGTCATAAAAGTTGGTATTTGTCAGTTTTATGTTCTAATTAATGATTGTGCCAAATTCGATCAAGATCGGGTGACTATATCATATAGCTCCCATACAAACGGCAAAGTCACCAACAGTGACTTTCTCAATAACTTCATTAATTTTATAGCTATTGTCATAAAAGTTGGTATTTGGCAGTTTTATGTTCTTATTAATGATTGTGCCAAATTTGATCAAGATCGGGTGTGTAGTATACTTTTAGGGATAAGATTAGGGCACATACTTTTAGGGATAGATTATAAGTAATTAGAACTTAAGCATAATGTCTAGCTTTAAGTACCGTTAAGGACACTAGCCATAAGACCAATGTAAACGTTCTCCTATAAATACCGGGCTTGCGGCCCCAATAAATCACTTCAAGTCAAACCTTGCCTTCGCCTATTTAATGGCGATCCTGCCTACTATCGGCAACAAATAAAATAAAGGCAAAATAAAATAAATCCTTGCCATACATAAAAGGCAAAAAGAAAAAAAAAACACACAAAAAGGATTAGCTGAAGTACCAATGCCAAAGGATAAAGAAGCGCTACAAAAGGCGTTGGAGGACTGCCCGCTAGACGGACCACGGCCGCTGACTATTGAAGAATACCGAGCCAGGCAACCTGCAGCACGAGCGGAGCTGGCAAGAAGGGAGGCGAGAGGAGGACGCGCTGACGGCAATCCCCCTTGTCCTAAGGCCAAAGCGCCGAGGCGGCCACCTGGTCCGCTTTAGGAAGCAACGTGCGGCTCTACTGGCGCAAATCAACAGCGACCCGCCACCACCCTGGGCAGAAGCGTGCAAACTCTGGAGCAGGATAGACGAGTTGGAGAAAACGCACGAGAGAAACCAACAGGCAAGGCGGCAACAACAGCAGAGTTTTAATAATCAATAAATAAAAAAAATAATAATTAATTAATAAAAAAGAGTGCTCACAATAGCACCTTTGTGGTAAGAGGCGATTTTTGCGCTGCCACTATAAATTAATGTAAATATACAAAAACAAAAAAAAAAAAAAAACACAAAGAAAAATGAAATAAAATGGAAAAATCTTAATATATTTTGTTTATAAATTCCTTTATTTGAATAAGTCTATCATTGCCAAAATACCCTAGAAACAAAAGAAAGAAGAAGAAAACAAAAAAAACACATATTTTCAAATATACACTAAAATGAAAACTACACAAAAACGAAAAAAAAACAAATATATACATAGATAATTAAATAATAAATTACAAACAGCCTAATATACCCCAACATACCCTAAAGAAGAGCACATGTCAAACATGTGCAGTCAAAAGTGCACAAACAACAAAAGCACACTTGAAAAGCTTGCCGCGATCAAAGCAAACTTTTGAAAAAAAGCAAACTTTTGAAAAAAAAGCTCAAGTAAAGCTTGCAACCACACATAAAGCTTTCTGATCGCAGCAAGCTCAACAAGATCAAAACTGGCCAATAACGAAGTCTAAATACCCTATAAGAAAAATTACAAGATTTTTTTTTTGGATATAATTAAATATTAGAAAATAGAATTATAAACAATTTGAAAAAAAAAAAACAATAACAAAAAAAATATACGAGAATCAGAAAATGAAATAATTTAAAGAACAAAATTATTTTAATAAGATAACATCAAAAGTAACATAATTTCAATGGACCAGAACATAGAAATATTGAAAGAAAAATTTCAGAAAGCATACAAGTGCCTAAATAAAACAATTTATATACACCCTCAAACCATAAACAAGCACCTTGAAACTATCTTCGACAGTTATAATAGAATAAAGAGTAGCAATACAGACATATGCAATGAATCTAGCAGTAAATGCTTTACTGAGCTAATATATAGTTTAAATAAACAACTAATAAGTATAGCAACAAAACATAATATAAAATTCACAATACCGGTAGATTCGAATCTAGAAGCAACTTTTGAACCTCTAATAGCAAAAGACACAGAAGAACCAGCTGTAAAAGATAACCCAGGAGACATTCAAGATACATCAGGTGTAAAAGATAACCCAGAAAACATTCAAAATAATACAAAACCAAAGATGATGCAAACAAAGATTGAATTTATTAATACAGCCTCTAAGCTGATTCAAGAGTATGATGGTGGAGTAGAAACAATTCAAAGTTTCATAGATTCACTGGAATTAATCAACGAAATAAAAGCAGAGCATGAAGAAACAGCTATTAAAGTCATAAAAACAAAACTAAAAGGGGACGTTAGGCTACTAGTTACTAATGAAAACACTATAAATGGTATAATCCAAACATTAAAGAAAGAAATTAAGGGTGAAACAGTTCAGGTAGCAGAGGCAAGATTAATGAATTTAAAACAAAATGGCAAGAACGCAAATACATTTATGTCAGAAATAGAAAATCTTACTAAATCATTGAAACGCGCATTCATAACAGACAACGTAAACCCTGAAACAGCAAAGAAATATGCCACTCAAACAGCAGTGAAATCAATCATAAAGAACTGCGATAACGAAAAGGTCAGAACAATAATAGAAGCAGGCAATTTTACTGAAATGAATGATGTTATAGCTAAATTTGTAAATACATCTACAAATATAGAACAAGATCACAGCGTGTTTTATACTAAAAGAAACAATTACACAAATAGGAACTCGTACAATAATAATAGAAATTATAATAATAATTACCAAAATAGAAACCCAAATGATAATACTAACTATAACAATACTAGGAATTACAATAACTATAGTAACAATTATAATCGAAGAAATTATAACAATAGATATACCAAAACTAATTATCCTCCTAAAACACAACAAAATAATAATGTTAGATTTACTAATATAGAAGAAAATTCGGAAAACTCCGAAAGTCCTCTGGTGTAAACAATCGAACAAATAAAATATATAATTTAAATTGCAACCTTAATAGCTACATAACTTTAAACTTTGACGATGTAGGGACAATAAAATTACTATTAGACACAGGAGCTGATGTATCACTAATAAAACAAGAAATATTAAGAAAAGACAATACAGTTAAAATACAAAAACGGACAAAACTTAGTGGAACAGGCAAAGACGTCCTATTTACAATAGGTGAAACCAAACTAAAGGTCAGCAACCTCTCAACGGTACACACCTTCCAAGTAATAGAAAATGATTTCCCCATCCCATGTGACGGAATCTTGGGGCTTGACTTTAAAAAAAAATTCAATTGCACACTCAATTATTCCACCAACAAATTGATAATAGATCCATATAAATCAAGATATAAAATTATAATCAATATAGGGATCAGTCAAAACACACATGTATTCCATATCCCACCTAGAACAGAAAAAATTGTACGCATTACAATATCCTCAAACAACAATAACATCTTTATCCCTAATCAAGAATTACACCCGGGGGTATTCGTCGCAAACACTATTGCTTCTAAGACTAACCCATATGTCCGCATATTAAATACTAACAACACAGACCTGCAAATTACAAATATAAACCTATTAAATGAAAAACTGTCCGATTATGAAATCTTAAAAATAGACAAACAACATGATTCAAAACATAAATCCACAATAATGAACAAACTAGCACTTTCCCGATTTCGTAAAAGAACCTCTACATAAATTATGCTCAGAATTTGATGATGTATTCGCAATAGAATCTGAACAAATATCGTCCAACAATTTCTATAAACAAAAATTAAGACTCAAAGACACAACACCAGTCTACACCAAAAACTACAGGATAGCACACAGTCAAAATGAAGTAAGTAAGTCGTCTCGCCGACTTAGGTATACCATACACCAGTAAAGCAAATATTTTAAATTTATTAAACAAATGCATTTTCACATGCTTTTTATTACAAGCATATCTTAGAATCTCCCTCACTCAAGTATAAGAGCACCCTAGCCCCCACCAGCCAACGACCAACTACGGCCTTATGGAAAAACGTTTATATGCATAACTTCGTTGTTTTTTGTCCGATTTTGATCAAATTTGGTGTTTTGCTGGGTATTAGTATCAAATTCAAGTGTGCCAAATTTAATTACAAAAGGTAGAAAATTACGTGAGATAATCGAGTTTTTCCAAATTACGGGGGCGGAAAGGGGCGTGGTAAAATCGTTGCATATACATCATATGCGCATTTATTAAACAAATACACATACCAAATTTGGTGCCTCTAGCTATTATAGTCTTTAAGAAAATCAAATTTGTTTAAATTTCGTGGGCGGAGGGGGGCGTGGCAAATTTTTTTGCAACAAATTTGTGCGCGCTTACTAAAGGATTAATCATACTAAATTTGATGTCTTTAGCTATTGTAGTCTTTAAGAAAATCAAATTTGTTTAAATTTCGTGGGCGGAGGGGGCGTGGCAAAAATTTGAAATAAACTTGACCACCGTAGGTAATACACGAGTCTACGTACCAAATTTGGTGACTCTAGCTCTTATAGTCTCTGAGATCTACGTGTTCATACGGACAGACGGACGGACGGACGGACGGACGGACGGACGGACGGACGGACGGACGGACATGTCTATATCGACTCGGCTGTTGATACTGATCAAGAATATATATACTTTATGGGGTCGGAAAAGCTTCCTTCTGCCTGTTACATACATTTTGGCGACTTTAATATACCATTTCACCCTATGGGTGTATGGTATAAAAACGAAATCAATAAACAAGTGGACAAATTGATCAATGATGATATTATTGAACCATCAATGTCTGAGTTCAATAGTCCGATTTTATTGGTTCCTAAAAAAGCGCTACCTGGCAGTAAAGAAAAACGGTGGAGATTGGTAGTTGACTATAGAAAAATTAACAAACAACTAGTAGCGGATACATTCCCACTACCCAGAATGGACGATATCCTTGACCACCTAGGACGCGCTAAATACTTCTCTTGTTTAGACTTAATGTCAGGATTTCATCAAGTAGAATTAGAAGAAAAATCTCGGGACATAACATCATTTTCCACAGATAAGGGCTCATTCAGATTCAAGCGATTACCATACGGATTAAAAATTGCACCAAACTCGTTTCAAAGAATGATGTCCCTTGCATTCACGGGTCTATCACCATCCCAAACATTCCTTTATATGGATGATCTAATTGTAATTGGTTGCTCTGAAAGTCACATGATCAGAAACTTAAGGGATGTTTTTGAAACTTGCCGAAAATATAACCTAAAATTGCACCCAGACAAATGCTCTTTCTTCAGACATGAAGTTACTTTTCTACACAAATGCACAAATAAAGGAATTTTACCAGACGAAAGCAAGTTCAAAACGATTCAAGATTACCCGACTCCCAAAAATGGCGACGAAGCCAAAAGATTTGTAGCATTCTGTAATTACTACCGTAGATTCATTCCAAACTTTGCATACCATGCACAATTTATCAATAGATTATCTACGAAAAATGTAGAATTTATTTGGGATGCAAACTGTCAAGCAGCTTTTGAATACTTAAAAAACAAATTATTAAGCCCACAAATACTTCAATATCCAGATTTTAATAAAAAATTCTGTATCACAACTGATGCAAGCAAGATCGCATGTGGAGCCGTCCTCAGCCAAGAATTTGATGGACTCCAATTACCCATATCATACGCATCTAAGGCATTTACAAAAGGCGAAAGCAATAAGTCAACAATAGAGCAAGAATTAACAGCAATACATTGGGCAATTCAATATTTCAAACCATACATATACGGGAAAAAATTCCTAATCAGAACTGACCATCAGCCATTAACATACCTATTTTCTCTAAAAAACCCATCGTCAAAGCTTACTAGAATAAGGCTAGATTTAGAAGAGTTCGATTTTACTATAGAATACATCAGAGGACAAGAAAATTTCGCAGCGGATGCTCTCTCCAGAATTGAATTTGAAAATATAAAAAACATAGAAACCAATAAAATACTTAAAGTAGCAACAAGATCAGAAACAAAAAAATTAGTACATAAGGAAAACAAAATTAACAATAGCAGAATAGAAACACCAAGAATATATGAAATAATAAATCCTAGCGAAGCCAAAAAATACGCGCAAATTAAATTCAAAAAATGCAAATGTTATATTACCAAAAATAAAGAAAAATTACTCTCATTCAACATAGGCGATTTGATCATTAGTGGAAGAATAGATCTAGATCGATTCCTTCCAAGGCTTGAAAAAGAAGCCGGTGCTCAAAAAAATCTATAAACTGAAGATAGACATGTCAGAAAAACTATTTAGGTCACTTGCACCTAATGAACTAAAACAAAAAGAAAAAGACACATTAAAACATTTAGAAATAGCAGTTCTACCCCTAGTAAAAGTTATAACAAATAAAGAAGAAATAAGAAATACATTAAATAAATATCACAATGACCCAATAGAGGGAGGTCACTGCGGGGTAAACAGAACACTAGGAAAAATAAAAAGAGATTTCTTTTGGAAAAATATGTCTCGGGATGTTGCAACATACATAAAAAATTGCGAAAAGTGCAAACTAGCCAAAGTAACCAGACACAACCACTCCCCATTAGTCATAACACCAACCCCTGCAACCACTTTTGACACAATAATAATAGATACAATTGGACCATTACCAAAAACAATGAACGGTAATGAATACGGAGTTACTATTATCTGCGATCTGTCCAAATATCTCATATCAATACCAATACCAAACAAAAGTGCAAAAGCGGTTGCAAAGGCAATATTCGAGAAATTCATTTTAATTTACGGTTCAGTGAAAACAATTCTAACAGACATGGGAACAGAATATATGAATTCAATACTAATAGAACTTTGCAAAAATTTTAACATAACTAAAATTAATTCCACGGCGCAACATCATCACACTCTTGGAACAGTAGAAAGAAGCCATAGAACTTTCAATGAATACATCAGGTCATACATATCCATAAAAAAAGACGATTGGGATGAATATCTAGCATACTTCACATATTGCTTTAACACCACTCCATCCACCGTACATGGTTATGCACCTTTTGAACTAGTCTTTGCAAAACATCCTAAAACTGTCCCATTCTCGTCTGAAACGGTAGAACCCATTTACAACATTGATAATTTCAATAAAGAAATAAAATTTAAATTACAAATAGCACAAAATAGAGCGAAGCTGCTTATCGAAAAATTTAAAGCATCACAAAAAGAAACATATGATAAAAACACAAAAAAAAGTACCGCTAAGTGAAGGACAAGAAATACTTTTAAAAAATGATACAGGACATAAATTAGATAACAAATACACAGGCAAATATACAATACAGAGCATAGGTCCTAACAATAATATAGTAATAGCGGATGATAAAAACAAAAAGCAAACAGTACATTTAGATAGAATAAAAATAACATAAAAAGGATGTTAGAAAAATATAAATTTTTCTTTTTAAAAAAAGGAGGTGTAGTATACTTTTAGGGATAAGATTAGGGCACATACTTTTAGGGATAGATTATAAGTAATTAGAACTTAAGCATAATGTCTAGCTTTAAGTACCGTTAAGGACACTAGCCATAAGACCAATGTAAACGTTCTCCTATAAATACCGGGCTTGCGGCCCCAATAAATCACTTCAAGTCAAACCTTGCCTTCGCCTATTTCAGGTGACTATATCATATAGCTCCCATACAAACGGCAAAGTCACGAACAGTGACTTTCTCAATAACTTCATTAATTTTATAGCTATTGTCACAAAAGTTGGTATTTATCAGTTTTATGTTGTGCCAAATTTGATCAAGATCGGGTGACTATATCACATAGCTCCCATACAAACGGCAAAGTCACGAACAGTGACTTTTCTCAATAACTTCGTTACTTTTTAAGCTATTGTCGTGAAATTTAATAAACGTTAGTTTATTGAAGCTATAAATGTGCCAAATTTGGTCAAGATCGGGTGACTATATCATATAGCTCCCACAGAAACGATAGATGGAAAACAGTGACTTTCATCAAAAAAGTTCGTTATATTCTATGCTAAGATTGAAGGCCGTTCTTTCGCAAAGATTAGACTTTTTGCATAAAACGTTTTTACACTTTGATGGCTATGGGTAAGGAAGGAATTACCAAAACAGTTGCAAAGGTATACAAACTTCGACGAGGTCGAAGTTAACCCCGGCCCTCTGGTTTTCTTTATCATTATTTGATAATAGGGTCACCGGCTTGAGTAGCGCTACTCTTAAAAATTTCAATATTTTATTGCCCATATTTTTGAAAGATTCTATTGAAATGGTCTCAAAGATCTTTTCGCTCGGTGCCACTTTGACTTTACTGATGTTGATTATACCGGCTTCTTTTTTCGAGCCTTTAAAAAAATTGACTTAAGTCAAGAATTCCATTGGTATACATATTGCAAATGTCAATTCTCGCTATAACTTTCTTTCCATGTTTTAGTGTGCATAGAGTATCTGTTATTCGCAAGGTCACTACGTTTCGTACCTCGTCATTTACAATGACTTCGTATACGTTGGGCTTAGAAGCATCTAGAGTTTGCTTTTGCAAATCTTCTTTTTCTTTTTCGTTCCCTGCGCAGGAATTTAACTGTTTATTTTGGTTTCTGGTAGTGACTTTCAGAATTTTATTATCGATTTTGTAAGGCTGTGACTGTTATTCTTGATAGGGCATCTGCTACATAATTATCTTTACCCTTTAGATACTCTACTGTGAAGTCATATTCCTCTAATTCAAGTCTCATTCGCGTTAGTTTCGAACTTGGATTTATCATTGAAAATAGATAAGTAAGTGCTCTGTGATCAGTTTTGACGGTGAAATGTCTACCATAAATGTATGGTCTGAAATGTGTTATTGCCCAATGAATAGCTGCTAATTCTTGTTCTGTTGTACTCTTGTTGCTCTCACCTTTTGTAAAGGCTCTTGATGCGTATGCAACTGGTAGCTGGAGTCCTTCTTTGTTCTGTGTTAGGGCTGCTCCACATGCGTGCTTACTCGCATCAGTGATTATGCAAAATTCTTTGCTGAAATCTGGGTATTGCAATAGAGTTGGGTTCATTAATGCCGATTTTAGATGTTCAAAAGCATTTTGACAGTCAGCTGTCCATTCAAATTTTACATCTTTTTTACATAATCTTGTTTTGTGACGAGAATAGTCGGCAAAATTCTTTATGAATCTTCTCTAATAATTGCAAAATGAATGAATCTTCTGCCGCTGTCCGCATCGTGGGGGACTGGATAATTTTGGATGACATCGTATTTTGTCTCATCAGGCAAGAATCCTTTGTCTGTGCATTTATGCCCCAAAAAGGTGACTTCATGCATAAAAAATGAACATTTTTCGGGATGTAATTTTAGGTTGTGTTGCCTACATTTCTCAAACACATCTGTTAGATTATTGAGCATATGTTTTTCGGAACAACCTATGACTATTAAGTCATCCATATAAAGGAATGCTTGAGAAGGTTCAAGTCCAGTGAATGCTACAGTCATCATTCTCTGGAATGAATTTGGCGCTATCTTTAGACCAAATGGTAATCGCTTGAAGCGATATGAACCATTGTTTGTTGAAAAGGATGTAACATTTCGTGACTCTTTTTCGAGTTCTATCTGATGAAAACCTGACATTAAATCCAGGCACGAAAAGTACTTCGGCCTTCCCAGTTGATCTAGAATATCATCAATCCTTGGGAGTGGGAATTTATCGGACAACAATTTTTTATTAATCTGACGATAGTCAATTACTAATCGCTTACTAATTCTTTGGTACAAGTAACAGTGGGCTGTTATAAGCTGATACCGATGGTTCAACTATTTTGTCATCTATTAACTTTTGGACTTGTTTTTGTATCTCGTCTTTTTGACTATGAGGATTTCAGTAGTTCTTTATATATATTGGTTCATCATCTTTCAGTCTCAGTTTTTGTTTATAAAAATTATTGGTAGTTATAGATTCGGTTTCCAAACCTAACACATCACTATACTGTGTGCATAATTTGGTTAGTTGGCTATTGAACTGTGGTGGGAAATTCTTCGAGAGTGTCGCTGATACCGTTTTCTCTCTATCTTCTGAACTTGTTTTAACTACTTCGTAGTTCGAAAGTGATTCGTACTGCAAGTTATTTATCTTGACTATTTGATTTGTGTTTGTTGTATTTAGCAATTTTATGAATGCGTTTTGAGAAGATGCTATGGTATTTGCTATGTAAATACCCTGCTGAATTTCTTGGTTCGGAATTAATATACTGTCTTCCGCTGAGGTTATTTCAATTTTTCGGACAACTTGTGATCTTGCTGGCAGAACTATGGAGTTGTTACCAGAACTGTATGCAATTGGTACATATATGGGATATTGTAAATTATTTGGTCTAATTATAAGCCAATCCTCAGTCGGTTTGAAATCTAATTGACAGTTATATTTTCTTATGAAATCGATACCTAGTATTCCATCACAAGGAATAGCGAATTGTAAATTTACGATATGAAAATCGTGTGGAATTATGTATTTAGAGGTTTATATTTCTATGGAAGTAAGTCCTTTTGATTTTGTTATTTCTTGACTTATTCCCTGTATATTTATTATTTGATTGGTTTGAATATATTGGAAGTTGTCGGAATTTTCTTTTAACATGGATATGTCAGCACCTGTGTCTATTAAAAATACTAACTCTTTTCCTGTTGCTACGTTATTGAAACTTGCAAATGTGCTTTGACTGAGACTGATGGTGTAAACCTTGTAATTTTTTATTGTTGAGTATATAAAGGTTGTTGGGAGAAATAAAATGAAAGAAATAAAATTTAAATTACAAAATTTAAAGCATCAAAAAAAGAAACATATGATAAAAACACAAAAAAAGTACCGCTAAGTGAAGGACAAGAAATACTTTTAAAAAATGATACAGGACATAAATTAGATAACAAATACACAGGCAAATATACAATACAGAGCATAGGTCCTAACAATAATATAGTAATAGCGGATGATAAAAACCAAAAAAGCAAACAGTACATTTAGATAGAATAAAAATAACATAAAAAGGATGTTAGAAAAATATAAATTTTTCTTTTTAAAAAAAGGAGGTGTAGTATACTTTTAGGGATAAGATTAGGGCACATACTTTTAGGGATAGATTATAAGTAATTAGAACTTAAGCATAATGCCTAGCTTTAAGTACCGTTAAGGACACTAGCCATAAGACCAATGTAAACGTTCTCCTATAAATACCGGGCTTGCGGCCCCAATAAATCACTTCAAGTCAAACCTTGCCTTCGCCTATTTCAGGTGACTATATCATATAGCTCCCATACAAACGGCAAAGTCACGAACAGTGACTTTCTCAATAACTTCATTAATTTTATAGCTATTGTCACAAAAGTTGGTATTTATCAGTTTTATGTTGTGCCAAATTTGATCAAGATCGGGTGACTATATCATATAGCTCCCATACAAACGGCAAAGTCACGAACAGTGACTTTTCTCAATAACTTCGTTACTTTTTAAGCTATTGTCGTGAAATTTAATAAACGTTAGTTTATTGAAGCTATAAATGTGCCAAATTTGGTCAAGATCGGGTGACTATATCATATAGCTCCCACAGAAACGATAGATGGAAAACAGTGACTTTCATCAAAAAGTTTCCCGAATTATTCTGGGCTACCCTAACATTGCTATTATTAGAGTTATAACCTCTGTTTTGTTGGTTGTTTCCTCTATTCCCTCTGTTATTATTTCTGCCGTAACCTCTGTTGTTTCCTCTCTGGTTGTAATTCTGGTTATAATTTTGGCCATTGTTGTAATTATACCATACACCCATAGGGTGAAATGGTATATTAAAGTCGCCAAAATGTATGTAACAGGCAGAAGGAAGCTTCTCCGACCCCATAAAGTATATATATTCTTGATCAGTATCAACAGCCGAGTCGATCTAGCCATGTCCGTCTGTCCGTCCGTCTGTCCGTCTATCCGTATGAACACCTAGATCTCGGAGACTATAAAAGCTAGAGCCACCAAATTTGGAATGTAGGCTCGTGTAGTATGTAGAGTGATCAAGTTTGTTTCAAATTTTTGCCACGCCCCTTTCCGCCCCCGCAATTCAAAAAAGACGTTTATCTCAAAAACTATTGCAGCTAGAGACACCAAATTTGGTATGTATATTTGCATAGTAAATGCGCACATTTTGTATGTATAAAGTTTTTGCCACGCCCCTTTCCGCCCCCGAAATTTGAAAAACTCGATTATCTCCCGTAATTTTTTACCTTGTGCAATCAAATTTGGCACACTTAAATTTGATACTAATACCGAGCAAAATACCAAATTTGATTTGAAAATCGGACAAAAAATAGCTGAGTTATGCATATAAACGTTTTTGCATAAGGCCTTTGATGGCCGTTGGCGGGTGGGGGCGCTAGGGTGCTTATATGCATAAGTGCGCGAGATACTGAGATATGCTTGTAACAAGCATGTGAACAGAATTGTGGAAAATAGGCAAATGCATTAGTTATTACAAATTTGAAATATTTGTTTTACTGGTGTATGGTATACCCAAGTGGGCGAGACGACTTACTTACTTCATTATTATTATAATTGTTATAATTATTATAATTACCGCGACCATTACCTCTACCATGATAATTATATCTGTTATTATAATTACCACGGCCTCTTTGAGCAAATAGAACCGTATTTGGATTGCCTGATATCTCAGTTCTTTTTTGTTATAGCTTCGTCCATGGTTTTGAAGTTTCCAGAGTCAAGTATATTTTTAATTCCGTTGTTTTCGCAATTTGCAATCATTGCTTCTATAGCTTCGTCTGTGCTATTCTTAGTAGCAATTTCTGCAGGCATACCTTCTTCGATATAAGCTGATTGAAGTGTTTTGCGTAAGTTGTCTATGTCCGAAGTATATTTGTCAGCGGTTTTACCTTTCTGAGTTGTATTCTTCAACTTGGCTTTTATAACTTTGGATGTTTCACCAATTACAACGCCTTGCAATTTTTGTATTATTGCTTCTATTGAATTTTCTTCGTGGACTTCATATAGTGTTGGGCCAATAATTTTTGATTTTATTACCTCAACTGATATATTTTCGTAGTCGCCTTTCATCATATCTACCAACTTCAGAGCTGTAATGAATCTTTTGAGTTGCATTTTCGTGCCGTTAAATTCTGGTATGGATATGTTTATTTCTTTCACATATGGCCTTCGGGCATTTAATTCTGCCATCCTGTCGTTTGTGTTTATTACACTTGTATTGATGTCTAAATCTGATCCGTTGTCTTGTTCAGACAACGCTTCTATATCAGGTAATGTTAATAGCGCAGGAATTGTTAGATCGTTTAGATCTTTCTCTTCTATTTCTTCCTCGCTTGTTTCAGATTCTTCACCTTCTTGCTCTGTTTCCTTTTTACAGGTGTCTATGCTCAGAGGTGAATTAAGTACGGTAGGTACGAATATTTCAAGATTATATTTTGTCTTTATAGAGATTAGGTTTGCTCGTAACTTGATCAATAGATTGGAAATCTTTGACCAATTTTCTTTACCTATGCTCTCTCTACTAACATGCACTAAATTTCTTGCTTCGTTGAAAGAATCAACTAGGATTTTTGCGTGCTTGTTTATGGTTTCCTTTTGGATGTTTCTATTTTAAGTAACGCATTTATATGATTTTTTGAAATTTTCTTTAATATTTTGGATATGGATAAGTAATTCTTCCCATTCCATACTTAAAAGTTTATTTTTGTGTTTTTTTTTTTTTTTACTTAGATATCCTCATCTGATTCTCCTACATTAATAGTTTCTATTTCTGCTTTAAAAATATTATGTACCCATGCAGGCACATCCTTATTCTTAGGTTTTTCTAATAATAGTCTGCTATATGCTATTTTTATGGATTTTTCCATAAGTTCTACAATATTTCTTTTAAACTTGTAGTTTTTTTTGTATCCAGAATTTTATTTCCTTGAACTTTTTATTTACTGGACCTGTATTTGTATTCGTATTGTATACAATTTGTGACAACCTATTGTTGTTGGGCTTCATCCATCAGGTAGAAGCGAAGTGTACCTGTTGCATTTGAGAAACAACATTAATTTGGCACTGTAATTAGAAAACACATCTGTACCATTGCACTTCCTTGAACTGGGAATTCTTCTCCAGTCAAATCAAGGTATGCTGATCTGATCTGTACTAAATTTATTGAATTCTGTACCGAATTGACATTACTTATTCTAAAAACCTCAAGTAGATCTGCTACAATGCTAGTATTCCTATCTACTATCTTCCTAAATCTTCTAATGTACTCATTTTATTCAATTGATATATATATTTGTTTTAATTTTTTTTTTTTTTTATTTAGTAAATTTCGAAAATAATATCTCTTTTTTTTTTTTTGCTTTAAATGCACTGTTACAATAATTGATGCATATGTTACTTAGATCTTATCAAGATCATTAGCATGGCCTAGGGCTCTCTTTGTTACACATTTATTGTGTAATTTATATGCTTTGTATAACACATATGCGCTCATTATTACCACAATTATTAATAAAAGTGCATTTGTTGGTTTTAAATCTACATTTGATGACTCTATTTTGTTAATAACATTTGCAGTGGATTCCACTGTTTTAGTATCTATTAACCCCATATTGGGTGTATCAGATGTGTCATCAAACTTACTTATTTTGTTATCAAACATTCCATTTAAAAAGGTTTTGAATTAAAAATTTGTTTTTTTTTTTTTTTATTGGTTTTTATATTTTTTTTTGAATGTAATTTAGTAGTAATGTTTTGAGCTGAAGGCTCTCTTTTTTTTTTACATATGTTCCTGCCTACTTTTTCGTATGGTTTTCAGGCCACACTCTAGTCGGGCAGCTTTTAATGCTGCACAATTGTACATTGATTACTTAAATTCTGTCTAGCTCTTTCACGGTTTGTGGACTTATTTTTCTTTTCGGTATTGCCACGTTTTGAATTGCAGAGTATGGGATTCTGGTTGTTGTGGTTTTATTTTTTCTTTCTTCTAATTGGGTTTTTATAAACTCTACCTCGGCCTGTAATTTTACCGAGGTATTCCAATTAGTCTGTGGGCTATAAACATACTTATGTATAAATGTATAAATGTTTACATAAAAGTATGTATGTTTATATACCGTCGCAGCGGTAGAGTGAGGATGTATCATATTGCATATTGGGCCAAAGCGGCCGCGCGTGTTATATTTGCCGACACAGCAATTGACCAGCACCATTCACTCATGGGTGGTCATGTTACTTAAGAGGCAAATGCACTTGAATGTTGCGCACATAAATATTGTAACTAATTGCTACAATATGTTTGTATTGTTGTTAATATGTTATTCCACAACATGCTACAACAGAAAAATAAGGTTAAGTTCTTATGAGATATTAAACACAGTGGTTTATTCATCATCACTGGGTTTAGCTGGTCAATAAATCTTACTAATTTATTTGTAAGGTTTTAAATCAAATGCAGCACAAAAGGTGAGCAGGTTGTCTGTATAGCTATTTCAAGAACCACCAAGTTCTATTATCAGCAGACTTTGCTAAAGAATCCACAGTCATAATGACCATACCATATCTTCTTTGGAATTCAAACGACATGAAGCGAGAAAAGAACGGCAAAGCTTGCAAACTCCACTTTTTTATGTGCATACCCTTGGGCGCCATCAGAATTAATGTAAAGGCCTTCGCCTTAACCAACTAAGTAAGTCGTCTCGCCGACTTATGTATACCATACACAAGTAAAACAACTATTTAATATCAAAGAAGCTAACTTCGGCAATGCCGAAGTTTATATACCCTTGCAGTCTTTCGCAATAATTTTTTACATTTTGAAATTTCTTTCCCTGCAACTGAATTCATCAATTCACAAACAAAACATTCAAATTATTTCTCTTTTTATAATAAATTTTCTTTCTTCTTGCATCATTCCCTAAGCAAAGCACAATACGCATACACATACAGTTTTTGTAGCGCTGCGTCTGTGTGTGTGTATGCATGTGCTCTGTTTGAGCAGCAAGCAGCGCTGTTTGCTGCCGGCAGCAAAACGCGTACGCACAGACAGACGGACAGACGGACATGGCTATATCGACTCAGCTTCTCATGCTGATCAAGAATATATATACTTTATGGGGTCGGAAACGTCTCCTTCTGTGCGTTCCAAACATCTGACCAATTTTATAATACTCTCTGCAAGGGTATAAAAATTTATCAAAACAAATGCATTTACGTATTTTTAAAAAATTCTGTTCACATGTGTTTCACAAGCATATTTTAGTATCCCGCTAACTCAAGCATACGAGCACCCTAGCGCCCCCACCAGCGAACGGCCATCTCCGGCCATATGGAAAAACGTTTATATGCATAACTTGACTATTTTTAGTCCGATTTTGATATAATTTGGTATTTTGCTGGATATTAGTATGAAATTTAAGTAATTCAAAATTACTGGAGATAATCGAGATTTTTCAAATTACGGGGGGCGGAAAGGGGCGTGGAAAAATCTTTGCACATACAAAATGTGAGCATTTACTAAGCAAATATACATACCGAATATGGTGTCGCTAGCTAGAAACATTTTTGAGATAAAAGCTTTTTCTAAATTGTGGGGTCGGAAAGAGGCGTGGCAAAAATTTGAAAAGACCTGATAACTTTACATCCTATAACCTCCTTCCTTCTGCCAGTTACATATATTTTGGCGACTTTAATATACTATTTCACCCAATGGGTGAATGAGAATGGAAAAAAAATTTAACACTTGTTTTAATTTTCCACTGTATACTGTAATTTTGCTGAAACGGGTGAAGTGGTATATTAAAGTCGCCAAAATGTACACATGTAACAGGCAGAAGGAAGCTTTTCCCCATAAAGTATATATAATTATAAATCCATTTCCTTTATAAGTGAAAAAAAGAAAAATTGGATCTAACGAACTCCAAAGAATCGATCTTTTTTTAAAGGATCCGTCTTAAGAATTAACTTGTCATTATTCATACAATTAAGTTTAAAATTCGGTTAGAAAGCTTTTGATGTTTACAATTATGTTGAAAGTTCGGTTAGACAGCTTTTTATGTTATTAGTGGGACTTTTTGATCGGATGATATGTTGATCTGATATTTGATTGGCTTATTGATTTTGCCTACTAAGCGTTCTCACGCTTGGAAAATTTTTTGGGGACAAATTTTTTTTATAATGTTGCGTTCTCACGCTTGAATATGTTGAAAATACCATATGTTTCTGTTTGCAGCCCTGTTTTGTTACCCCTGGTTATATCGATTGTACTAAGCTTGTAAGTTATCGATATAAGATACTTTGTAACTCTGTATATGCTTCTTCTTCCTTTTCCGCCCTTGAAAGTGTATGGACACTTAATAAAGATATCTACTTATAATTTAACACAATCCACTCGATCCTCAACAGGTTATGGGCCCAGATACACGCGAGTGTGGGCAGGAGGATTTGTGTTAAAAGTTTAAGTAGTTATTTCGCGGTTGGCGAAAAGTAATTGTGTGGAAAGACACACGGCATAAGGCGCGTGGTAAAATATGAGTTCTTTTTACCAAATAGAAAAATTGGAGGAGGGGAATTATGATTCCTGGTCCGTCCAAATGCGCAGCGTGTTGATCCATGCGGAATTATGGAACTCCATAGACAAGACGAGGCCTACGGAAGCGAATGCGGTTGCTGCGTGGGATGCACAAAATCAGAAAGCGTTGGCGACGATAACGCTGAGTGTAAGACCGTCTCAGTTGGTTTACCTCAAGAATTGTGCCACAGCAAAGGAAGCATGGGATAAGCTCAAGGAAACGTATGAGCCAAGCGGACCCGTCCGGAGGGTGTCGCTATATAAAAAGTTGCTTGGGCTGCAGCTGAGAGAGGACAAGATGAGCGACTATCTGAATATGTTCTTCTCAACAAAGGACAAACTTGCTGAAGTGAATATTAAGCTAGAAGGCGAGCTAGCGGTGATCATATTACTTTCAAGTTTGCCAAAGGAATACGAAAACTTCGTTATTGCGATGGAGACTCGTGATAGTCTTCCTTCTTTGGACAGTCTAAGGATTAAGTTGCTGGAAGAAGGAGATCGCAGGAGTAACGAGAGAGAATCAACCCCAGAAGAGCAACGTGCATACCAGGCAAATGTGCGAAAAAATCCAACTCGTAAGAAAAGGTCTCTGGTGGATATAGAGTGCTACAGTTGTGGGCAGAGAGGTCACTATAAGAGGGACTGCCCAAAGTTTCAAGAAAAGCCAAAGGAAAATCGGCAATCACAACACCGATCGTACACTATTCTAGCTGCGGCACAGGTAGGAAATCTAGATGCTTCGAGCTGGTGTGTGGATTCGGGAGCAACGGCTCATTTATGTGGCAGGCGCAGTATGTTTGCGAATTATGTTGCGCATGAGGAAGATGTTGTATTGGCCAACAACCACGTCATAAAAGCAGTTGGCAGAGGTGACGTGCTTGTACAAACAGGATTTTGTGAGCTGAAACTGGAAAATGTTTTGCACTTACCAGGGTTGGAGACGAATTTTATGTCGGTTGATCGAGCAGTCGATAGGCGATGCACTGTGACTTTCGACAAAAATTCTGCGACGGTTCGCCAAGACGGCGAGATGGTATTAATAGCAGAGAGACAAGGAAAGCTCTTTGTGTTTAAGGAGAAAGGCAATCGATGCTTTGGAGCGAAACAGATAAGTGCAGAAGATTGGCACTACAGGTATGGTCATTTGAATTATTCAAGTCTAATGAATATTGTTAAACGCATGTGGATTTTTCCGAGAAGATGCCATGTGTGACTTGTATGAGAAGCAAGATTCATACCCGTCAGCGTCTGAACATAGAGCTCAGCATCTTTTGGAATTGGTACATACCGATGTATGTGGGCCTTTTAAGCAACGTTCTCTAGGCGGCTCTTCATATTTCTTGACATTCATAGACGACATGTCGAGACGAATATTTGCTTATTGTCTAAAATCGAAGGATGAAGTGTTCGAGAAATTCGTCGAATTCAAAGAGATGGCTGAAAGACAGACTGGCCAAAAATTGAAGGCAATAAGAAGTGACAACGGCGGAGAATTCATCAACAGGCGTTTTGATGGGTACTTAAAGAATCATGGAATTGTGCGTCAGTTGACGGTTCCATATAGCCCTCAACAAAATGGAGTGGCTGAACGAGCAAACCGGACGCTAGTCGAGATGGCTAGATGTTTGCTGGTACACGCGGATATGCAGGAGTTTCTCTGGGCAGAGGCAATAATGACAGCGTGTTACATTCGAAACAGATCACCAACAGCAGCTTTAGTTGGTATGACACCTTATGAGGCGTGGACTGGAAAGAAACCCAATGTGCAGGGTATGCGCATTTTTGGATCAATAGCAGTTGCATTGGATAAGAGACGACGAAGCAAGTTTCAGGCCAAGGGCAGAGAATATCGACTTGTAGGATATTCACTGGTATCAAAAGCATACAGGGTGTATGACAAAGAAAAGCGAGAGGTCGTTGAGAAACGGGATGTCATGTTCAAGGATCCGAAAGATGCGGTTTCGATTTTAGAATCCCCAGGTCCAGCACAAACAGTCACAGGTTTGGAAATGCGGTGGGACGAATCAAGCAAAGATGATCTGGAAAATGAGGAATTCGTTAGCGCTGACGATTTCGATAATGAGAGTTTAGGGCAGAGCGATGATGAAGCTGGCCAAGCGGAGGAACAGGAGCCGGAACATGAGATACGGCTGGAAGGACAGATCGGTCCTGGAAGGCCACATTTGATTCGTACGGGCAAGCCAGGACGTCCGAAGAAGATGTATAATCGTGTAAACAAGTTACATGTCAAGGAACTGGATTTGCCACAGACATTTGATGATGCGATGAAAGGTAAGCAATCTTCATTCTGGAAGACTGCTATGGATAAGGAATATGAGGCTCTGTTGGCAAATAAGACATGGACGCTGGTAGATTTACCCAAGGGACAAAAAGCGATTGGTTCAAAGTGGGTATATACTATCAAACGGAGTGGCGATGGAAGCGTGGAGCGGTATAAGTCTCGGCTGGTGGCAAAAGGGTGCTCACAGATATACGGCGTCGATTATACCGAAACCTTCTCACCAGTGTGTCGTTACGAAACGATACGGCTAGTTTTGGCTATAGCAGCGGAGCTGAAACTATATCTGCACCAAATGGATGTGTGCACAGTCTATCTTAACAGTGACCTAAACGAAGTCGTCTATATGAGGCAGCCTCAGGGATATGTGGACAAGGCAAATTCACAACAGGTGTTGAGGCTGAGTAAAGCTATATATGGATTGAAACAAGCAGGAAGGGAGTGGAATGCCAAGTTGAATACAGCGCTATGTGATCTTGGATTCACTTCTTGCAAGAACGAACCGTGCCTTTATCAGCAGGATATAAAAGGTAGACTTTGTTTGGTACTAATATATGTAGATGATTTACTTATAGCTTGCCAAAAGATGGATGACATGATCGCAATTAAGGCAAAGATTGCGATGAAATTCGAATGCGTCGATAAGGGTCCGTTACGAGAGTTTTTGGGCATGCAAGTAGACCGGAATGATGATACAGGCAGTATCGTGATGAATCAGGCTCAGTACATAAAGGGCATGCTTCAAAGACATGGTATGGAAGTGTGTCGAGTGTTGACATCAGACATCATTTCTTTCGAGAAGTTGTTACAAGCGGCGAGATTGATCTGGACTATATATCAACTAAGGACATGGTAGCTGATATATTAACGAAAAATTTGTCTAAGCAAAAGCATAATCATTGTGTCAAGTTATTGAATTTAAACTAACAAAGAAATTGTAATTGGCACACAGAATCATATTGAGGAAGGGTGTTGAAAATACCATATGTTTCTGTTTGCAGCCCTGTTTTGTTACCCCCTGGTTATATCGATTGTACTAAGCTTGTAAGTTATCGATATAAGATACTTTGTAACTCTGTATATGCTTCTTCTTCCTTTTCCGCCCTTGAAAGTGTATGGACACTTAATAAAGATATCTACTTATAATTTAACACAATCCACTCGATCCTCAACAGAATATTTTAAGGGGGGACAATTGTTAATGCAAGTGTCCAATTATTTGTGAATAAAACGGATGTTGGATATATGACTCCCCTATCTTAAAAATAATACCCTGTCCTCAGGCGGATACATTGGGATGTAGCGAGGGGTTTCTCTCATCTGTAAATAATGGAGTATCAATTTTGTTTATACTTTGGGATTCTTATAATATATATTTTTATTTATTATAGATTAAGTATGTAATCAAACTTATTATAGTAAGTACAAAAGAGGTTAATGTAATAGTTTGAAAAACAGTATAATATTTGGTGTGTTCTTTAATTATCTTTTTTTTTGGATAAAGTAAATAGGTTCTAGCCTAGAACAAAGCATTAATGCTTTGGCTGTAGTAAAGCAATGAATTTGTTATTGATATTTCGTTGAATTGTAAGGCACAATCGTAAATTTTTATTATGGTATTGCCTTTTATTATTAAGTCGTTGTTTACACAATTTTGATTAAGTTTTGTTTTTGGTAAATTCCATGTTACAATTATGTTTGGTTCAATGTAATTGGTTTAAAAATTCTTGTATGTTTTAGTGTTGATACAAGTGGTTGGAATTTGATTTAAAATGCCTATTATACATTTATTAGTTTCTATTTATTTTGCATTTTTATTAAACAAAGTTAAAATAGTATTTAACGTTTGAATTTTCTTCTGGAAGTACCTCAAGGATAGGGGTTCATATTATTTCTTGATGAATGTTTGAAATGATAAATATCTCGTTTGAATAAGGTTTAAGCCAGGTGGATGTTTTTGTATTCAATAGTTTTTCCGAATTAACATGACTTAAGCGATTATGTTATAAAAGTTTGAAAATTTCTAGTCTAGTGCGCTGTATACCCATTTCTATGTCTTCAATGTATACTGTGAAATGCTCAAAATTAATGATTACAACTTCTACTTTTAGTGATTTTTCCTTTTCTCCCTTGAGGTTGTTTATTACTTCTAAACCTTTATTTATAGTGTCTATTAAGTAATTTAGTTCTTTTGCTTGTACGCTATTGCTTTCAAGATTATTTATTTTTTCTCCTAATTCGTCTTTATCGTCTTGATCAAGAGTACCAAACAGATATTTGTATATTGAACCAATTCCGTTAATTAGTCCTCGTTTGTTACGTTTTACAAATTGTATTCCATTAATTTCCCTACATAGTTTTTATACCATACACCCATAGGGTGAAATGGTATATTAAAGTCGCCAAAATGTATGTAACAGGCAGAAGGAAGCTTTTCCGACCCCATAAAGTATATATATTCTTGATCAGTATCAACAGCCGAGTCGATATAGACATGTCCGTCCGTCCGTCCGTCCGTCCGTCCGTCCGTCCGTCCGTCTGTCCGTATGAACACGTAGATCTCAGAGACTATAAGAGCTATAGTCACCAAATTTGGTACGTAGACTCGTGTATTACCTACGGTGGTCAAGTTTATTTCAAATTTTTGCCACGCCCCCCTCCGCCCACGAAATTTAAACAAATTTGATTTTCTTAAAGACTATAATAGCTAGAGACCCCAAATTTTGTATGTGTATTTGTTTAATAAATGCGCATATATTGTATATGCAACGATTTTGCCACGCCCCTTTCCGCCCCCGTAATTTGGGAAAACTCGATTATCTCACGTAATTTTCTACCTTTTGTAATCAATTTTGGCACACTTGAATTTGAATACCCAGCAAAACACCAAATTTGATCAAAATCGGACAAAAAACAACCAAGTTATGCATGTAAACGTTTTTCCATAAGGCCGTAGTTGGCCGTTGGCTGGTGGGGGCGCTAGGGTGCTCGTATACTTGAGTGAGGGAGATTATAAGATATGCTTGTAATAAAAAGCATGTGAAAATGCATTGGTTTAATAAATTTGAAATATTTGTTTTACTGGTGTATGGTATACCTAAGTCGGCGAGACGACTTACTTACTTCATTCTGTTAAGTATTGAATATGGATTATGTCTCTAAATTCCTGTGCTTGTTAAATTAAATTGTTATATGGGTTTACGTCAATGGATTGACTGCATGTTGATTTTAGTGTTAAGAATAGCATAATGCACAAAAAAGTCATCTTGAGATGTGGACCTGTAATTAATCAATTGTCGTGTATGCTCTTATGAACTTTCTTTTTCTTCTTTAATTTTGATTTGTAGTGTGTGATCTTTTGTCCTCTATTTCTTTCTTCAAAATGTTTCTCATCTATCTGATTTATTCCTCCTGTCTTTTTGAATGGATTTGTCGTTTTTGACTTTACTAATGATGCTTGATTAAATCTAGTATCGATTTCAAAGTCGTGTCTATCTTTATTTAAATTGTTTATTTAATGTGTTTTATTCGATTGGGCATTATAGTCGGGTGATCCTGCATAGATAAAAATGTCCGCTGGTTTTCGGTTAGTTGTTCTATGTCTCGTCTTATGGTTGTATATGTAGAGAAATTTTTCAAATTTGATTAATTTATCTTCGATGACATTTTCACTATTTATAATTCTGAGTTTGTCATTTACTTGTTTTGTTGGAATCTTTCTACGTCTAAAATGCCATTTTTACTTATTGTGATTTCTAACTCCTAACATTTTCTTCTTGTAGCCAATTTTTTAGTGCTATACACAGAAATGCTGAATCTTTGTCTGATTTTATTTTTTATTGGTTTGCCCATTTCAGTGAATACTTCCATAATTACTCTCTTGGCTTCTAACCAATCTCTAGACTTTACTTCTACAAGTGTTGCAAATTTGGAGTAAATGTCAATGCATGAAACGAATTGTAAATCGTCGATCGTGTAAATGTGCATGACGTATTTATTTCTGATATTAAAAGTTTCTGGTGGTATTTCAAAAGTTAGTTTTGTATTTCTATTTTCTGTCTTTGCGATATTGCATACTGAGCATTCATTAATAACGTTTTGAATTAGGTTTTGAAAATCGGGAAAATAATATTTTTTGTTAAACAAATTAATTTTTTCGATTCCTGGATGTAATAATTCTTAATGTTGTTATAGTATTATTTCTTTAAATTGTGCAAATGTTTGAAGGTCCTCTAACTTAATGCTCGATGAAGGCTTATTGGAATATGGGAAAATCTTGTTCATTATGAAAATATAGTACAGTTATCTTACTGCAAAGATATCTTTTGATTATATCCCTTGCCTAAGCATTGGTCATTTCTTTGTATGTTATTTTTATTTTTGATTTTTGAAAGTAAGTTGTTCTTTCTGCTTTGTCTTCTGAACCTCTAATGAATTCTATTTGCCTGTTGAAATAATTAGTGGTTTTTCCAACTATTGGAATGTAATTTCCATTATCCTCATGAGCACTATGTATTGTAGCTGCGGTGCTTTCTGTTGATCCAAAAAAATTTTCATCTGTTTTAATTCTCTTTTCCTGGCAAGTATTTAATTTTTTTATCAAATTCGTTCAATTTTATACTCCATCTCTGTAATTTCATGTGAGGTTCTTTGATATTGTTTAACCAGAGAAGGGGTTTATGATCACTTAGGATTTCAAAATGTCTACCGGAGAGGCCTAAAATATTTGGTTGCCCATACAAATTATGTTCGTTAAGTGTTCTACTAGCATAAGAAATTGATCTATGGTCCTGTGAGATGAACGTACCTAAAGCTATATTGCTAGCATCTGTGGTTAGTAAAAATTGGGTTATTTTCTTCGGAAATCCCTATTCACATACCTTTTGTAAAAGAAAGCAAAATTTATTGGGTCTGTCAAACATAAAAATGGTGCAATTAAATATTTGCTTGTCACGTACTGAACACCTGTTTACTTTCAAAGCTGGCAGTGGGCGTTTCAATTTTCATACTTTATCTAGGGTAATAAAAAGCCCACAAAAAAAAATTTCATCCCAATAGCTCTTAAGATGGCTGAGTAAATCGCGTACGCACAGACAGACGGACAGACGGACATGGCTATATCGACTCAGCTTCTCATGCTGATCAAGAATATATATACTTTATGGGGTCGGAAACGTCTCCTTCTGTGCGATCCAAACATCTGACCAATTTTATAATACCCCTCTGCAAGGGTATAAAAATTTATCAAAACAAATGCATTTACGTATTTTTAAAAAATTCTCTTCACATGTGTTTCACAAGCATATTTTAGTATCCCGCTAACTCAAGCATACGAGCACCCTAGCGCCCCCACCAGCGAACGGCCATCTCCGGCCATATGGAAAAACGTTTATATGCATAACTTGACTATTTTTAGTCCGATTTTGATCTAATTTGGTATTTTGCTGGATATTAGTATGAAATTTAAGTAATTGAAAATTACTGGAGATAATCGAGATTTTTCAAATTACGGGGGCGGAAAGGGGCGTGGAAAAATCTTTGCACATACAAAATGTGAGCATTTACTAAGCAAATATACATACCGAATATGGTGTCGCTAGCTAGAAACATTTTTGAGATAAAAGCTTTTTCTAAATTGCGGGGCCGGAAAGAGGCGTGGCAAAAATTTGAAAAGACCTGATAACTTTACATCCTATAACCTCCTTCCTTCTGCCAGTTACATATATTTTGGCGACTTTAATATACTATTTCACCCAATGGGTGAATGAGAATGGAAAAAAAATTTAACACTTGTTTTAATTTTCCACTGTATACTGTAATTTTGCTGGAAACGGGTGAAGTGGTATATTAAAGTCGCCAAAATGTACACATGTAACAGGCAGAAGGAAGCTTTTTCCCCATAAAGTATATATAATTATAAATCCATTTCCTTTATAAGTGAAAAAAAAGAAAAATTGGATCTAACGAACTCCAAAGAATCGATCTTTTTTTAAAGGATCCGTCTTAAGAATTAACTTGTCATTATTCATACAATTAAGTTTAAAATTCGGCTAGAAAACTTTTTGATGTTTACAATTATGTTGAAAGTTCGGTTAGACAGCTTTTTATGTTATTAGTGGGACTTTTTGATCGGATGATATGTTGATCTGATATTTGATTGGCTTATTGATTTTGCCTACTAAGCGTTCTCACGCTTGGAAATTTTTGGGGACAAATTTTTTATAATGTTGCGTTCTCACG
>JAECWI010000209.1:0-283930 GCA_018150345.1 Drosophila equinoxialis
AGTGTTTTCAACAGTTTTCCTTTAGTGATTGTGTTTTTATTTGAAGAAAGTAAATGTAAGTACGGCGTTATATAAAAGTGCAAGTTAGTTATTAAAAAAAAAAAGTAAGCGATAATTCAGAAAAATACAAATATATTTGTCTTTTAGGCATATGGGCAGTCTTAACATTTAGATTGTCAAAAGGAAGTAATACATACTTTCAATCAGGTGCCAAATCAAATGGTAAATAGCAAAGAAAAGCTCCTTTGAGTGCGTGTGTACTATAGAATGGGCACCTAGTCCGCAGACTAGTTATATTGGTCTAAGCCTATCAGCAGACTTAAGAGAGGCGCATGAGAGGCAAGCCCATCAAAAACCGACCGAAGCCGACTGGAGCAGCAGACGCTCGCGAACCTTGGCGCAAACATTTGGCTAGAAGAGATCTTCCGTTTCCGTTTAAATTTAAATTTAAATTAAATATCTTCGCCAGGCCCTAATGTTAAATGGTTTAAGGTAATTTTGGGATTTTTTTTTTTTTTTATATATATAATTTTGTCTTAAAGCTAACCTTTAAATCGTAAAGTTCTGATTGAACTTCGTTGAAAATTTTGATTAAACACCTTTTTGGGCACGCCACTGGCAAAAGCTTACCATGGTGGTTTAATTTTCTCTCAAGCCAACAATATAATCTCTCCCTATATTTAACACAATTGCTTACAGCTGTCACCAGAGTTTCAATTCAGGATTTCTCCTCCAACAACCACCATAGGTGGATGCTAATGATATGATTTCATTGTCCAACCACGATGTTAGTAAGATGTCAACACCGTCGAAAGTAATAAAAATCATGTATGTTTCATTAAAGTAATCAACTGCATTGTTTTTTTTTTTTTTTTTGTCTGGACGTTGACGCGTACAATGCGAAGTACGTTCAAGTGGCCCATACGACACCAGGACATAGCCTGTTTCGAGCGAGCTCAAGCAGAGCGCTGTCCACCTCCCGCCCGACCGACCGTGGGGCGCAGCCGTTTATCGGACGGCACGATCGCGTGGACAAATACAAATATAACGGACAAAGAATTAAAAATATGATTAACTACAGCTAATTACGAGCTAAATGTGCTAAAATAGAGGTTTTCACAAGAGACAGAGAGGCTTACAGAAGATTGTAATCAGAATTTAGGACTCGAAAAGGTTCATGCTAAGAATAGTTAAAACTACAATGTTTTAAGGATAGAGGAATCAAATTTCTAGTAGGTCCACGGGATACAGATAGGTTTAACTGGTTCAATAGCTCAGGAGAGTCTTTTTTCACCTATTAAAAGTTTATGAATAAATATAGCACCAAGCATTACTCGACGATTAATTAATGAAGGAAGATTGATTAAAAAAAGCCTACTGGAGTATAATGGCAAATTGGCATTGCGATCCCAATTTAGTCCGCGAAGAGCAAATAGCAAAAATTGCTTTTGCTTTGGTGCGTCTCATATTGAGGTGACCATATGCAAGATCCGTACTCTAAGATAGGACGGATTAATGAAGTATACAGAAGTTTGGTTGTGTACGGATTGTCAAACTCCTAACCCAAGAACATTCATAGATTTACTAACTGTAGCAGAAATATGAGGTTTAAAGGTTAATTTATGGTCCATAAGAACAATATCTAACCGCTCTAATGCAGTGTCGTTAAGATAATAAGTTGCTTAGTATGGACTGCATCTATAACCAGAGGGCCGGGGTTAACTTCGACCGCGTCGAAGTTTGTATACCCTTGCAACTGTTTTGGTAATTCTTTCCTTACCCATAGACATCAAAGTGTAAAAACTTTTATCCAAAAAGTCTAATGTTTGCAAAAGAACGGCCTTCAATCTTAGCATAGGATATAACGAACTTTTTGACAAAAGTCACTGTTTTCGACCGATCGTTCCTATGGGAGTTCTATGATATAGTCACCCGATCTTGGCCAAATTTGGCACAATTATTAATAAGAACACAAAACTGACGAATACCAACTTTTATGACAATAGCTATAAAATTAATGAAGTTATTGAGAAAGTCACTGTTCGTGACTGCCGTTTGTGTGGGAGCTATATGATATAGTCACCCGATCTTGATCAAATTTGGCACAATTATTAATAAGAACACAAAACTGACAATTACCAACTTTTATGACAATAGCTATAAAATTATTGAAGTTATTAAGAAAGTCACTGTTCGTGACTTTGCCGTTTGTATGGGAGCTATATGATATAGTCACCCGATCTTGATCAAATTTGGCACAATTATTAATAAGAACACAAAACTGCACACTTCTGACCAAAATTAATATACCCTTTTTGCAAGGGTATAAAAAGACATAACTTTACATTTAGGGCCAATGAGGTTCATTAGGTTACACCAATTCAGAAGATCATTAAGATCCGATTGAAGTAGGCAAGATCCGTACTCTAAGATAGGACGGATTAATGAAGTATACAGAAGTTCGGCTGTGTACGGATCGTCAAACTCCTAACCCAAGAACATTCATAGATTTACTAACTGTAGCAGAAATATGAGGTTTAAAGGTTAATTTATGGTCCATAAGAACAATATTTAACCGCTCTAAGGCAGTGTCGTTAAGATAATAAGTTGCTTAGTATGGACTGCATCTATAAAAAGACATAACTTTACATTTAGGGCCAATGAGGTTTATTAGGTTAGTTTCACACCAATTCAGTTCGGATCATTAAGATCCGATTGAAGTAGGCAAGAAGACGATATTTCTTTAAAACTGAGGTAAAGCCTAACATCATATAAGCACCGAGCATGTGACACTATCATGGAAGATCATTTATAAAAAGAGTTAATGACAATGGACCCAAATGACTACCCTGAGGTACTCCAGGGGTCACTTGGATGGTCTTAGAAAATAAAGTCTTAAAGAGGACCTTTTGTGCACGCTTAAAAAAGATATTGAAGAATCTAATCTAGCGAAAGGCTGGGGATGCCAGGTGCGTTTAACTTAGAGTCAAAGGCCTTGCTGAAGTCAGTATAAATGACATCAGCTTGCACGGCAGTCTTGAACCCTTTGATTGAGTGAGATGTAAATTCTAATAGGTTAGTAGTTGTCGATATACGTTTTTTAAACCCATGTTGGGATGACGAAATGATTGAGCTATAAAAATGCTGCCATTGAGACGTTATTATTTTCTCAAATGCTTTGCTTCCAAATGTACGGGAAGGCGGAAGATGAAACGGACAGAGTAAACAACTTAAGTATTGGCTTACATAGAGCCTCTGCGCAAAACCCATCATAAATTCCGATGCTTTACCGGATTTTTTAAATCTTTTAACATCTTGATTTTACGTTCTTGAAGTTACATATCTCACGTGAGAACCAAGGAGGTCTATCAGACCATCCTTGAGTCACACTCGAGACACAAACATCAAAAAACGACTCAAGAGCTTTATAGAAGACAGAAATGGCAGAGTCCATATCGGTGCAAGTATACAGATATGTGCAATCATTAGTTAACAAGAGTTTTTTAAGTTTAGTAAAATTTGTCTTACGAAAACATCGGGTTGGCGGCATCGAGTTATTATATCAAGGCATAACCCCAAAAGGAAGGTCAATGTTTACATCCAGAGTTGGATGAAAGTTGTCTTCAGGGATAACTAAGGGATCAGTCCTGGAAATATAGCAGTTGGAAGAATCCAACACAAATACTAGATCTATTGATCTGTTCCGACTATTCCGGACAGGATTTATTTTACCATCTATGAAATGCCCCGATTATATGAAACACGGAACTTTTCCACAGCAATGTTTGGTGCTTGAACTTTGCCCTGGATGTAGGCTATGACTTCTTCAGAAGTAGTATTGTGATCAAGCCGCGAAATAAAAATTTTCTTTTGGGTGGAACTACAACAAGGGAACTAGAAGTGCCAGGCAACAGCAGATGCAGCAGCAGCAGATGCAGCAGCAGCTGAAGCAGCCAACACTTTACTAGCTCCTCTTGTAACTACTTTATTGGCAATATTCCTGGAAACGGATGTTTGCCCGGACGGTTCGGAAACTACAACCGATATCGTGTTAGTAGGTGGGATACTTTCACCAGGGGAAATGGGAAGAGACTCCACAACTTCCAAATCGAAAAATCCGGTTTAATGGTTACATCCAGAGATGGATGAAAAATGGATGGAAACATCGCAGTTGAAAACATCGCAGTTGAAAGAATCCAACACAAATATTAGATTAAGTGATATGTTAAGACTATTCCGGACAGGCTTTATTTGAGTTAGGGATAACTCAAACAGACCATCTTTGACACAATGTGGACGAGGAGGGCGATAGTTGTAAAGAATAATATGAGAGGGTCCAGGCTATCTCAGGTAAAATAAAATCTCCCAGATCAACGAGTAAGTCCTTGTCAGAGAGATATGAATAAACAAGTTGAATAGCTGTGAATATTGGCAGAAAAAGAATTTAAAGAAATTCTAACACAAATAAATTCAATCTCCTGATTGGAACAATTTAGACGATACCGCCGAGTCAACAGCGATCAAAACATCACCATCATTACGGATAGTCCGATCATGTCCATATATTAAATATTTTCATGAGAAAGTTGCAGTAAGGAATATCAACAATATCAGCGAAGTCTCAGTAAAGGCAAGAATATGAAAGTCAAAAAGATAAACAATTTAGACTCTAGTCCCCGTACGTTCTGATAGGCCAGAGTTAGGGACGAAATTAGTTTTTTGACTTGCCAACAGGTGCAGACGAGCCGGAAGGAACGTTATTCACAGTAGCAGGCTAATCGGAGGCCGATAATTCAAAAAGATGTGTGGAGACACTTATTTTAAAGGACGAAATGTCCCGAGTATATGAAAAACGGAACTTTTACAATTTCAGACGAGAACGCCGAATTAACAGCGATCAAAACACCACCACCATTACGGATAGTCCGATCATGTCTATATATTAAATATTTTGAGGGGTCAAAAAGTCAAAAGCTAAACTATCTACATAGAGCTAGAGAAATATATATATTTGCGTTTGTTATTAACATATACAAATGTTAGTAAATTTAACCCAAACTTCGCGATGAGTATAGCGAATTATTAAAAATTAGTAGAGCAATGAATTTAATTTGAATATTATAAATAAACTTTACGAAAGAACGAAATACAGTAATTAAGCGAGAGCGCAAAGAAAACACGGCCGAATTCGATGAGTGACAATATGGTACTATGATTTATATGTAAGAATTTCAATGAATAATAATATTTATTGCTAACTATCACATTCGGATTGTTATGACAAAGCTGGAATAAAAATAGCACACAAACCTGACAAACCTGACAAACCTGACAACATATATTCAACAAAACAAAATCCAAGATAGAGATGACAAATGTGATATACAAAATTCCATACAATGGACAAGGAAACATACCGTGCAATAAGATATACATAGGGACGACAAAATCGAAATTAAAAACTAGGATTTCCCAACACAAATCTGACTATAAAATGAGACATTATACAGATACACCAAAAACAGCATTAATGACACACTGTGCAACTAGTGGCCATGCACCGAATTTCGAAGAGACAATAATATTAGATGAAGAGCGGAACTACAACAAAAAGGTTCACCATGGAGATGCTACATATCATCAACACTCCGAGCGCCACACGACTTAACTTTAAGACTGATACCGACAACTGCGCTCACATATACAGACATTTACTTGACAATAATTAGTTTTTAACTCCACGTCGAACGGTGCTGACGTGTTAAACAATGTATGTTAAAAGATTGTTAAGTGTCACATAATTGTTAAATGTTTTCTTGTATTTTTTGTAGTTGCCCTGAAGACGGTTGCCGCTGCGCAACCGAAATATATCGGAAAGAAGAAAATTAAAAACTATATTTTGTTTTTTATTTTATTTGGAACAAATGACATGAAGCCTGAAAAAATCATAAGATAAAAACACAAAGGTCGCAAAAAAATTTATTGCTAATAATTTTACGGTATTTAAATTTGAATCTGTCAAAAATTGCATTTTCTTGTTTGTGACTCATGCTTTTGAGTTGGGTAATTTTTTTTTTTTTTTTGCGCCAAGTTAGTCTTCTGTCTAGGTGGATACCAAGGTAAGTGACATCCACGGCTTGAGGAACTGGTACGTTGTTAAGCATTAGAGCTGGACATTTTCTTCTGTTAAGCTTAAATGTAACATGTTTTCATATCTGCTCGTTGACCCGGATACGCCAGGTTGCTAGCCATTCCCCTACCACCTTGAGGTGTCCCTCTTTTTTGGCAGAGGCTTGTATTGGGCATTTGGATCTGCTGAGGATTGCCGTGTCTTCAGCAAAAGTGGACGTTGTAAGTCCTAAACTCGTTGGTAAGTCTGCAGTGTACAGCAGATAGAGCAATGGGCCGAGTACACTGCCTTGCGGTACACCAGCTTCGATTTCAAAGTCAGCCGAGACGCAGCCATTACATCTTACAGCGAATTTCCTATTGTAAAGATAAGATTCCATGAGTTTGTGGGTGTACTGTTTCTGCAGGATTTTGAACATTAGACCCTCCAGCCAAACTCTGTCGAAAGCCTGGGCAAGAAAGACAGCTGTACAGTATTCTTTTAGTTCGAATTAGTTCGATTGACTTGTTCAATTGTCCTAGTTTTTCGCGGAAGCCGAACTGGTGTGAAGGGATTGTGTTCTCCGACGCCAGAAATGAGTTTAGACGAATCTGCAGGACCTTTTCAAAAAGCTTCGAAAGACATGGCAGCGAACTAATTGGCCTATAGGATGATGGTTGGGTTTTGTCCTTTCCCACTTTAGGAATCATGATGATAATGGACCTTTTCCATGCTCTTGGGAAGTAGCCAATTCTTATTATAGCGTTGAACATTTTGCAGATGTATTGTATGGCGATGGTAGGGAGTTCTAGGATCATTTTTGGTGTGATTAGGTCATGGCCAGGGGCTTTGTTCGGCTTTATGTGGTTTTTAATAACTGCAGTGATCTCATCCGATTGGAGTTCCGAGTACTCACTATCCGTTAATGTGCTTGAAGGGGGAAGTACAAATGAGTTTGATGTTGGATTTGGAAAACCATTTTAAGGTGTGTGGCAAATACGGATGCCCTCTTTCGTCACTGCGGGCCCATCCACCGGTTGGACCCCTTATTGGTGAAACTGTCTCTGTAGGAGCGCTTAAAGTTGGGTGGGCTTTCCACAGAGGATGTTCAGTGCTGAATGGACTGAGCTTTTCTATGTATTTCCTTTGAGCCCAGATTTCGTCTAGTCTTAACTCCTTGGAGAGGTTGCGGCTGGCATGGCTTAGGCGAAGTTTTGCTGCTGGTGATCGAGTAACCTAGCATTCTCTTCTTAGACGTCGTTTTTCCGTTACTAATTGTTCTATCAGCCGGTTCGTAGGCCTGGCAGCAGGTTTAGCGTAAGTAGAGGCATGTGGAGTAGATACTCTTGCTGCAGCTTCCATCATCGACTCAAGTGTAGAGACGCACATGTCAATGTCCTCTGCAGGGTCCAGTCAATGTGGGCACTCATGTACATTTTAAATTTAAGCCAATTTGTTTTGTTGTTTGTAAGTATATATGGGCGATCAAGTACTTGAGGTCTTGTTAACAGTGTGAATAGCACTGGAGAGTGATCGGAGGTTAAATCTAGCAGTGTTTCCGCAGTAATCCGATTACGCGGAATCCTCTTGGTTACTGCGAAATCAATCAAGTCAGGCACTTTTTGTGGATCTGTGGGCCAATAAGTAGGCCTACCCGGTGAGACGCAATCCATCTTATTGAGGGGGTTGACTATTGTGTTGTACAACTGCTTGCCTTTAGGATTTACCAGGCGAGATCCCCAGTGCGTATGTTTGGCGTTATAGTCCCCTGCTGCAATGAAGCGTTCTCCGAGTGTGTTAAAGAAACCGGTGAATTCCTTTTCAGAGATTGAGAAGCGTGGTGGGCAGTACAGGGCAGCCAACGTAGTGTTGCCGCAGCTGGTTTGGACGGTTATAGCAGTTGCTTGAAGGTGCTGTGTTTCGAATCTGTTGAGAAACGAGTGTTTTATACGGTTTTTGATTAGGATACCAGTCCCGCCATGAGCTTTTCCGTCTGGATGGTTTGTTGCGTAGAAGGCATATTTTGGTATTTGAAAATTATTTTTTGATGTTAAATGTGTTTCAGATATCAGCATGACGTCGATTTCACTTGAGTCTAGGAATAGTTTCAGTTCATTTTTGTGCTTGGAGACGCCGTTAGCATTCCAAAGACATAGACTTAGGGGAAGCCATTATTTATTCTCGATAAGCTTCTGGATAAGCAGGTTTTGATTCCGCATCAGTTCCTGCATACAGTTTTGCATGAACGTCATAAAAGCAGTCATGTTTTGATTAAGTGAGATCAATAGGGCCTCTAAACCACTTGGAGTATGCTGGCCAAGTTCTGGTGCGCTTCTGGTGCGGATTCTGTAGATGGTGGAGTGACGGGGTCTCTTTTGCGGGCTCCGTCTGTCCAGTTCGGAGTACACTAGCGAAGGATACACTAGGATTGGTTGTAGCAGGCATGTTAGATGATCTAACAGCCTGATTTGATCCACATATTTTGCATGTCCTTGTTATGACAGCGTATGTGTACTTCATCAATGATTATACGTACATATATACATATGTATATTATAAAGTCCTATTTATTTTATAAAAATGACAAAGATTTAATTTTTAAGTTTTCGGCAGTTGGTGCGTCTAGCTTGTTTAAACGTCACCGGAAGAAGAGAGAGAAAACTTTCGGTGCGGCACCAGGCCTATACCGATATTTTCCATAGGCGACTTAATACTAACAAACGATACTTAAATACTAACAATCGAGACTGAGAAATACTGACAGCGATATATGTGTAGATAGCTAAAATTAATCGAACAGAACATAAATAAATGACATCTTACAATATAATTTTTATTTTTTGTCATTTTTGGTTATCTTGTGTTTTTTATTTTATTGGACGTAAATATTTGTATACATATATAGAGGATCCGGATGTAGGTTTCGTTTAAGCCGAAGGCCTTATTTGCCAGTGCTTGTAAAAAAAAAGTTAGGTTGATTGTTTACAACTATATACTTTAATAATAATAATAATAATTTATATATGTACATATATATATTGTTGAATTTTTATACATATATAAATATATAAAAATTTGTATTTACATATTGTTGCTTGTTTTTCTTTTTATTTCTTGTAGTGGCGCAAAGATCGCTGCTTACTACAAAAGGTGCAGCATAGGTAGCACTCACTCGTATTTTTGTCTTATTTGTTACTCGTACTCCCCTGTTTGTTGGCGTTGCTGTTGTTGTTGGTGCTATGCTGCTGGCGTTGTCTTCGTTGGTGCTGTTGTTTGCCAGGGAAAGCGTACTCCCTGTCTTAGGGAAGGTTTTATTATAAGAACACTACACCGTTGCTATATGTATATTACAAGCTATTATTTTGACAACTAGTGTGGATAGCACCCCTCTTTTTATTCACCTTCCTGTTTATTCTCGTCACAGTTTACCTTATATTTAAATTCGTCTTTAAATGGCCCCCACTGCAACCGCAAGGTGTCAATTGCTCCGTTCTCATCAATTTTTAGAACTTTATTATCGCCTGTATCAATAATAGCTTGAACAATTTCGGTTCTATTCGAAATCCATTTTCTCAAATTAGTTCCTGCTTTTTCCAGCTCTCTGGAAACCTGCTGAACTTTGTGTTTTGATTCTTGTACGATATCACCTGTCATTAAATCATCCATGTAGACATCTAATTGCGATCTCTGCAAGTACCCTTGTAGCTAAGTAAGGTGCCGATGCAGAAGAGGAATTTCTCCACAAAATGTGCAAATATTTTTGATCGTATTGATAAATATTTATCTGGTGATACTTTTTTTCAATATCCCACATTTTTGGATAGCCTGGAGGATGGGAAATGTTTGTGGAATTATTTAAGAAATCGATTTAAAAAGAGAGTCTTGTTTTTATGTTAAATTATTAAAAATCCGCGTTAATGGGCGAAGCGAGGAGTATGCTAGCTAATTTATTGTTAGGTTCAGCTGACAATTATCAAGCGTTATCAAGCGGTAAGAAAATAATCGGAGTATTTTTCGATCAATTAAGTCGAATCGTCGATTTACCAATGATCCACAATGAATACGATTGACATTAAAGCAAATTTTTCCGGTGAAGTTGAAGTCGTATTCGCACTACTTCAACTAAGGAAATTCGGCAGAGAGGCTCTATACAAAAAATACAAGAAAAATTTAATTGCTATCTGATGTCATTGAATTCTTAGAGCAAAGATATTGTTTGCTGAGTGTCATGAGAAATACCGCTAAAAACTTTTTTCGAATTATGCGGTATTCGAAAATGACCGTCCTATTTGCAAAGTTGCTGGGCACAAAGCACATAAGTGCTATAAGTTTAAAGGTTTGGTGGAGGATTAAAGGGGCGGCTCAAATATTAAAATTACATAAATTTCAACAATATATAAATAAAATTAAACCCAAAAAATTGAAATATAAGGTAAAAAATGTTGTAAAAATGCGAAATCCTTGGAAAGGACATCTTAATAAGCCTGGTAAGGTTGATCTACCTTAGGGGGGTAAACGTCACAGGCGTTGAACAGCGTTGGGAGAAGAAGAACGGTAAATGTACAAAAAAAACAATTCCAAACTCAACAAAAAAACTCATGAAATAAATTTATGGCCCCCGGCAGGACCTTACTTTGGAGGTAAAATGATAGATAATAATAAATGAAAGATAATAAAAGGTTGGCATTTTTAAATATTTCCTCCTTACAATAAGGCTAGAAGTCATCACAGTAATGCACATCATGAGTGGGTACATATCCCGAAACAGACATTATTAGGCATTAGAAGACATGTCTAGCTTCTTTGATGTTAGTCGTTAGTCGTTAGTAAGATTTATTGACCTGAAGCCGGCTAAAACCAAGTTTTGATTAACTTTAATAAGGTCGAAATCTAGACAAATTAATAATAATAATTTGTTTAAGAGAACATAAAAAAAAACAGAGGGCCGGGGCTAACTTCGACCGCGTCAAAGTTGGAATGAGAGTGCCATAAAAGTAGCTGATTAATGAAAGCATCTTTTGCAAACGCTTTCGCTTAAGTTAGTCTTACCACGGTCCAAGAATTTCACCTCTCGGGTCGTAATACTAATGGCCCAAACTGCTTCTCTTAATCATTACCTATTGATCTGAATAATACGCTTACATAGGTATAGTACTTGTTGGTGTTTAGATTATATAAAAAAAGATAACATTAAGACAATTATAATATAGAACAAATGGAAATGTATGCCAATATAAGTATGTAACCCGACTATAGATATTGATGGCACATCAGTCATAAGTAGATCTGATATGGTCAGCAGTTAACAATAAAGACCTAGTTCATTAAGCTGCTATAGTTAGCAGTGTTTCAGGAACGATTTAATTATAAAAGTTCTAGTGACAGCCATACTGGCAAAGCTGTTTGATCACCCAAATGTGGGTAGTGACGCAGCTTCTATAAAGAATTTAGCGGACGTTGACGATACTATGCGCAGTACGTTCAAGTGGCCCCCTACGACACCAGGACAAATCCTGTTACGCGCGAGCCCAAGCAGATAACTGCCCACCTCCCACCTCCCACCCGACCGACCGAGGGGTGCAGCCGTATAATGCACGGTACGAATCGCGTGGACAAATACACAATAGAAAAAACAGACAAACAAATAACTAAACCAGAGGGCCGGGGTTAACTTCGACTGCGTCGAAGTTTGTATACCCTTGCAACTGCTTTGGTAATTCTTTCCTTACCCATAGACATTCAAGTGTAAAAACTTTTATCCAAAAAGTCTAATGTTTGCGAAAGAACGGCCTTCAATCTTAGCATAGGAAACAACGAACTTTTTGATTGTGGTTCACATAGCACCATTTTGTCTGAAGAGACCGCTCAAATATTAAAACTACATAAAATTAATCAATATACAGAAATAAGTGGCTGAGAAACTTAGGGACTCGTTGTCCTGTGCAAAAAGACGTTTTCTTCAACTTGAAAGACGGCTTGCATCCCAACACCAATTAATGGAAATGTACATCGAATTATATACAATGTACATCGATATTAACAATATCTTAGGTTAAATCGCATGGAGGTATCTTCGTTAGACAATTTACACTTGGGAAATCATTACTTTATTCCTCACCATTGTGTCCTTAGACCGCAGAGCTCATCAACTAAACCACGCGTAGTCTTTGACGCTTCGTCTAAATCATCATCAAATATATCATTAAATGATATACTCATGGTTGGTCATACTCTTCGACAGGATCTGATCCTATCCTTACTCTCGTTTCGTTTGTATCGCCATTACAGCTGAAATACCAAAAATGTACAGACAATTTCTCGTCGCACCTGAGGATAGAACTTTAGAACAAATCTTGTGGAGAAAGTCACCGCAAGAACCTATTCAATTATTTCAATTGAATACTGTTACCTATGGGATGTCATGCGCTCCATTTCTCGCAATCAGGTCCTTAAAGTTTTTATCAGAGACGTATAAGGAGTTGTTTCCAATTGGATCTGCGGTATTAGCTGAGGATATGTACGTCGACGATCTACTTTATGGAGCTGACTCAATCGAAGAACTCAAGGCTAAGACGAATGAAGTTACCAAATTGCTCTCCAAGGCAGGCTTAGAATTGACAAAGTGGAATTTTAGTGGGGCACCAACAGATTATGAATATAATCTCAATATTGACAATAGTGATGTCACCAAGGCTCTTGGCATGTCGTGGCTGCCAACTGAAGATCTTATATTATTTCGATTTGATCTTCCATTAACTGCAATACCAACAAAGCGAAAAATAGTATCGATCATGGCCAGGCTCTATGATCTGATAGGATTATTAGCTCCAGTCGTAGTACGCTACAAAATTTTGATCCAAGACTTGTGGATCGAGCGCTTGGACTGGGACGACCCGTTTCCAGAGATCCTAAGGACCAAATTGATCTCCAAAGTGGAATTTTAGTGTGGCACCAACAGATTATGAATATAATCTCAATATTGACAATAGTGATGTCACCAAGGGCCTTGGCATTTTCGGATGCCTCAAACCTCGCTTAGAGCTTTGTGCTTCCGTTCTACTCTGCCAACCATGGACTAAAATCAAACACTAATTAAATTGCCTTGTCAGCAAAACATATTTTTGGACAGATGCAACTGCTAAATGCTAAAATGCTTTATTGCCAATCGCGTAACAACCATACAAACTTAGTCGCAGTATATTATTTGGAGTCACGTGCCTGAAAAGGATAATCCAGCCGACAGCATAAGCAAAAACAACTATTAATGTTGTTTAAGATTAAAAATCGTGGTCAGCTGAAATGGCTTCCCCAATTAAGATTGACCAAAGAAATATATAAAACAAACATAAACAAACATAAGTCATAAAGATTCATATGGCAAGTATTGCTCAAAACCAAACAAACATGCATCCGCACACTTAAGACCAAAACGACGCATTATATAGTCACCCCGATCTCGATCAAATTTGGCACAATTATTATTAAAAGCACAAAACTGACAAATACCATTTTTCATGACAATAGCTATAAAATTAATGAAGTTATTGAGAAAATTCACTGCTCGTGACTTGTGTATGGGAGCTATATGGTATAGTCGTCCGATCCGGCTGAACCCGAGATATACAAAATTTGCAGTATATACAAGCCTACATGCAAAATTTCAGCTCTAAAGCTCTTACGGTCTAGGAGGAGTTCGCGTCGATCAGAATTCAATGAATGAACATTAGGTTATTATCCTTCTCCCTGGAAACCTATAACATATATGTTGGAGGAGACGTAATCGTTAACTTAGATTTATATATCTTAAAATTTCTTATATTATTTGTTTAAGATTATTGGAATTTTTACCACTGTATTTACATTAACATGTTCTAAAAGCTTCTGTTACATGGCTCATGAAGAGCTTCTAACTCATGATACCGAAATATAAAAATGACTTCTTTATGGAATTCGAAGAGGAGAAGACTTATTTTTCCTTACTCCACTCCATATGCTATTGAGCATTGGAGTTTTGTACCATCTGCAACTTGGCAGATTAAACAATATAACTCTTCCTAAGGTGGAAACGATGGTCACCGTACTAGGATGCCGACTGGTTGAAATCATAAGCCACGAATTACAAATTAACATAGATCAACGGTACTTTTGGACTGATTCACGTACGGTTCTTACCTTGACCAACAGCGATAAACGTATGGACGTTTTTGTCTGAAATCGATTATGTAACATTTGGGGAAAAATAGGTAAGATCAGCGTGGCGCTGGCTTTCGACAAATAAAAACATCGCTGACGTCATAACCCGAGACAACATATCAGAGCATAAACTTCACTGGTGGTTGACAGGACCCGAATCCACTTGGGATCTTTAAAATCCCACTATAGAAGAAAAACTAAATATAAGCCTAAAATACAATAGACATTAAATAAATTAAATAAATACAAATTCAGGAGTGGTTCGAGATACACGCCATATCAATAGTTTTCGCACGGTTCAAGTAAAAAATTGGTTAGCCGTCTTGGGTCTGCCGACAACTGGCAGCAAAGCTGATCTAGTGGCGCGACTTAGCCAGGTCCCGTTAATGGGCCGAGGATGTGCACCGGAAGTAACGGATGATAGTGGCCCAGAATCTGAAGAAGGGTAAGTCAATCCAAAGATGCTGAGTGGCCAAAACGCGCTTCAAGCACAAGCGCGACACGACGGCGCTGCCGAAGTAGGCGCCAGAAGCCCACACATACACTTTCAAGGGCGGAAAAGGAAGAAGCGGCATATACAGAATTATAAAGTATCTTATAACGATAACTTACAAGCTTAGTACAATCGACATAACCAGGGGTAACAAAAAATACAGGTCTGCAAACAGAAACATGGTATTTTCAACACCCTTCCTCACTATGATTCTGTGTGCAAATTACAATTTCTTAGTTTAAATTCAATGATTGTTGCTTAGACAAATTTTTCGTTAATATATCAGCTACCATGTCCTTAGTTGATATATAGTCCAGATCAATCTCGCCGCTTGTAACAACTTCTCGAACGAAATGATGTCTGATGTCAATGTGTTTCGATCGAGCATGAAACACAGGATTCTTGGCCAGAGATTGAGCACTCAAATTGTCTCCGAACAATTTCGCAGATGTCACAGCGTCTCCACATCTAATCTCAATCAACAATCGCCTCAAGTGCAAAGCCTCCTTCGCCACTGAAGACATAGCTATATATTCGGCCTCTGTGCTGCTCAACGCCACACTGCATTGTTTTTCTGAATTCCACCTGCCAGGAAAAACACGTACCCTGTGAACGATTTGCGGTTGCCCATATCACCGCCCCAATCTGCGTCAGCGTATCCCGTAAGAGCCTCTCCACACGATCGGTAGTGCAACTTTAGATCGATCGTAGCTATAAGTAAATCATCCCCATATATTAGTACCAAACAAATTTCGTTTGAAATCAACTATAATATTAGTAATCACGGTTAGCAGTGAGAATGAGACAAATTCAACTTCATCCGACCATCAACCATTAACAATCGTTAAACATCAATGTCTAGCAAATTGTTACATATTTAAGTAGAAAATGCCAATGCAGCATTAGCTCTTAATCCTTAGAATTTTACTCTCACATATTAAATGTATTTAAATATTGATATATTAGTGAATAAATGAATGAAAAACCAGAGGGCCGGGGATAGCTTCCACCGCGGAAAAGTTTGTATACCCATGCCATGAATTTATTCTCTAGATCAATTCTATAAATTATGCTCGAGATTAATTCTATAAATTAAATCAATAGACCTGTAAGAATGAACATCGTGTTCATACGAACTGGCTTCACCAAATCAGATATACTAAAGAAAATACAATACAACTATACTTTTGTACCAAACAACCAACCTAGCATGTGACTAGAATTACAATCAGCCACACACGGTGTGGGAAAAAGTTTCTCAACTGGCCCAAAAGACTACAACGGCACGATGTCAACGCCCATCAAAACCCCCGATTATGTAGGGGTGAGTCGTACATACCAAATTTGGTATGTATATTTGCATAGTAAATGCGCACATTTTGTATGTATAAAGTTTTTCCACGCCCTTTTCCGCCACCGAAATTTGAAAAACTCGATTATCTCCCGTAATTTTTTAACTTGTGCAATCAAATATGGCACACTTAAATTTTATACCCAGCAAAATACCAAATTTGATCAAAATCGGACAAAAAATAGCTGAGCTATGCATATAAACGTTTTTGCATAAGGCCGGAGATGGCCGTTGGCGGGTCGGTGCGCTAAGGTGCTTATATGTATAGGTGCGCGAGATACTGAGATTTGCTTGTAAAAAGCATGTGAACAGAATTTTTTCAAATAGGCAAATGCATTAGTTATTACAAATTTGAAATATTTGAAATATTTGTTTACGACTTACTTCATTAAGTTTGATGTCGCTATTACTAAATCATCCACATATAATAACACATAAATATTCTTATTTATATTGCCTTGGTATTGAACATATATTGAACAGCCATAGATAACACAAGTCAAAGTCTATGAATCCTAGCAACAGGAGCGAATGTTTCATCATAATCTATTTGATATTTTTATGTAAAACCTCGTGTTTAAGAATAAACATCGTGTTCATCTGAACTGGCTTCACCAAATCAGATATATTAAAGAAAATACAATACAACTGTACCTTCGTACCAAACAACTAACCTAGCAAATGACTAGAATTACAATCAGCCACACAAGGTGTGGGAAAAACACTAGTAGTTCAAAACTGACCCAAAAGACTACAACGGCAGGATGTCAAGTGGCCGACGCCATTCAAAACCCCCGATTATGTAGAGGTGAGTCGTACTAGAATAAGATCCTCTAAGAACAATTTTTACCTCGTCCTAGAGAGATATAAGCCTGTATAAACTGTACTTTTGTAAATAAAATCAGTTCATATTTTGATTTCGACGAATGAGGACTGGGTTATTTTCCTTCTCTCCGGGAATCCCTATTCATTTTGGTATAACTCTTGTTTTCCCCCATCAGTGATAAGGGACAGAGTATAATATAAAAAGCAAAATATTGCTTAATAAATAAAAAGTGCGTGCGTCAGATTTTAAAGTCAGTTTGGCTAGTGGAGCAACTGTAGTAATTTCGGCGGAGGTATTTCTTTTGTGTGTGCCGTATTCGAAGCCCTAATATCGAAAGTAAAGAAAACCAGAGGGCCGGGGCTTCGATGCGTCAAATTTTGTAAACCCTTGCAACTTTTTTTCCTTACTCTTTCCTTAGCTATAGCCATCAAAGTGAAATAAGTTTTATCCAAAAAGGATAATGTTTCTAAAGAACTACAATCTTGGCATACGAAATAACGATCAAAATCACTGTTTTCCACCGATCTTTCCTATGTGAGTTATATGATATAGTCACCCGATCTTAACAAAATTTGGCATACTAGTGTACATGTGTAATAATTTCACAATAGCTTAGAAAAATAAAAAAAAAAAATGAAATGAGGTGGAGACGTTTGATGGCGACAGCCTAGCATGGCCCACATTCAGCGATTTGTACGCTGCCATTTATATCGCCAACCCGTATTTGTCTCAAGTGGAGAAGCTCTATCACTTGAACGCCAAGACGCGAGGGGAATCGAGAACCATAGTGGCGAAGTCCCCCCTGACGAATGATGAATGAGGTCTGCTTGTCATGACTCAAGCCAGACAACCCCTTCAGATTCCCGCGGTGGCACAAGAATCGGGCTTGATCGGCACAAGAAAAGCCTTGAAAAGCTGCAGACTGCGTTTCAAGGGTGTCTAACCGCTCTTGAGCGTTCTGGTGTTATTGGCGTGAGAATTGGCATGTCTTACTCATAGCCATATGTACGAGCAAATTGCCGAAGGCCACCATCCCACTGTGGAAACAATCGGTGCCAAACAAGTGTCGTCTTCAATTGGTACGATTTGAAACAATTTCTCAACGATCGATATCGTGGAAGGTCCAAGCGTTTTCCGCGAAAACTCACTTCGGGAAAATCAGCAGGGACTCTGTTTGAACCGTTTTGCTCGCGGTCATCAAGTGAAGGGCTGCTCAAGTGCGCATAATTGTCGTACATGCAAGGAACGTCATCATACCTGGTTGCAGACTAGTGAGGTGTCCGTGTCCCCATCGTCCGCTGCGCAAGTCCCACCCTTTAGCGCAACAGAGCGTCCATCCACGAGCGTCCCCCCTTTTATCCAGTAGACGCCGCAGTTACTGGCATGGGCCAGAGTGATGGAGGATGCGCCGACAATGTGTCTGCTGATGCTGTCTCTTCCGTGTGACAGGCTGAACAAGATTGAGGTCTCGGCCCTGGTCGTATCCAAATTTTCGGGAGCCATTCCAACGGCTCCATTCCTTAGGTTTAAGAAATTAAGTTTAAAAATAAAAGAACGGACACGTCTGTGTCGTTTGATTGTAGTTTTTAGATTGATTCTTTATTCCAAATTATTCTTTTGCTTAAGCTAATTTTACATATATATTCTTATGCTGCGACTTATGCGACAGCTACAAAAGAGAGGGAGAGTGTCAGTACATACATACATACTGTTGGAGCGCTTACATCAAAGTGCTTGGTCAGCGGTCACACGCTGGCCTGGCTCTAGCTCATGTTACGCTTGTGCATACAGTGCTTATGTGAATATATGTATGTGCATATATAAATGTACATACATAAGTATATATTCATGCTTTAGTGTATGTTTATGAGAATATTTTTATATGAATACTTCAATGTATACACATGACCATATTCAAGTGCACAATTATATTTTAATGCGTATATGTTTAATTATTTATACTTGTAACAGTGTTACAAGTTGAGCTTATTGTATTGAATGATTATTTGTATGAATATACTACACCTCCCCTTTTTAGAGAATAGCGTAATATTGTGGAGTTATAGTGATTATTGATATTGTAAGATCCCAATTATTTACAAGTCTTTTAAATACTCACGCATATATCGAAACCGGTATTGTAATATCGATTGTTAGTAATAAGTATCGATTGTTAGTAATAAGTATCGTTTGTTAGTATTAAGTCGCCTATGGAAAATATCGGTATCGGCCTGGTGCCGCACTGAAAGTTTTCTCTCTCTTCTTCCGGTGACGCTCGAACGAGCTAGACGCACCAACTGCCGAAAACTGCCGAAAACTTAGAAATTAAATCTGAAGGCTCTAAACTAATCTTTATCTTTTTCACAAAATAAATAGGCTTTTACAACTCAGAAGTGGGATCACTAGACGGAAATAGATATATTTCTGTGCACGCCACCAATTTTGACAAGTTATGCTTAGTTAAGGAAAATTGTCCTGACCTATGTACTCCACGATGGGAGTTACTAAGGAAGAGCTGACGAGAGCTCTGCGCGCAAGCGGAGTCGAGGTACCGCCGTCATTCACAGTCGGGCAGACTCGCCGACTGGGCACCGCCACACGAGACAGTGAAGAATCGGCGCTTTCGTCGCTTGCCGCCAAACCTGATGGAACTTCATCGGCTCCGACGCAGGCCACACGTTCTGCGACTAAGATGGCCGCCTCCACGCCCACCGCTGCTGCTATACCCACTGCTGCGACTGCCGCTGCGGTACCGGCTGCCACTGGAGCCGCCGTTGCTGCAGTACCGAAAGCTGCTGTGCCGACTGCGGCCACATCCGCCCCTGCCGGGCCCGCCGCGGTTATACTCGCCAAGGCTGGGCCAACTGCTGATATACTCGTCCCTGCCGGGCCAACTGCTGACACATCCGCCCTGCTGGGCCAACTGCTGATATACTGGCCCCTGCTGGGTCAACTGCTGCCACACTCGCCCCTGCCGGGCCAAGTGCCGATATACCAGCCCCTGCCGGGCCAACTGCCGATATACTAGCCCCTACCGGGCCAACTGCTGCTATACTTCAGCCCCTGCTGGGCCAACTGCTGACACATCCGCCCCTGCTGGGCCAACTGCTGATATACTGGCCCCTGCTGGGTCAACTGCTGCCATACTCGCCCCTGCCGTGCCCGCCGCTGCCGTACCCACTGATGTGCCTGCCGCTGCAGTACTTGTTGCTGCTGTACCCACTGCTCACGTGCCCACTGCTGTACCTGCCACCGCAGTACCGCTTGCCATTGTGCCCGCCGCTGCTGTACCCGCTGCTCACGTGCCCACTGCTGTGACTGCCGCCGCCGTATCCACTGCTGTACCCGCCGCCGCTGTACCCGCTGCTATCGTACCCACTGCCGTGCCTGCTGCTGCAGTACCGGTTGTCGCTGTGCCCGCCGCTGCCGCACCCGCCGCTGCCGCACCCGCCGCTACTGTGCCCGCCGCTGTTGGGCCAGCTCCTGCTGTGCCCGCCGCTTCCAGGCCTGTCGTTACAGTACCCACTGCCTCCATGCCTGCCGCTGCAGTTCCCGCTGCTGTCTCGGCTGCCGCTTCCGAGCCTACCGCTGCCCGGCTCGCTGTACAGCCAGTGGCGATTCGAGCCACTGGTACCTCCGTTATTACTCCTGCTCTTCATCTGACGATGAAGTTTGCTGCCCTGCTCGATGCCTTGCATGCCACCATGCATACTGTTGGCCGCATCCTACTGACTCTGACGTTCCCTTGGCCGCTGACCAAGGGGAAGACATGCCTGCCGTAGTGCCCTCCGTGCCGTCTTCCGCTACAGTCATCACGCCTGCTGCTTCTGCCTCCTCCAGTCCGGACGAGCAACTGACGACGCCGACCGAGGACAGCATGAGTTGCTGCAACTGCCGCTGCTGATGAGGTGAAATTTAACCTGGCCAGTTGATGTTGTTGTTTACCCCCTGGTTGGCCACTGGGATCGAGGTCGATCCTTCGTCAGGACGGCCGAGTTGTAAGATCCCAATTATTTACAAGTCTTTTAAATACTCACGCATATATCGAAACCGGTATTGTAATATCGATTGTTAGTAATAAGTATCGATTGTTAGTAATAAGTATCGTTTGTTAGTATTAAGTCGCCTATGGAAAATATCGGTATCGGCCTGGTGCCGCACTGAAAGTTTTCTTCTCTCTTCTTCCGGTGACGCTTGAACGAGCTAGACGCACCAACTGCCGAAAACTTAGAAATTAAATCTGAAGACTCTATACTAATCCTTATCATTTTAACTCAATAAATAGGTGTTTACAATATAGAAAGGTAAAATAAAGGTAAAGTAAAGGTGTATCTTACGAAAAAAAATTTTTGTTTGTTTGTGTCTCTTCAGACAAATTTTCTTTCTCTTGTTTTTTAGAAATTGCACGAATTTGTTTTCAATAATAGATAAATCCATAAAGATTTTTTTTTTTTTTTTTTTTTTTTTTTTTTTTTTTTTAATTAAGTTTAATGAAAATTATAAAATGTATGTTATTATTTTTACGGTTCATGCCGAAAACGGTTTTAGTCTGTTTTTATAAACCTTCTGGTTTTTATTCTTATCTGCTATTAGTATATTGTCATTTTCTTCTATACTCACTACCTTATAAGGCTCTATATATTTAGCATCTAGTTTATGTCCTATTTCTTTTCTTAATAAGACTTTATCTCCAATTTTTAAATCAAAATCGGAAATATATTTGTCGTAGTATTTCTTATTCTATTTCTATTCTAAATTTTATTTCCTTAGAGTAGTCGTCTAAATTGTATATTGGAACTATTCTATCTATAAAAATCTATGAACTGATTTGGTAGTCCTCCAAATACAATAAGTGAAATATTGTATCCAAGCATCCCAATCGGACTTATCTGCTGATATGTATGAACGAATATATTCATTGAATGTTCTATGACTTCGTTCTATTGTCCCTAAAGTCTGGTGGTGGTATGCTGTAGATGTCAGATTTTTAATCTTCATGTATTTGCATATATCTGTTATAATCTGATTTTTATACTCAGTTCCCATGTCCGTAATGAGTGTTTTCATTGGACCGTAGTATACAATTTTCGAATATAGCTTTAGCTACATTACTTGCACTCTTAGATGCGACTGGAATGGCTATTAAGTATTTTGTCAGATCGCATATTAATGTGACAATATACTAATTTTCATTATCTGATTTTGGTAGCGGACCTATTGTGTGCACTATAACTTTATCAAAAGCCTTCGCTGGTATTTCTGTTATTATCATGGGAGTCTTCGTATGTGTCGTCGTTTTTGAAACCTGGCAATTATGACATCTCCTTATGTACTCTTTGATATGGCGTCCCATATTTTTCCAATAGTAGTGTCTTTTTTATTTTTCATCATCATGATATGTAGACAGTATTGCTTCTTTTTCTTTTTCATTTTCTATTAGGGTCACCGGCCGGAGTAGCGCTACTCTTAATGTTTTCAATATAGTATTGCCCATATTTTTATACCCTTGCAACAAGGGTATATTAATTTTGGTCAGAAGTGTGCAACGCATAGAACGAAGCATCTCAGACCATATAAAGTATATATATTCTTGACCAGCCCGACGAGTCGAGTTCAAATAGCCATGTCCGTCCGTCCGTCCGTCTGGATCAACGCGAACTCCTCCGAGACCGTAAGAGCTACAGAGCTGAAATTTTGCACGTAGGCTTGTATATACTGCAGGCGTTGTATATCTCGGATTCAGCCGGATCGGACCACTATATCATATAGCTCCCATACAAACGTCAAAGAAACGAAACAGTGACTTTCTCAATAGCTTCATTAATTTTATAGCTATTGTCATAAAAGTTGGTATTTGTCAGTTTTGTGTTCTTATTAATAATTGTGCCAAATTTGGCCAAGATTGGGTGACTATATCATAGACCTCCCATAGGAACGATCGGTCGAAAACAGTGACTTTTGTCAAAAAGTTCGCAAACATTAGACTTTTTGGATAAAAGTTTTTACACTTTGATGTCTATGGGTAAGGAAAGAATTACCAAAACAGTTGCAAGGGTATACAAACTTCGACGCGGTCGAAGTTAACCCCGGCCCTCTGGTTAAAGTAATCAATTGAAATAATTTCAAAGATCTTTTCGCTCGGTGCCAATTTTAGTTGGCTGATTTCAAGTATACCGGCTTGAATTTCAAGCCTTTGGAAGAACTGACCTAAGTCGAGAATTCCATTGGTATACAAATCGCTAACTTCAATTCTTGCCATAACTTAATTTCCATGTTTCAGTGAACGTTTGGATTCTGTTTTTCGTAAGGCCACTACTTTCCGTACATCGTCATTATTGACTTCGTATACGTTAGGCCTAGAAGCATTTTGAAGATTTGCCTTGGCAAAAGTTCTTCTTTATTAACTGCGCAGTTTTTCTGTCTACTTTGTTGCCTGAAAGTGACTTTCAGGACTATTGTACTCATATCTTTTAATTCTGATATAGTTATCCGCGATAAGGCGTCTGCCACAAAATTATCTTTACCTCTCAAATACTCTACTGTAAAGTCGTACTCTTCCAATTCTAGCCGCATGCGTGTTAGTTTTGAACTCGGGTTGACCATGGAGAATAAATATGTTAATGGTCTATGGTCTGTTCGCACTGTAAAATGTTTTCCATATATGTATGGTCGAAAATGTGTTACTGGCCAATGTATTGCTGCTAGCTAGCTCTTGTTCTGTAGCACTCTTGTTGCTTTCACCTTTAGTGAACGCTCTTGATGCATATGAAACTGGAAGCTGGAGTCCATTATAGTTTTGTGTTAATACTGCTCCACATGCTTGCTTGCTTGCATCTGTGATTATGCAAAATTCTTTGCTGAAATCTGGGTACTGCAATAGATTAGGTTGAACGAGCTTTTCTTTTAAGTATTGGAATGCATTTTCGCATTCTGCTGTCCATTCGAATGGAACATTCTTTTTACATAATCTTGTTAAACGCCGGGAATATTCGGCGAAATTTTTTATGAAGCGTCGATAATAATTGCACTAGCACTATCTGCATCATGTGGGACTGGATAATTCTTGATGACATCAAAATTTGTGTCGTCCTTTGTCTGTGCATTTGTGACCTAGGAATGTCACCTGATGCATAAAAAATAAATTTCTGGATGCAGTTTTAGATTGTTTTTTCTACAAAGTTTAGAAACATCTACTAAATTTTTAATCGTATGTTGTTCAGAACAACCGATAATGATTAAATCATCCATATAGAGGAAAGCTTGGCTAGGCTCAAGCCCTGAAAATGCTATTGTCATCATTCTCTGAAGTGAATTAGGTGCTATTTTTAGACCGAAAGGTAATCGCGTGAAGCGATATGAGCCATTGCTCGTTGAAAAAGACATTATATCTCTTGATTTTTCTTCTAGAAAAATATTTTGCTCTTCCCAATTGATCAAGAATATCATCAATTCTATTGAGCGGAAACTTATCTGACAGCAATTTTTGGTTTATTTGACGATAGTCAATTACTAATCGCCAGTTTTTTTCTTTAGATCCCGAAAGTGTTTTCTTTGGGACTAGTAAGAGTAGGTTATTATAAGACGAAACAGACGGTTCAACAATACCCTGTTCAATTAACTTTCCAACTTGTCTCTGGATCTCGTCTATTTGGCTATGCGGAGTCCGGTAATTTTTCACATATACCGGTTCATCATTCTTAAGTCTTAATTTTTGTTTATAAAAATTATTTGTTGTGATCGGTTCGGTGTCAAGTCCGAACACATCACTAAACTCTGTGCATAACTTTTCAAGTTTGTCTTTGAATAGTGTTAGGAAATTTTTCATCAATTTATAAATTACAGATTCGTTTCTTATATCTTTGGTATTTTGAACTATATCGTAGTTCGAAAGTAATTCAAATTTTAAATTTTTAAAGCCTACTATTTGGCATTTATCTGTGGTATTTAAGAATCGGACAAAAGTACTTTGGGCTGTTGCAATAGTGTTTGCAACATAAACGTTGCAAAATGTTAAAATGTTACCTTCTGCTGAAGATAGTTCTATTTTGTGTACTACTTGGGATCTTGCTGGTAGAAGTGTTGAGTTATTTCCAGAATTGAATGTTATTGGAACCATAGATTGGGTACGTTAATTCTTGTGGTCAAAGTATAAACCAATCTTCTAATTTGCAATTAAAAGTTTTTATGAAATCTGATCCTATTTTTCTATCGCATGGGATTGCGAAATCTGAATGAAGAAGATGAAATTATTACTCCTTCTCCTATGCCTCGAATGTCTACGGTTTTGTTTACTTGGATTTCATGAAATACATCAGAATTTTCTTTTATTATTGAAATATCTGCACCGGTATCAATTAAGAATGTTATTTTCTTATTGGTTTTAACATTCTTAAATGATACAAAATTATTAAGACTTAGGTTAATAGAGTAATCTTTATTTTTTAATTTTGAGCATTTGGAGGAGTTTGTCCGTTTCCCTTGTCACTTTGGGTAATTCGGACATTTGTGTTGTTATTATTGTTATTTGTGTTTTGTCTATTATTATTGTGTCCACCTCGACGGCCGGCTCTTCGGTAGCGTGAATAATTTCGGCCTCGTTGGGCTCTGTGAGCATCGTTATTGCTCCAATTCGGATTGTTATTGTTCCAATTCGAGTTGTTTCTCCAGCGGCGTCTACCGCGGTCATTATGTTGGGCATTTATGAAATCTAATCCTATTATTCCATCGCATGGGATTGCGAAATCTGAATGAAGCAGATGAAATTCGTATGGAATAATATATTTATCTGTCGCAATAGAAATTGAGACTAGGCCTTTGGAGTTTATTACTCCTTCTCCTATGCCTCGAATGTCTACGGTTTTGTTTACTTGGATGTCGTGAAATACATCAGAATTTTCTTTTATTATTGAAATATCTGCACCGGTATCAATTAAGAATGTTATTTTCTTATTGGTTTTAACGTTCTTAAATGATACAAAATTATTAAGACTTAGGTTAATAGAGTAGACTTTATTTTTTAATTTTGAGCATTTGGAGGAGCTTGTCCGTTTCCCTGGTCACGTTGGGTAATTCGGACATTTGTGTTGTTGTAACCATTCTGTTGGTTATTTGTGTTTTGTCTATTATTATTGTGTCCACCTCGACGGCCGCCTCTTCGGTAGCGTGAATAATTTCGGCCTCGTTGGGCTCTGTGAGCATCGTTATTGCTCCAATTCGGATTGTTATTGTTCCAATTCGAGTTGTTTCTCCAGTTACCATTATTGTTATAGCGGCGTCTACCGCGGTCATTATTTTATGCTGGGCATATTTATGCTGGGCATAAAAAATGGTATTATTTTGGGAACTTCCAGTGGAAGACCATACGAAATATATGCGCCTTTAAGGGCGTCGGTCAACTCAGTAATCTTCTTTGTGTATGAAGCATAAATACTGGGGTTTCTCTGCAGATTTTTAATTTTTGCTGTTAAAAGATCCACTGAAGATTGTTGACATATTTTGTAGGCGATCAATTTATGTTAAAAGTTAACCTTAAATGCAGGTACAAAATTTGCCTTGATGTTGCTTTAACCATTGTATGCCCAAACCAATAATGGCCAATTTCTTCTTTTTCTTCTTACTTTAAAATTTTATTAAATTGACTTCCCCGCATCAAATTTAATAATATGCTTCTCATCTTCAATTTCAATTGCATTTCATATATCTTATATTAATTGGGTATTAATTTTTTTAAATAAAGGTAGGAAAATACAATAATGATCCTTCCGAAGGTTCACATAATTAAATCTTGTTACGTCTTTTACTTCATCTAAATAATCAAGATCAGTCAACATTTGTGAATCAACGTAATCAGGGTAGTAATCAATGCGAGTTAGTGACTCACACTTAGTAGGAATTCCAAGTTCATGTCAACAGTTTCGATTCACAATCCCAAGCATAAAAGTGGTTCAGGGGTTTACCCGGACCTCTCGGTCTAGGAAATACACGGTTATATTTCATTGTAGCCTGTTATTGGTCAATCTCATTATTGCTGCACGCAGTTTGTCCATTTGGGAAGCTATAATGGGACAAACCAACAGGTACGGCTCCACTTATATAAATACATTAAAAAAAATAAACATTATAGCGCTATCATGAATGAAGGCAATATAAGCTTCAACAACATAATCCTGAAGATATCATTTTAATATATTTGAGTCTGGTTCGTTATCGACATTAACCAGGCAAATCATTCCACGAATTAAGAACGGCCCTGCACAACAACCCATAGATTTGAGAAAGAGCTATCGATCTGTCTTACATGCTTATGTTCGGACCTGGTAAGTTTTCCTGTGTTGAGTCAAATTAAGCCACAGGCTCCACTCCTCCTCCACTCCAGCTTTGCAACCTTACTTCTTACGGAGTCCAAAAGCTTTGGTTCCCGGGAATGAGAGTGCCATAAAAGTAGCTGATTAATGAAAGCATCTTTTGCAAACGCTTTCGCTTAAGTTAGTCTTACCACGGTTCAAGAATTTCACCTCTCGGGTCGTAATACTAATGGCCCAAACTGCTTCTCTTAATCATTACCTATTGATCTGAATAATACGCTTACATAGGTATAGTACTTGTTGGTGTTTAGATTATATAAAAAAAGATAACATTAAGACAATTATAATATAGAACAAATGGAAATGTATGCCAATATAAGTATGTAACCCGACTATAGATATTGATGGCACATCAGTCATAAGTAGATCTGATATGGTCAGCAGTTAACAATAAAGACCTAGTTCATTAAGCTGCTATAGTTAGCAGTGTTTCAGGAACGATTTAATTATAAAAGTTCTAGTGACAGCCATACTGGTAAAGCTGTTTGATCACCCAAATGTGGGTAGTGACACAGCTTCTATAAAGAATTTAGCGGACGTTGACGACACTATGCGCAGTACGTTCAAGTGGCCCCTACGACACCAGGACAAAGCCTGTTACGCGCGAGCCCAAGCAGATAACTGCCCACCTCCCACCCGACCGACCGAGGGGTGCAGCCGTATAATGCACGGTACGAATCGCGTGGACAAATACACAATAGAAAAAACAGACAAACAAATAACTAAACCAGAGGGCCGGGGTTAAATTCGACCGCGTCGAAGTTTGTATACCCTCGCAACTGTTTTGGTAATTCTTTCCTTACCCATAGACATTAAAGTGTAAAAACTTTTTATCCAAAAAGTCTAATGTTTGCAAAAGAACGGCCTTCAATCTTAGCATTGGATATAACGAACTTTTTGAGAAAACTCACTGTTTTCGACCGATCGTTCCTATGATATAGTCACCCGATCTTGGCCAAATTTGGCACAATTATTAATAAGAACACAAAACTCACAAATACCAACTTTTATGACAATAGCTATAAAATTATTGAAGTTATTAAGAAAGTCACTGTTCGTGACTTTGCCGTTTGTATGGGAGCTATATGATATAGTCACCCGATCTTGATCAAATTTGGCACAATTATTGATAAGAACACAAAACTGACAAATACCAACTTTTATGACAATAGATATAAAATTAATGAAGTTATTGAGAAAGTCACTGTTTCGTGACTTTGACGTTTGTATGGGAGCTATATGATATAGTGGTCCGATCCGGCTGAATCCGAGATATACAACGCCTGCAGTATATACAAGCCGACGTGCAAAATTTCAGCTCTGTAGCTCTTACGGTCTCGGAGGAGTTCGCGTTGATCCAGACGGTCGGACGGACGGACGGACGGACGGACATGGCTATTTGAACTCGTCTCGTCGTGCTGACCAAGAATATATATACTTTATATGGTCTGAGATGCTTCGTTCTATGCGTTGCACACTTCTGACCAAAATTAATATACCCTTTTTGCAAGGGTATAAAAATACTATAGCTATCTATTAACTAAATGGGATAGGATAGAAGTTTTAATCACATTAATAGAAAGCTCTGAGCCAATTACAGGGAATATAAGGTTGTAATCAGAGCAGAGGACCCGATCACCCGATCTTGACCAAATTTGGCACAGTCGTTTATAGCTACAATAAACTAATTTATATTTAATTTCACGAAAATAGCTATAAAATTAATGAAGTTATTGAGAAAGTCACTGTTCGTGACTTTGCCGTTTGTATGGGAGCTATATGATATAGTCACCCGATCGTGATCAGATTTGGCACAATTATTAATAAGAACACAAAACTGACAAATACCAACTTTTATGACAATAGCTATAAAATTAATGAAGTTATTGAGAAAGTCACTGTTCGTGACTTTGACTTTTGTATGGGAGCTATATCATATAGTGGTCCGAACCGGCTGAATCCGAGATATACAACGCCTGCAGTATATACAAGCCTACGTGCAAAATTTTCAGCTCTGTAGCTCTTACGGTCTCGGAGGAGTTCGCGTTGATCCAGACGGACGGACGGACGGACATGGCTATTTGAACTCGTCTCGTCGTGCTGATCAAGAATATATATACTTCATATGGTCTGAGATGCTTCGTTCTATGCGTTGCACACTTCTGACCAAAATTAATATACCCTTTTTGCAAGGGTATAAAAATACTATAGCTATCTATTAACTAAATGGGATAGGATAGAAGCTTTAATCACATAAATAGAAAGCTCTGAGCCAATTACAGGGAATAGAAGGTTGTAATCAGAGCAGAGGACCCTAAAGGTTTCATGCAGGGCATAGTTAGAAGAACAACGACTAAGGGTTAAAGGTATCAAAGGATGCCTACTCTGTCTACATGGTACCGACAAATTTACCTGAGCCAATAACTCAGGCTAGTCAATATCACCGATTAGGAGCTTGTACATAAAAATAACACCAAGCATAATTATACGGGTAGTTAAGGAAGGATGGTTAATCAAAAGAAGACTACTTGAGTAGGCAATTTGACATTGCGATCCCAGCTTAAGCCACGAAGAGCAAATAGCAAGAACTGCTTTTGAACGGATTCAAGTCTAATCCGGTGCGACTCATATTGAGGTGACCAAATGCAAGATCCATACTCTAAAATAGGACGCACAAGCGAAGTAAAAAGAATTTTAGTTGTATAGGGGTCATCAAATTCTTTTGACCATCTTTTAATGAAACCCAGGACACTCATGGCCTTGCGACCATGGTGGAAATATGGGTGTTAAAATTTAACTTATGGTCAATAAGTACGCCCAAATCATTCATATTATTTAGACGTTCTAAAGGACTATTGTTTAGAAAATAAGTGAGCAGTTGAGGAGAGTTACGAAAAAAAGTCATTAGTAGATTAAACTGGCACCAGGATTGAAAGTTTTTAAGATCAGCTTGTAGCCGACTAAATGAATCTGTATCTTTGTCATCGTCAGCATACATACGCATATGCGAATGAACAATGACTTATGGAAGATCGTTAATGAATAGTGTAAAAAGCAGAGGGCCAAGATAACTACCTTGAGGTACACCAGAAGTCACAGGAATGGAATCGGAAAAAGATGACTTAAAAAGTACCTTCTGTTTTCTATTTGTTAAATATTCTCGAACCCAAGAGAGGAAAAGGTGTGGAAACCCAACGTCGCTCAGCTTAGAAAGTAATAGGGTATGATTAACGGAATCAAAGGCTTTGCTGAAGTCAGTGTATATGACATCAGTTTGTTTACCATTTTTGAACCCCTTGATAATTATTGATGTAAATTCTAAAAGTTTAGTGGTTGTAGATCTACGTTTCACAAACCCATGTTGAGATGGCGAAATAATAGAGCTGCAAAAATGTTGCAATTGAGAAGTTATAATTTTCTCAAAAGCTTTCGAAATAGCGGACAATTTTGAGATACCTCTATAGTTAGAGGCTTCGGACTTTTGCCATTTTTATGGCAAATATATGATATACGACTCCTTCCAAATAGATGGAAAAGAGGAAGATTCGACAGACAATAGAAACAATTTTAAAATGGGTTTGCATAATGCGTTTGCACAGAACATGAGTACATATCCAGGAAGACCATCTGGCCCCGGAGAATAAACAGGTTTAACTAATTTAAGTTCGCTAGGAATAGAACTTTCATCAAACACTGGATTGAAAATGCAATTAGCCTTTTTTAAATGATAAAGATACGGATTTGCTCGATATTCCGTTGAGGAATAAGTTGTTTTGAAAAAAACTCGCAAACATATCGGCAATTGCCTGATCAGTGCTCGCTTTTTTATTGTGAAAACACAAAAAAGATGGGTGCACGGAGGTCTTACGTTTAGAATTGACAAAATTATAAAATTGTTTAGCGTCAGAAGAAAACTGAAGCTTACACCGCTGAAGATAATTCTTATAGCATTGTGTATTAAGCATCATGAATTTTGATCGAGCGACTGTATACAGAGCATAATCTGATGAACGACGTGTTTTTTGAAACTTCTTATAATATCGTGTCTTCACATTTTTCAAATTGGATAAAGAACTTGAGCGTGGAACCCCAGAGAACTTCGGCAAAAGCCGAACAGCGTAGAACCCCAGAGAGCGGCCACAGCGAGAGCGAAAAACGTTCGCTCGCAGCAGTGTCGCTACCAGTGTTGCCGTTTTGTCCTTTTTCCGGACAGATCTGTCCTATTTTTGACTGCGACAGCCGGAAAAATTTTGAAACGTCCCCTGTCCGGAAAAAATGCCTTTTGTTTTTAGTTTGTCCTATTTCTATCCTTTTTTTTAATTTTCTGAGTCTCATATATAATTTGTTATTTTCAACTGCATGTCATCGCTTTGATCATGATTTTTTGAACATTTTCAATGCAATGCAACCCTGTTTTAAATGTGTTATCGAAATCTGACTTATCGAACATCGCTCACTCGAGTTATAATTGTTAAAAGTAAAGGATGCCGAAAGATACGAATGCGACTTGAAGGATTGGGTTTGTCGGGATCCTAAAGATCCTGATAAAGCATTTTGTAAATATTGTAAATGCACGTTAAATGCTAAAATCGACCAGCTCCGCGCGCATGGGCATTCAAAAAAACATGCAATAAGAAAAGTGTTTTTGTCGAATTGAAGAAGGTTGTACCGTCCTTAGTAATAATAAAATGTGTGTGCCATTCGGCACTGCCAATGTCGCTTGAATTTATTGTCAGCGAAACCTATTCTTGGTTCGCAAAAAGTTCAAGTAGACAGATGGCTTACAAAAAGATTGTACGAAGCCATAAATAATGATAAGGTATGGTGGAGTTGTTATATTTGTGTTACATATATAAAATTAACATTATTCTTCCAGATTATTAATTTGTGTACCTGTTTTATATATTAACCACGTACTCAATATATGCGTTGTCCTGAAACTTGTCCCAAGTAAATATTATATGTTATATGTTGTAGTGTTTGAATTTGAATTAATTTTTGTTTTTATATATATTGTTTTTCAATAAGGAACCCCTTCGGATTCCCAGGGTGTGCGATACGAGGTGGCTCTCTATTGAGCATGCCGTGAAACGCAAATTAGCTCAGTGGATAGAGTTAAAGCTCCACTTTGAGACATCAGCTCTGGCAGAGAAATGCCACGAAGCAACAATTTTAAGTGATTTATACACGGGCACAAATTATTTGTACCTTATATTTTTAAAACCCATTCTTGAAGTGATGCAACGGATCAATAAAAACTTTCAGTCAAATAAGTCAAACCCGACTAAGCTATTGGGCAACTTAATATTTGGAATAAATTACCTTCGCTCAAAGGTAATACCACCTGACTGCGAAATTAATATTCTAGAAGAACCATTTGAGAACCATACAAAACGTGATTTATATCTAGGATACGAGTTTGAAACTCATTTAAAAAAAATCAAAAACAACATCGATGATGAGGCAGAGTTGACTATTCGTCAACATTGCACGGAATTCATTATTGAATTAATTTGTCAACTGAAGCATAGGTACAAGAATTCTTTTTGCATTATATTTAAATATTAAATAACCTTTTTTTTATAATTTTCAGATTGCCAGATAACTTCAAAATCTTGAAAAATATAGATATTTTCTCAGTCGAAAATATTTTGCGAGCTAACAAACAATCGATAGTAGAAATTTTGAAGATCTTTGATAAAAAAGGCGAAGAAATTAAAAAAATTGTTTGTCAATACAATACAATTCATCTTCAGCGATGGGAAAACCAAGAGAACACGGTAGCGTTTTGGGCAGAAGTGAAAACGTTTATGGATTCTGCTGGCAACAGACAGTTTCAAGATTTGGCAGTATTTGCCTTAAATTTGTTGTCGCTGCCATGGTCGAATGCGGAAGTGGAGCGCGTGTTCAGCCAAGTTAACTTGGTGAAAACAAAGTTAAGGAACAGACTCCACATCGATACGCTAAATTCGATTTTGGCAGTTAGGTAAGTTGTTATTTTTAAAAAAATACTTACGTACAACATATTTCAAAAAAATTAAATTTCCTTCTTATTCAGATTTGGATTACGTCGAAACGGAACTTGCTGCCATAACTATGAAGTGCCTGAAAAATTTTTGCGCCAAATCGGCACAAACATGAATGTTTTAGAATCTGAAAATGAAACACTCGACGAAGTGTTAATAAATTTGCATGAAAATGTATAAATTTACTTAAACTTTTTGTTTTATTGAAGAAAAATTTTTTGGTCCTATTTTTTTGTCCTATTAAAAAAAATCTGTCCGTTTTTTGTCCTATTTTCTGGGTCAATCGCTCCTATTTTTTCGCCAAGCCAGCGGCAACACTGGTCGCTACCCATCGAAAATAATTCAGTCTGCCACAGACTACCGACCGACGCAGGCAGCTCTATGTCGCTTGTCATTTCGTTCTGTCTATGTATGTGTACACTCGTCGGTACATGCTCAGGCTTCGTAGTGTGTGTGTGACGTGAAGTTGTACAACACCGCATTTCAATAGTTCGCTCGACAAAAATTTTTCATTTTACAATTAGACAAAACAGCGACTAAGCGAAGAGGACATGCCCCTGTGGAAAGAATATCAAAAAATATTGGCATTGGTTTCGCATGTAGCCCGGTGGCTGTGTCGATAGAGTGCTCGCTTGGCGATGCGAATGCTGCCAGGTTCGATTCATAGCTCAAAACTGTGAGAAATAAGGTTTTCTTTTTATACCCTTGCAGAGGGTATTATAATATTGGTCAGATGTTTGTAACGCACAGAGGGAGACGTTTCCGACCCCATAAAGTATATATATTCTTGATCAGCATGAGAAGCTGAGTCGCTATAGCCATGTCCGTCTGTCCGTCCGTCCGTCCGTCCGTCCGTCCGTCCGTCCGTCTGTGCAAATCAACTTCACGCTGGCATCTTAAGAGCTATCGGAATGATTTCATGATGATTTCATATTTGGGCTACTTTTAGCCGGGAGATGATAAAGTATGAAAATCGTAAGGATCGGACCACTATATCATACAGCTCTAGAGCAAAAATTTTTGGAAAATTTGGAGTATCCCCATGAAATTTACCAATATAATAGAATTTGATATAAAATCTCAGATCCCAAAATTTGAATGTGATCGGATAAATAGAACACAAGTTACAGTCAATACAAATCGGTTCTACGTCATCAGCAAATCAAACAGAGCACATGCATACACACACACAGACGTAGCGCTACACGAACTGTATGTATGTGTATGCGTGTTGTGCTTTGCTTACGGAATGATGGAAGAAAAATTTGTAGTAAAAAGAGAAATAATTTGAATGTTTTGTTTGTGTATTGATGAATTGAGTTGCAAGGAAAGAAATTTCAAAAACTAAAAAATGATTGCCAAGGACTGCAAGGGTATAAAAACTTCGACATTGCCGAAGTTAGCTTCTTTGATATTTTATATTTATTTTTTTAATAAAAAAAAATATATTTATTTTTTTAATAAAAAATAAAATTATAGGCCTTAGAAGAATAAAAATAAATGCTTTTAACAATTATTTTTTCTTCATCTTCCCACTTCAATAACATTTTGCAGTGTTTGAATTTTTTGGATGACATACATACATATTTTATCAAGTAATCCTTCTATAATACCATTTTTTTTTCCTCGTTTTTTTTAAGTTTTCTACCTCTTTCATTTTTTTCCTAATTTTTTGTTTATTTTTCGTTTTTTAATCTTTTTTAATCTCGCAGCAGTTGCGAGCGAATGTTTTTCGCTCTCGCTGTGGCCGCTCTCTGGGGTTCTACGCTGTTCGGCTTTTGCCGAAGTTCTCTGGGGTTCCACGCTCAGGCTAGCGTTTGTAATCAAAAATCTTGAGAATGACGCATCTATGTATTCTATGGTTAGTGTTAAAACGGTAACGACACAAAAGCAAAAAGAGATTAACAAAACAACAACACTGCTAACGGAAGTATTGCTGTAAGTTTTAATTTCATTTAAATTTAAACAAATACACAAAAGCGACATCAAGAATTCGCGAAATGAAAATAAAATTCGGATGCTGGAAATATTAGGCGATAATGAATTTATGTACAAGTTATAGAAAAGAAGTTAATCGCGAGAAAAAATAAAAGTTGATAAGCGCAAAAAAAACACGTCCGTTCTCTGCAACGAGTGAAAGTTTAATGAGGATGAAACTCATCTGTACCCTAGAGCCTCCTTGAACTAGGAAATCTTATCCCGTTATATTGAGGTAAGCTGATCTAATTTGTACCAAGTTTATTGAGTTTTGTGGTGAACTGATGTACTCATTTCTAAAAACCTCAATTAAATCTTGGACAATAATGGGATGCCTAGCGTTTATTTTTTTAAAATATCCATCTAGAGTGGCCATTATTTTTCAGATTTTCCTTTAATCTATAGTCGCTTGTGCACATATGTATTTTTAGACCTTATCTAGGTCATTAGCTTGGCTTAGTTCTATATTATTTTTAATAATACTTAAAATATTTACGGCTGTTGCAATATACGGAGTACAAAGCATTATTTACATTAAACTTCCATTCAAATTTCGGCAAGGAGCATCGTATGTGTGGAAGTGGATTATTTACAGATTTACATTCCTTCATATTAAATTTACTTAAAACCCCTTTTATATAGGCAGATTGGCTTAACAATATCTGATCTTGGCATATTTCAATTTTCATTCCAATGAAGTGTCGTATTTCTCCCAAATCTGTCATTCTAAACTTTGTCATAAGGTATTGTCTGAAACTGTTCATTATTTTTATACCATACACCCATAGGGTGAAATGGTATTAAAGTCGCCAAAATGTAACAGGCAGAAGGAAGCTTTTCCGACCCCATAAAGTATATATATTCTTGATCAGTATCAATAGCCGAGTCGATTTAGCCATGTCCGTCCGTCTGTCCGTCCGTATGAACGCCTAGTTCTCGGAGACTATAAGAGATAGAGCCACCAAATTTGGAATGTAGGCTCGTGTTGTATGTAGAGTGATCAAGTTTATTTCAAATTTTTGCCACGACCCTTTCCGCACCCGCAATTAAAAAAAAAACGTTTAGCTCAAAAACTATTGCAGCTAGAGACACCAAATTTGGTATGTATATTTGCATAGTAAATGCGCACATTTTGTATGTATAAAGTTTTTCCACGCCCTTTTCCGCCACCGAAATTTGAAAAAACTCGATTATCTCCCCGTAATTTTTTAACTTGTGCAATCAAATATGGCACACTTAAATTTTATACCCAGCAAAATACCAAATTTGATCAAAATCGGACAAAAAATAGCTGAGCTATGCATATAAACGTTTTTGCATAAGGCCGGAGATGGCCGTTGGCGGGTCGGTGCGCTAAGGTGCTTATATGTATAGGTGCGCGAGATACTGACATTTGCTTGTAAAAAGCATGTGAACAGAATTTTTTCAAATAGGCAAATGCATTAGTTATTACAAATTTGAAATATTTGTTTACGACTTACTTCATTAAGTTTGATGTCGCTATTACTAAATCATCCACATATAATAACACATAAATATTCTTATTTATATTGCCTTGGTATTGAACATATATTGAACAGCCATAGATAACACAAGTCGAAGTCTATGAATCCTAGCAACAGGAGCGAATGTTTCATCATAATCTATTTGATATTTTTATGTAAAACCTCGTGTTTAAGAATAAACATCGTGTTCATCTGAACTGGCTTCACCAAATCAGATATATTAAAGAAAATACAATACAACTGTACCTTCGTACTAAGCAACTAACCTAGCAAATGACTAGAATTACAATCAGCCACACAAGGTGTGGGAAAAACACTAGTAGTTCAAAACTGACCCAAAAGACTACAACGGCAGGATGTCAAGTGGCCAACGCCCTTCAAAACCCCCGATTATGTAGGGGTGAGTCGTACTAGAATAAGATCCTCTAAGAACAATTTTTACCTCGTCCTAGAGAGATATAAGCCTATATAAACTGTACTTTTGTAAATAAAATCAGTTCATATTTTGATTTCGACGAATGAAGACTGGGTTATTTTCCTTCTCTCCGGGAATCCCTATTCATTTTGGTATAACTCTTGTTTTCCCCCATCAGTGATAAGGGACAGAGTATAATATAAAAAGCAAAATATTGCTTAATGAATAAAAAGTGCGTGCGTCAGATTTTAAAGTCAGTTTGGCTAGGATCTTTTCTATGGGAGCTATATGATATAGTCACCCGTTCTTAACAAAATTTGGCATAGTAGTGTACATGTGTAATAATTGCACGACAATAGCTTAGAAAAATAAAAAAAAAATTAAATGAGCCAATCATGGCCCACATTCAGCGATTTGTACGCTGCCATTTATATCGCCAACCCGTATTTGTCTCAAGTGGAGAAGCTCTATCACTTGAACGCCAAGACGCGAGGGGAATCGAGAACCATAGTGGCGAAGTCCCCCCTGACGAATGATGAATGAGGTCTGCTTGTCATGACTCAAGCCAGACAACCCCTTCAGATTCCCGCGGTGGCACAAGAATCGGGCTTGATCGGCACAAGAAAAGCCTTGAAAAGCTGCAGACTGCGTTTCAAGGGTGTCTAACCGCTCTTGAGCGTTCTGGTGTTATTGGCGTGAGAATTGGCATGTCTTACTCATAGCCATATGTACGAGCAAATTGCCGAAGGCCACCATCCCACTGTGGAAACAATCGGTGCCAAACAAGTGTCGTCTTCAATTGGTACGATTTGAAACAATTTCTCAACGATCGATATCGTGGAAGGTCCAAGCGTTTTCCGCGAAAACTCACTTCGGGAAAATCAGCAGGGACTCTGTTTGAACCGTTTTGCTCGCGGTCATCAAGTGAAGGGCTGCTCAAGTGCGCATAATTGTCGTACATGCAAGGAACGTCATCATACCTGGTTGCAGACTAGTGAGGTGTCCGTGTCCCCATCGTCCGCTGCGCAATTCCCACCCTTTAGCGCAACAGAGCGTCCATCCACGAGCGTCCCCCCTTTTATCCAGTAGACGCCGCAGTTACTGGCATGGGCCAGAGTGATGAAGGATGCGACGACAATGTGTCTGCTGATGCTGTCTCTTCCGTGTGACAGGCTGAACAAGATTGAGGTCTCAGCCCTGGTCGTATCCAAATTTTCGGGGGGCCATTCCAACGGCTCCATTCCTTAGGTTTAAGGAATTAGGTTTAAAAATAAAAGAACGGAAACGTCTGTGTCGTTTGATTGTAGTTTTTAGATTGATTCCTTATTCCAAATTATTCTTTTGCTTAAGCTAATTTTGCATATATATTCTTATGCTGCGACTTATACGACAGCTACAAAAAGAGAGGGAGAGTGTCAGTACATACATACATACTGTTGGAGCGCATGCATCAAAGTGCTTGGTCAGCGGTCACACGCTGGCCTGGCTCTAGCTCATGTTACGCTTGTGCATACAGTGCTTATGTGAATATATGTATGTGCATATATAAATGTACATACTTAAGTATATATTCATGCTTAAGTGTATGTTTATGAGAATATGTTTACATGAATACTTCAATGTATACACATGACCATATTCAAGTGCACAATTATATTTTAATGCGTATATGTTTAATTGTTTATACTTGCAACAAAGTGTTACAAGTTAAGCTTATTGTATTGAATGATTATTTGATTTCGACGAATGAAGACTTGATTATTTTCCTTATCTCCGGGAATCCCTATTCATTTTGGTATAACTCTTAATTACCCCCACCAGTGGTAGTAAGGGACAGAGTATGATATAAAAAGCGAAATATTGCGTAATAAATAAAAAGTGCATGCGTCAGATTTTAAAGTCAGTTTGGCTAGTGGAGCAACTGTCGTAATTTCGGCGGAGGTATTTTTTTTTGTGTGTGGCGTATTCGAAGCCCTAATATAGAAAGTAAAGAAAACCAGAGGGCCGGGGCTAACTTCGACCGCGTCAAAGTGCTTGCATCTTTTTTGCTTACTCTTTCCTTAGCTATAGGCATCAAAGTGAAATAAGTTGTATCTAAAAAGGATAATGTTTGCTAAAGAAATAACGAAAAAAAAAAGCTTAGAAAATAACGAAGTAATTGAGAAAAGTCACTGTTCGAGATAAAAAGGTTCGGAAAAAAAACATTTAATTAGTGTATATATACGCTATATGTACAGTTGCAACTCGGCAACTAGAAACAGCAGCAGAGCAACAAGATAATTGCAAAGAAGAGGCGACTGGAGGCGAGGCGAATGTAAAGAAACGGCGAACCATTAGCAAATTATCGGCAAACCATAGGCATTGGCAGACAAGCAGCGACAGACTATCGGCAAGACCTACTTGCCAACCTGAACTTGGCGGACAACAGTGGCGAACGGTGTTAACAAGAGGATCAGTTATAAGTTATAAGTACATCTATTTATTTTTATTATTATATAATAAGTTACATATAAGTATACATATACATAAGTATATGGATATCCTAATATACGCATAAGACAAAAATGTTCCCTACCAAAATAGAAAAATTGTTAGGGGGAAGCAGAATAGAACTTTATTAAATTTGGCGAGCTTAGGTTTTTTCAAACGATTATAAATTGTTTCGCTTACGATATTATATTTGCAACCAGTATCAAGCATCATTGTTGACTGATACTTCTTCACACATAAACATATGATAAGCTGATATTTTATTAGTATTAGGAACATCTGTGCTATTTTCAGGCTTTTTGTTTGGACAGTCTTTTGCTATGTGGCCAAAATTATTGCAACCAAAACACTTTCTCCCATTACTCTTAATGTGAGTGATCAGTAACTACTTCAAATTCTTGTAATTCCAAATAACACCTAAATTTTTCGAGCAGGACTCAACTTTTTAGACATGAAAGCAATAGGTTTTTCTTTCTCTGCGTCTGATAATTGGACAAGTACAGCGCCGATACTATAATCGTTGGCAACACAGTGTTAACAACATTTTTATTAAAGTCCGGGATTTGTAGGATAGGGGCAGAGTTAACAGATCCATCAACTTATTCATAGAAGTTTGAGCTTCCACAGTCCAAACAAAACTCCTTTTTGTTGACAACAGTTATGTTATAGGAGAAGTGAGATCGGCAAAGTTTGGTATGAAACGGCGATAACCATCGCAAACTCAAGGAATCCTCTAGTTTATTTAAAATTCTTAGGTGGTGGCCATTTTTTTATTCATGCAATCTATGACGGTTTGGTGCATATGCCCTTACTGCGATTTTTACTAATACAGAAAGATGAGAAGAGAAATCCTCTGAAATTATACACCGATCATGCAAATGCAAAAAACACAATGACGAAGATCAGCAGGGACTACTTCATCCATTAGACGACTGTTCGTAAAGGAGAGCTCCAGGCTCTTACAGCTGGTTCAATAAATCTTAATTGAATCATACGATCTATTTCAGTGTATACTAATTTTTCTAACTTCTTCTCGTAGCCGTTCTCGATCGAACAAATTATAGACGGAGCAAGTTCGAAAATTCTCTAAAAGTCATGACCTAATATTACTCTTTTCTTCAACGTTGGAATTACAAATAATTTCAACATTCTTTCCAATCTACCGTAACGTACCATCACTTCTTACATACCAATCACATTTTGGCCGTTTCCGTCCTCTGTGCGCAATTGATCTTTAGTTTTTACGAATTGGGGAAAATGTGAAAAATTTGTTTGTGCTAAATCCGAGCCTATGCAACTTATGCTGGCACCAGAGAGGGCAACTTCCCGACAGCGGACGCTGCGCTGCATGCCGACACTAAAAAGACCATAAGAAAATTGAAAGTGAAAGACAGGAACGGCGATCGTGACGCGTGCCAAAGCACAAGACGGAATGTATGTTGTTAGGATATAAGTCGGCAGAGCAAGGGTGGGTTTGACAGAGAGGTAGAATTAGAGAAAAATCAATTCGCCAATGACCATAAATGTGTCAAGTTCAAAAGGAAAACAAGGAACAGTAGTAAAAAGAAATAGAAAATCATCGAGTGGAAGAAAAAGGAGTAGAGAGCTCATTTCCTTAAGATCCCCTTTTTCTTGAGTGCGGCATAAAGTGCTGAAAATAAACGTCGATGGGTTTTTATTTAGCTTAAATATAAAGATTAATTTTATTGGTTTTCGACAGTTGGTGCGTCTAGCTCGTTCAAGCGTCACCGGAAGAAGAGAGAGAAAACTTTCAGTGCGGCACCAGCCGATACCGATATTTTCCATAGGCGACTTAATACTAACAAACGATACATAAATTCTAACAATGGAGACTTAAATACTAACAATAGAGACTTAAATACTAACAATCGAGACTTAGAAATACTGACCGCGATATACATATGTGTAGATAGCTAAAATTAATCGAACAGAACATAAATAAATGACATCTTACAATATATGTGGGATGTGCATTTGCGAAGTGTATCGTGTACAGTGGTACACGAGAGACGAGACGACGATCAAGAGAGAGCGTGAGCGTGTAAGAAAAGACGATCAAGAGGGATGACAAACGAATGAGAGATGACGACGAGAGAGATGGTTTTTGCGCGTCAAACAAGACGGACGTGTTTTGAGGTCTTGCGTCATAGTCGGATGCAAGGTCAAGTCGAGTACCAGAGACGGTTGCTATAAGTCGTGTGTCAAAGTCGGACACTTAAAGTCGAGCGCCAAAGTCGGGCGCGAAAAGTCGAAGCGTCATAGACGGACGCCAAAGTCGAGCGGAGCCAAACGTCGATTGTCATTTCACATAGTGTAATCTCTATAAAGTCGTATTTTCATGTAAACCCCCTAGACTATAATTATATCGTTAAATAAAACCCCACATATTTTGGGTGCTCGACCGGGATAAATTCGAGTAAGAGTGGCGCTCATCCGGTTACAAAGAGTTTTCCCCACATATTTTGTCGTGATAGAAAGATTGCGGGATACAAGAGAACACCCCACATACATTTTTTGTGCGTTCGTGCGGGAGAAGAGTGAAAAAAAAAAAAAAAGAAAAGAAAGTGATTTTTTTTTCTTTAACAATCGTGTCGTATTAAGTCGGTCCTGCTCTGCTAGTGGTGAAATTAAAACATTAACTATTAAATCGTGTCTAAATGATTTAATAAGTGGTCCTCTGAAAACGGGTAAAGTAGACAATATCAGAGCATTGCATAAATTTATCTATGAGAGCGAGGGAGATAGAAATAACCGCAAAAGAATTCGAGAATTTTCTGGTTTCGATTACGATGAAGCGAACGCAAAATACAAAGAAAAAGCGGAATATGTACGACGAAATTTGACGAACGGTGATCTGGTTTCGATTTGCAACGTATTGGGAATCAAGTACAGTGTCGACGACCTTGCATTGCATATTTTCACGAATTTGAAGCTGAACAATTTGTTGGCATCACAAGACGAAGACGAATTAGACGACCAAGAAGATGATGAAATAGACGACGAGACAGATCATGATTCGGTAGCTACAGAGAGGAACGTAGCAACAGAGAATAATTTGAGGAACATACCGCACGAGAGAGCAAGCGAGAACAACAACGATGAGTACAGAAGAATAAACGAAGAGAGAGATAGAATGATGACGCCGCGTTTTGCCATTAGTTTTCGCGACGTAGAACATTCGAGACGAGAACATTCGTATTTTTGACGGCACTAACACTATTGCAGTAGAAGTTTGGATTAACGAATTCAATGAGCAAGCAACGTTGATGTGTTGGAACGATTTCCAGAAGTTTCTGTTCGCGAAGAGGGCGTTAAAGGGTATCGCGAAACTGTTTGTCTTGAGTGAGAGGAATAAATTCATGGAACTCTCTCGAAAAAGCACTTTTGAGTGAATTCAAATCGTGCGTGAGTAGTAAAGACATACATGAGCAACTGATGAAAATGAAGCGTAAAAACAATGAGTGCGTTTATGAGTATTTTTACAGAATGAAAGATGTAGTTTCGCGTGGACAAATTAAAGACGATTCATTAATAGAATATTTAATTGACGGCATTGATGAAAAAAGTGAGAATAAGTCGATTTTATATGGTGCGAAAAATTTGATTGATTTTAAAGAGAAATTAAAAATAATGAGTGATAAAGAAAGTAAGAAAGGCAATGGTAAACGCAAAAACGATGAGAACAGTGCAAGAGTGAAAAACAAAATGATGAAAACTAATAATAAAGACGATGTTGTGTGTTACAACTGTGGAGCTAAAGGACATTACTCAAAAGATTGTGATGATAAAGAGAAAGGTAGAAAGTGCTACAAATGTGATGAATTTGGTCATATAGCTAAAAATTGTAATAAAAGAGAAATGAACGGTAAATTTGAACCAAACACAAGAAGTTTTAAGTCGAAAGAAGAAATAACCTGTAAAGTTATTAAAATTGACAATATTGAGTGTAAAGCATTGTTCGACACCGGAAGTAAATTTTGTATCATTCGCGAAGATTTGTATAAACGTTTGAAACAACCCGAGTTGAGTAGCTTTGACGGGTTTCTAATTGGATTTAGTGGCGGAGAATCAAATAAGATAAAACCAATTGGACATTTTGTGAATTCCATTTTGATTGACGACCAATCGTTCGTGTTAGATTTTCATGTAGTTCCGATTAGATTGTTAGATGTCGAAATGATCATAGGCGAGGAATTATGTTTGCAAGCTGACATTATATTTAGTCGAAATGGTGTAAGAATAGAAAAACTCGAAAATGAAAGTGATAAAATAAACATTCTAAAAATCGATGTGGCGAATAATAAGGAAGAACTTGAAATAGACGAATGTGCAAGTACAAAAAGAGGTATTCGATTTGATATCTAATTATCAACCGGTAGCAACAAAAACGACGAAAGTAGAAATGGCACTTATTTTAAACGACGAAAGTAGACTTGCTTTTAAAGAGGAAGATTGCGTGAACGAGAAAGTCGAAAAATCGTTGGCTGAAGGCACAATTAAAGAGTCAACGTCTGAGTGCACAAGTCCTGTGGTACTTGTAAAGATGCATGAAGATGAGCCGGTTGTTGTCCCTGTTGCAATGCAGAAATAGATTGTTAGTCCGGCCCATGACAAAGGACATTTCGCGGCAAAAAAGGAGAAAGAGTTGATTTGCAGCGAACACCGTATCAGTAGCCGTGAAGTTGGCAAGCATGAAGGCTTGTTGCATCCGCTTCAGAAAGATGATATTCCACTTTTAACTTACCATATTGATTTTCTAGGTCCTCTCGAGTCTACACACAATGACTATAAGCATATTCTGGCAGTCATAGATGCATTTACGAAGTTCTGCGGTTATACCCAACCAAATCGACGACTAGCAATGAAGTTATTACGAAGCTGACGATTCAAAGCACGATTTTTGGCAACCCTACGTTTATTATCTCAGATCGGGGTTCCGCCTTTACATCCCAAGATTTTCTGAAGTACTGCGACAACGAGGGTATCAAACACGTTAAGACGACTACAGCACTTCCGAGAGTAAACGGCCAAGTCGAACGTTTAAATGCGATCATCATTCCTGTTTTGTCAAATTTGAGCGTTGATGATCCGACGAAGTGGTATCGACATGTTAGCAAAGTTCAGCTGGCTATCAATTCGACGTACACCAGAAGTATTGGCACTTCTCCATTTGAGTTACTAACTGGTGTAAAGATGAGGACCAACGATGATTATAAACTGAGAGATCTTATCAACCAAGAGACGAAGGCAATATTTACAGACGAAAGATGCGAGCTCCGTGCCAAGGCGAAGGCACACATCTCCAAGATCCAAGACGAAAACAAGAAGTAATACAACCTACGTCGTAAGCAAGCTCGATCTTATAGTGTTGGCGAGAATCAGAATGGCCGAATGTGGGATGTGCATTTGCGAAGTGTATCAATCCCACTGTACACGAGAGACGAGACGACGATCAAGAGAGAGCGTGAGCGTGTAAGAAAAGACGATCAAGAGGGATGACAAACGAATGAGAGATGACGACGAGAGAGATGGTTTTTGCGCGTCAAACAAGACGGACGTGTTTTGAGGTCTTGCGTCATAGTCGGATGCAAGGTCAAGTCGAGTACCAGAGACGGGTGCTATAAGTCGTGTGTCAAAGTCGGACACTTAAAGTCGAGCGCCAAAGTCGGGCGCGAAAAGTCGAAGCGTCATAGACGGACGCCAAAGTCGAGCGGAGCCAAACGTCGATTGTCATTTCACATAGTGTAATCTCTATAAAGTCGTATTTTCATGTAAACCCCCTAGACTATAATTATATCGTTAAATAAAACCCCACATATTTTGGGTGCTCGTCCGGGATAGATTCGAGTAAGAGTGGGGCTCATTACAAAGAGTTACAAAGAGTTTTCCCCACATATTTTGTCGTGATAGAAAGAGAACACCCCACATACATTTTTTATGCGTTCGTGCGGGAGAAGAGTGAAAAAAAAAGAAAGTGATTTTTTTTCTTTAACAATCGTGTCGTATTAAGTCGGTCCTGCTCTGCTAGTGGTGAAATTAAAACATTAACTATGTCGTGTCTAAATGATTTAATAAGTGGTACTCTGAAAACGGGTAAAGTAGACAATATCAGAGCATTGCAAACTATGTACAATTGTGCGGCATTAAAAGCTGTCCGATTAGAGTGTGGCCTGAAAACCATACGCAAAAATAGGCAGGGATATATGTAAAAAAAAAACAAGACACTAAAAAACTAACATTTAAAAACAAAATTATTAAAAAAATATATATAATTCATGATATTTTTAAGCAAGTTGCCAGGTCAATAGTAATATAAAAATAAATATACAAAAAATAAATTAAAAAGAAGAAAGCAATTTATTATAGACCATACAAAAATGTTCCCTACCAAAACTGAAAAATTGTTAGGGAAGCAACACGAGTTGCACAAAAGATTAAAGAAGATAGAAGAGTTAGATGCTAGTAAGTTAACTAGCAAGATTCTTAATGAAATAACTGAGATACAGTAGCAATGGGTTAGTTACCATAGCCAAATGCTACAGTGCGGAATAACCGAACACCTCTATTTCACAGATGGAAATGGAAATGCAGCCAGATTCCTAGCCAAAGGAGAGTCAAGCGGGCACGGCACGGGTGATTCGGAAAACAATGAAGCTGATGCACCGATGCACTTGAAAAGTTGGACGACAGCAAAGGTGAGTCGCGCGGGAATTCTACCTCCAGTAATGAAAAACTGTAATGGTAACTATGTATAGTTCAACAGGCAATGAGGCATGCATAATAAATAATATGAACAATTAATTATGGGAGAAAGTACATGCGTGCCAGGTTTTGACAAATGATGCTCTTCACCCGGTGGCGTGAGGGGTAGGGTTTTTTTCAAAAACCGAATTCGGTCATACTGAGGAAGGTGACGAAGGGTTCTCCATATTCAATGCAATACGAGCATCTAACCCGAACACCCGTTCTTTCACTGTCCGTTTTTTTCCGATATTGTATTTTTCCAACCCGAAACATTTTCGTGTGTGTCGGGACATTTTGCAAAGAAACTAAATAAACCAAAATAATTATAAACGAAGTTTGAGCGCGTTTCAATTTCATTCCTCACTCACCAGACCCCTGAAGAAATTGGCACCCGCCAACCACTTGTGACCTGATTGGATACTTCCGCCCCGCTAGGAACAGATGCTAAATTTAAAAATGCTATGGATGATTTAGAATTCGATGTCCGGAATTAAGTATCAGCTTTAGAAATGAAACTAACTAATAAGGAAAGTAAGATTGAGAATGTAACCGTGAAAAGCGAACTACCAGTGCGAGGTTTTAATGAAAGATGCAAAATTTAAAAATGCTACAGATGATTAAGAATTCGATGTAGCAGTACCAGTGGTAGAAATAAAAAAAATCAATAGGGAAAATAATTTTTGAGAGCGAACTACCGGTGTTGCCGAAAATACTGGTATTAGCATTATCTGGAGAACCTAGAATGGGACCTGTTTTTAGAATTATTTGCCAAGCTTATTCAAATAAACTTATATGTAATGAAACGTTTAAAGAAGTCATTGACGAATTGGAGTACGACGTTCAGAATACCTTGTCAGCATTAGAAGAGAAAATAAATGATCAGAAAAATTTGAAAATTGAGAATGTAACCGTGAGAGGCGAACTACCAGTGTTGCCAAAAATCCAGGTACCCACATTTTCTGGAGAGCCTCGAGAATGGGACCTGTTTGTGGATTTATTTGCGGAATTAATGGAAAAAAGATAAGATTTAAGTCTAACTCTTAAATTCAATTATATAAAATCCGCGTTAAAGGGCGAAGCAAGGAGCATTGTAGCTCATCTATTGTCAGGTTCAGCTCACAATTATAGTGGCGTTTGGGAACTGTTAGCCAGCGGTATGAAAATAATCGAAGGGAATTTTCCGAACAAATAAGGGTCGATTTACCTTTGATCAACAATGAATCCATCATTTTACTTAATTTAAAATAAAAGCAAATTTGTCCGATGAAGTTGACGTCATATTCGTATAACATTTACTAAGGAAATTTGATAGAGATGATCTACAATTGTATGAGAGTCAGATTAGAAAAACAACGCAAATTCAAATGGTATCTGATGTCATGGAATACTTGGAGCAAAGATATTGCTCGCTAAGTGCCATTAGCAAAGAAGAAAAAATCCGCTACAAATGTACGATTTGCAAAATTGACGGGCACAAAGCGTATAAGTGCTATAAGTTTAAAGGTTTGATACTTACTGAAAGATATGAAACAGCTAATAAAGTGCAGCTTTGCATAAGATGCTTGAACCATTCCAGGAGGGAGTTAATAATTGTGTAACCGCACAACAAATACTGTTGGCCACAGCTGTAACGCAAGTAAAAAAGGTAAATGGAGGATATAAGACTCTAAGAACCGTTATTGATTGTGGTTCACACAGCACCATTTTGTCTGAAGAGGCCGCTCAAATATTAAAACTGCATAAAATTAATATACAGAAATAAGTGGGGAGTCCTCAATACAATAAGATAAATATGAGGTAAAAATAGATGTAAAGACGCGAAATCCTTGGAAAGAACATCGTAAGGTTGAGGCAGTTGTGTTGCCAAAGTTAATGAAAGCTCTTCCATTAAAAATAGCAAAAGTGGATATGTCAAAATGGTAAACTTACGTGATAGCTGATCCTACCTTTAATAAACCTGGTAGGATTGACATAATAATAGGAGGAAACGTTTATACCCAAATCTTAAAAGGGGGAATTACAAAGATTGATGGCCTGGTAAGGTTATAATAATGGAAGTAAAAGTATATAACCAAATCTTATATCTTATCTTATTGATGGCCAGCTAGGCTAAAACACTCAATTTGGTTGGATCGTCTCGGGATGCACCAAATCAAATCAGAATAAATATGTAGTGGCAACAGCAATAAATGTGGGAAATGGCATTGACAGAGAGCAATCCAAAGTGATAGAAGAGAAGAGACAAACCCGTAGTGGCCGAACATTCTAGTAATTGAGAGTGAGCGGGGCATAAGATCATAATATAAGTTGAGAGAGAGCTTGTTAAAGAGGCCGTGGGTCATTCGTAAAGAGACTGTCAACTGAGTCGCACATCAGGGTCCATAAGTAGTGTAGTGTTATTTTATAAGTATGTTTAAACCTTAACAATATATTGAACTCGATTGTCAACAAACAATTCAAATATTAATAAATAAATCTGGTTAGATTACGACCTATTTGAAATTTAAATCAAACCTTGCAATTTAGCCGGCTCGAGGTCAATCTTACAAAAGAAAATTATTTCAAAAGGCAACACAAAAGGTGAGCAGGTTGTCTGTATAGCTATTTCAAGAACTACCAAGTTCTATCATCAGTAGACTTTGCTAAAGAACTTCGGAATTGCAATAGCCATACCATGTCTTCAACGCTAGAATTAGTTGGGAATTACAGCAACCAAATGAAGCGAAAAAAGTTGGTAAAGCCTACAACACCGAAGACCACCTTTTGTGCATACCCTTAGGCGCTATGAAAAAAATAAATTGCAAGGTTTGATTTAAATTTCAAATAGGTCGTAATCTAACCAGATAACACTAACGGAAGGCACGCCGTTACTTTGGAATTTTTATTCCAAAAAAACCCCTTTTTCTATATGGTACAATATACCGCATATGAAATAACAGGTCGTCATATTAGTTTGGTAAGGGCGAAGCTCTTACACTAATATTTCATAGCGCCTAAGGGTATGCACAAAAAGGTGGTCTTCGGTGTTGTAGGCTTTACCAACTTTTTTAATTGTTAATATCAACTCGAATCAACCCACGGTTCTACACACAAATCATATAGTGGTTAACTTCGATGATTGCATAACTAATCACTAAATTTTGATACATAACGGTCAACCGTTTACAACCGACCTACATAGGTCTATTAACTAATCAACATCGCTTAAAGAGTACATACTCATTGGTAAACAATGGCAACAAAGGAATTTTACAAATATTCAAAACAGGGCTGCATCGTTCTATCCAGAGTGTAAAGTGCAAATGAACGTAGACTTAAAAAAAGCTATACCAGCGCGGGAAAACTTGCAGCCCGTTATGCGATATCAGTATGTCGTGCAAAATATGAAAATACGAAAGAACTTCCAACCAAGAACTTTGATGGCATACTCAAAACTGGCCTCTGTTCTACAGTAGTTTAAATCCAAGTACGGAAATCGCTGGGTTTACGAATGCAAATATCTTTTGCGGCTGCAAGCTAGCCTAAAAGGGTAAGCACGAGCTTTTGCCAACAAGGGTCCCTGAGATCATACAAACATTATCAGCCGACCAGAACATGTTTTGCGGCAACTACCCGTAATAAAAGTTAAGCTTGAACTACTTATCGAATACGCACTGTGTGTAGGAATCATCTTCTCAACGATGGAAGCATGTGGACTCACAGGTTACATGCAGAACCCAATTCTTGTACAAGAAATAGAGAAACTTGGTGAACATTGCCCACTGCAGCTTCAGAGACATCATCAATGGAATCTTTTAGCAAATCGCCACTGTACCATAAGAAGAGCGGAAATCTAAATCATCACACGGAAACACCTAAGAGATGTCAAGGAAATTACGTCCGTCGTATGTGACGAACCGGGACACAAAATACACAGCTGCCCATCGTTCAAACACACTCCACATAAACGAAATGTATTTTCAGAAAACTCACAAGCCTGTCAACAATGCCTAAAACGTCATAAAAAAAATGACAAAGTGAAAAGGTTTGCGGCAAACGAGGCGACGAAGCAAACATCACCCATTGATCCACGAGATGCAGCCAATACCACAGGCTGCAAAATTTAGCAACCCAAACAGGCCAGCTAAGGTCACCAACGTGCATACGCCGCAGGGCAAGCACATCCAACATCCTAGAGAGTCTGGTTCAACCTATTTGTGTGTCATTCCAATACAAATCATTAATAAAACGAAAGTTTTACTCACACTTGCATTTCTAGATGAGGGATCTAGCGTTCCAGATCCACTGTGCCTTAAATGGACCAACGATACAACATGCGAAGAAAATGCATCGGATCGTGTCACGCTTACGGTTTCCAATCCACATAATGGCAATCAATTCTATTTGGCAGAGGTTTACAGCTTAGATACCCTGGATCTACCTGTACAGTCTGTCGACATAACGGCTCTCGCCGAGGAATTCCCCCACCTAGCTGGGCTACTAGGACTACAACTAGGATGGGTACTAGAAAGTTCACGTCATCAAGGTACACTAGAGCAAGTGTGAGTGTCCACGTGTGTGGCTGCAGAGACGCAGACGCCACGCTGCATGAGAAAATCAAACAAACGTTCTCATTAGACGATACCACAAATCGCCAAAAAAAAAAATCAGGCTCTAACCAGACTTGAATCTACAACTGCCTTGAAGAATGGCAGTTACGAAGTCGGTCTAATGTGGAAAGACAATGAACTTTTATTGCATCTCGTCTTAAGTCCGACAACCACAAAACACAAAACATCAACCAAACGCTCTTCTTTTCAGATTGAAGTATCCATTACAAGCTCTATTGAACCTCAATCTATCCCTCACGGGTACTCTGATAAATTACAGGATCATGCTGGCTCTCAATCACTTGCGGATCCCAATGCTCCTGCGCCTCCACTAATTTTAGTGTCACATCAGCAACAATTATTTATCTCTAAGCCTGCTCCAGATACTTCTGCGTCGTCTGTGCCAGTTTACATTGGTAATATATGCCCTGCTAAGGTTTTAATTCAAAAGTTTAACTTTTCTAGGCCTCGCGAAATCTCCTGTTTTAAAATTACAGTACCAAATGAGTATTTCACACGAGTTTGCGCCCAATAAGCGCACCCGTCAGTTGCCTGTCCAACTTCTTGATAACTATAAATCTTCTGCTTCAAAAAACTAATAACGTCTAGTCTTTGCATTCATTATAAAATGTAAGAGAACTTCTTACCAAGCTCTCAAAACTGTTCTGTGATAGCCAAATCTTTTCGTCTCAAATATTAGCTTTCTCTAAAACTTGGCTTAACACCTCTGTTTTGGATAATGAAATTCTTTCTAATAACTTTATTTCTTGGCGCTGGAGTACTCATTGCTGTCAACTTGAATCTGTGTTCAAGTGTTGTGGCGATTGATCTCCCCTTTAGTTACATGTTCTAACATTAGTTTATATGTCTCTTGTTCAAATAATTATAAATCCATTTCCTTTCTAAGCAAAAAAAAAAAAGAACTTGGATCTATCGGTTATCTATCTCTATCGGTTAGAAAGCTTTTGATGTTTACAATTATGTTGTGTTGGCTAACGGCTGTGCCCTTGCGGAGCCCCAAACTGCTCGCTTTGTACTATGCGGCCTTCGGATGATTTCCACCGAGGCGGCTTTGAGGCACTTGCGATTTGGCAGGAATAAAATTATCAGGGTAACTTCAAGTTGCTTTATTTTCTTAACCTAAAACTAAGTAGTACAATTTTCGGTGGGCAAAATGCAACCACATCGAACGAGATTAATTTCAAGAGTAAAAATTCAAGTACAGCTGTAAATAGAACCCAGACACAGGGCGACAAAATCTCAAAAAAAATTGGGACATCCCGCCTTCTATATGTATTAGCTAAAGAGAACTACACATATAGATCATAAAATAAAGAAGCAGTCTAACACTCCTGTTTTGCACCCTGTAACTGTCGACAGAGGTCAGCAAAACACAAAGGTTAGGGACACTGCGAACCTTTTGCTCAAGAAGATGGAGGCAGAACGGATAAACTAACTCACGCTGTTCCACCAGGACTTCACCTCGATTTCCAACTAGAGTTACCCGATCCACTTGAACTATCTTGAGAACGCGTGTGATAGACTTTAGAAAAGATGTTTAGTATGCATATGACTGCTCAATGGGATTCATAAACAACTAGCAAAAACAGCCTGTGGGGGGTTCTTTGTGAACGTCATAGCTAGTATTTTCACAGCGTATTTTATGTATGTCGGCTATCCATATCAACCGAATCCCTTGCCAGGGTTTTTTTAGAGAAGAATATAATAGAGTTTCGGACATCACTTCTTGCAGGCACTATGGATGATAATTGCGCTCCGCGTCTGTACCCACCCTACCATGAGCCTGCCAGCGAAAGTTATCGCAGACTCCCAAAACGAAAGCTAGGACTTCTTCTTCTACATCAGGGAACTAAGGAAATTAATACTTCATAATGAAATTAATATTTATTCAAAACATTTCAAAATAATTAGCATCATCGTGCTATAGGTTCGATCAAGTTGATCTACAAAAATTCTTCATTTTCCAAAACAATGTTTAGCTAAGTAGCTGAATCTCGGTACAAATCCGATTATAAGGGTTGCAAATGTTGCATATGGTTTCTTATTACTAATAATTACTTTACTATCTAATATTCATGATTTCCTAACTTTACGGTAATTAAACTTTTAACATTAAGTCAAAAAAAAAAAAAAAATTAAAAAAATACATTTATGTGGCGTGATTACGCTAATATCCTCACAAAATTCATTCTCTAACAATATTTTGCTTTATATATGTCCATTGACAAAGTATTAAATGCTAATGCTCATCCAAACAAATTCATTTCATCAGATAAATTTTATAAAAATATAGGGAAAATTGGTTTTTGATACACTTACAGCTTGTTAATTTTTCCCACGTAGAAAGATCTTTCGTTGTGTTGTTGTCGCTGTTGAAAATAGGAAGGGTTACTTATTCCAAATAGAGCTAAAGCATCATACATTGTGAATTTACATGCATACTCAAATTCTGAAAAAGGAAAATTATTAACTAACGAAAATAGAAACTGGCATTGAATTCCATTTCCTTTTAAAATTGAACCATTTAGCCAACAAACAAACAAAAGAAAAGGAAATTCAATTGTCAACTTAACTAAAAATTCATTCTAAACTACTGAGGAGCCTTATGTTGACGCATTTCGCTGAATCCTGGTTATTTCGTCCGTATCGACGACGAATAAAAAATCTCCTTCGCAACTTAAACCCCTTGGTTATATTTGCAAATAATTCCAAAATGCTCTTCTCATCTACATGACATGTGGAGTGAGGTTAGGTTTTGTTCGTAGAAAGGTTAGATTTTGATACATCCTTCTACTGGTCATCCTTCATGCTTTAGGTTGGGTTACGATTGGGAAAAAGGTTAGGTTTTCGTACATCCTTCTATTTTTAGAATCCTACACGTGTTCTGCTGGTATGGTGTGGATTACATGTGAGGCAGGATAAGCGAAAGTGCGATGTTGACAATGATAAATGTCTCAACATTCGAAATGTTCACTTTGCTTCGCTCACGCCGTATCTATAATAACACTATATAAGACACAAAACTATTTCGGGAATTTTTCTTCTAATTACCCTTAATACAATCCGAGGCAAAAGTTAAATATATTTAACTTTCGGATTTCCACAATCGATCGTCGGTTCAAGCCGTTGACTGACGCAAACAGTTCACTCGCAAAAATCTTGAGACTGCTGAGGGCAAGTCTGCCGAAGACAGGTGTCTCAATTGAAATGTCAAGCAGGGCAAATTTTTAGAAAAATTGCCAATACTTGATGGAAACTATTTCCAATGCTGTTGAAGAGAGAATGCATAAGTTAAATGCACAATAATTCGAGAATTATTGCAATGAAATTAACTTACATTAATCTCTTGAACACACACACACGGATTAATTTTTTTTTCCGCACACGCGTAGGGGTTATGATGCACTCCCCTATTGGGTTATTTAAAACTTTGGACGAATACGTCCGATCAGTTGGAATTCACGTGGAGGAAAGAAAGAACACTTTTCCAAAAACCACGCTGTCCAATAAGTCTCTTTTGCCTTATTTTTCTTATTGTTTTATCCAAACTCCATTTATAGAAAAATAATGTAAAGCAATGCAAAACAAACCGATCAGCTGTGTGGCGTTGCCACTTAGTTCGTAGTTTTACAAGCTGGTTACCTACATTTTCGATTCTCACCACTTTAGCCAATATCGATAACAAAAAAGAAATACTAACTAATCGAAATCAGTTGAATTTTAAAATAACTGAAATTCCTGTACATTACACCACTGTTTAATTCGTAGTTTATTCAACGTCACGAATTCAACAGAAATGTGAAAATTTGTGATATTACCATCATTATTGACGAATATCCTTCGCATGGAAAGTTCCTACTAATTTCCCTTGTAAATCTTCTAGAATATAGTATGAATTCCCTTGTTTTTCACGAACACGAGCTTTAAGAAACGCCGGGCAAAGTTTCGCATTAATTCCTTTACTAAAATTGCTCTGAACAAAATTCCTCCTAAAAACTTCCTGACCAACTTTGAAACAGATAGGCCTGGTTCTTAAATTATATTGCTGGGCTTGTTGTTCATAGGCACATTTCAAGTTCTCCCGTAACTTTGATCGTAATAACTTAAGCTGATCATCTCGATCGAGCTGTACTACTGGTTCATCTAACATTGTTAAATTCCTTAGCAGTTTATATTGACTTGCATGTGTTATCATATCTAATCCATATACCGCATGGTATGGAGATATCTTTAAACTTTGATGATAACTATTTCTTAAGGCACAACTTATTTCTTGGATATGGGTATCCCACTCTGTCTGATCAGATTTTAAATACGAACGAATAGCGGACACGATCGAGCGATTCACTCTCTCTGAAGCATTTGATTGAGGAGAATATGCAGCTGTATAAGTATGCTGAACTCCAAACGTAGTAAGAAATGTATTCAATTCGTTTGATTTAAACTGCACTCCATTATCACTTACTAAAATTTCTGGTACTCCATAGGATAGAAAAATCTGACTTTGAAGAAACTCAATAATTGGTTTTGTCGTGAAGTTTTTCACTGGACAAAGCCAATGAAATTTCGTTAAATGATCTAACACAATAAGTAAACCTATGTTTCCTTTTCTACTCCTTGGATATGGTCCTAAGAGGTCGATGTACAAACGTTGAAACGGTCGTTCAGACACTGCCTGTTTACCCATGGGTGGTTTTAATGTTCTATTAGGAGGTTTAGTACACTTACATACCTCACAATTACGCACATATTCTCGAATCTCGGAAACCATCCCTGGCCAATATAAATGTCTTTTTATTAGTTCCACGGTTTTTACCATGCCTCCATGAGCTGTAATAGTGGAATCATGCGCACGTGATATAACTTCGGTGGTCATTCTTTGCGGCACCCACAATTTCCACATTTTCTTTTCGCACTCCTCCGTACCATCATTATGTTCAGTCCTAATATACACCAAGTTATCCATGACTTTGACATCAGGGTAGGACTGCACATTTTGTAGTACTTTCTCCTTTAGTTTTTGATACTCTTCATCCTTAAAACAGTCTGAAGATAAATCAATTTCTGGCCCAAATGTGTCTAATTGCGCGATCTCTTCAGAGTACATACGCGACAATGCATCTGGTACTATATGTTCTCGTCCCTTTCTATGACTTATCTCAAATTTATATCCTTGCAATTGCAAAGCCCATCTCGCTAGACGCCCTTTTAGATTGGACTGCTTCATCAACCAAGATAGACTGGCATGATCTGTAACAATCTCAAAATCTTGAAGTTCTAAATAACAACGATAGCGTTCTACACCCCAAACTACGGCTAAGCATTCACGTTCCGTGACACTATAATTTCTCTGTGCCGCATTTAGCTTCTTGGACATATAGGCTATAGGTTTTTCTTCGCCTTCCAAATCCAATTGCACCAAAACTGCACCAACACCAACATCGCTTGCATCACATTGAAGAAAAAACTTTTTACTAAAATCAGGGTTTTGCAAAACTGGAGCAGTCGTTAGTCGTCTTTTGAGATCATCAAAAGCTTTCTGCGCACTATCTGTCCATTCAAACTTCGTTTTCTTTCCTAGCAAATCTGTAATCGGCGCTGCAATTTCTGAAAAGTTTGCGATGAATCTTCGATACCATCCTGCTAATCCTAAAAATCCACGCGTTTGTTTTAGGGACTTTGGTGTAGGCCATTGCAAAATAGATTCAATTTTGCTCGGATCAGTTGAAATTCCGCCTCTGCCAATTATGTACCCTAAATATTTAACTTCGGTCACACAAAACTGACTCTTCTTGAGATTTAACATTAGATTCGCTTTACGAAATTGATCCGCTAATCTCATTAATACCGATATATGCGAATCAAAATCTGCGGTTACTATACATAAATCATCAAGATATCCAAAACAACAATACTTTAAATCCGCTGGAATAACTTCGTCCATTAACCTGCACATAGTTTGCGGGGCATTGCACAATCCGAATGGCATTACTCGAAATTGGTACAAAGGCCTTCCTGGGATAGTAAATGCTGTGATTCCACGAGATTCTTCTGATAATTCCACTTGCCAATACGCATCTTTAAGATCGATTTTAGTAATGATTTCGGCACGAGGAAGCCGAGCGAATATCCCATCAATACTTGGTAATGGATATGCATCCTTTGTCGTACCCGCATTTATCTTTCTAGCATCTAGACACAATCTCACTTTCTCAGGTTTAACTACTAATCTCATCGGAGAACTCCACGGACTATTTGATAACTCTATAACTCCTAACTCAATCATTCGATCAACTTCGCTATACATTAATTTTTCCACGGCTGGGGATACGGGGTAAAACCTTTGCTTAATCGGTTTTGCCGATCCAACATCTATATGATGCTTAATCAACGTAGTTCGTCCAAGCCCTTTCTTTTCAAATGACGGAAATAATGCAATAATGGCTTGAAGTTGTCTCTTTTGACAGTCAGATAATGGGTATGATTGTTCCTCTTTACTATCTGGAATTCTGAATTCGCTTTCGTAATCTAAAGCTGATAACAACCCTGGCGCTACTTGAAACGCTTTCCAAAAATCTATTCCCAATATCATCCTTTTCTGAATGGACGGTATGATGAATAACTTTATCGGTCTGGTTTTATATCTATACGTAATATCTAGCGTAATGAAACCGATGACTGGTTGATCTTGTCCATCCGCTGTGTTAACTCGGGAAGAAATACGACGAAACTTTGGATACTTTGACCAATCTTCTGAAGCCAAAGTCGAACCCACGCAACTTATGTTCGCGCCGGTATCTAAAAGACCTTGTTCACGAAAATTTAAAAATGATACTTCCGCATACAATCTTCCATCCGACTTTTCATGAATTATTGACGAAATAAGTAAACGCTTAGTTTGTCGAACTGCTTTCCAAAAAGTTCGCAATCGAAGAGTAGATCTCTTTGGTCGTGACCGAGTTAAAATTTGGTTGCTTCCAAAAATTCTACTACGCACTTTGAGATAATTTCTCAAAAGTTCTTGATAGGGTTTTACTGACGATATAACTTGCGTCTTATCGTAACAGTTAAAGGGTAAGTCTGGTATTTGGTTTGCTTGCTCTATTGGTTCTGAGCTAGCCGGTAAATCAGGTAAAATTTCAATTAAAGATTTTTCGGGGCCATCCGAGCTTTCACAGATGGACCCTTCACTAAGTTTTCCGCTTTCTTGGCGATACAATTTTTACATTGGGGCTTATATACGTTTTTCGAGCCACACCCGTAACAAAATATAGTGCGAGGCTCTAAGCAGTTGTCCCAGCCATGTCCCTCTGCATCACAATTCCAACACCGAAATACTTTAACCGGAGCTTGCACTGCTTCAACATTGTACACATTTAAATCCATCTTTTCGGAGAGTTCGAACCTTTCTGGCTCTTCTACTTCCGCAATGTTGCGTTTAGCATACTGAAAATTGCCTGAAGTTTTATTTGCTCTCTTAGAGACTACATCACCTAATAAATTTTCTCGCATTTGCACTAGCTTCCGAAGATGAGGTATAGAGAGAATAGGTATATACAACAATTCGTGACGAATGTCTGGCAATAAATTACGTCTGAGCAACTGAATAAGTTGTTCCTCGTCTATGCTTTTCGACATACGTGACATCTGAGCCATAATCTCATCGTAAAAGTTTTCAAAGGTTTCTCCTACCTTTTGTTTACGCCCACGAATATCTTCTAGTATATCTACATCACTTCTGTAATCTTTATATTGATATTTCATGGCTGCACAAAAATTCTGACCACTCTAAGTTTACTACATCTCTACGGTATCTCCAATACCACTCTTTAGCTTTGCCTACTAAAAGAATATGCAAATTTTTGCATACTGCATCAAAATCTTGGTCTAAGCAATCCTCCGTTAACGTTTTGATACGATAAAGAAACTCTTCGACCGTAACTCCTTTTGACGAACCGTCAAATTTTACATTCCAACTATGAATTAGCTGTGTAATTTTATCTGGGTTATGACCTGTTCTGTTTGGTCGGACTGAAGATGAACTCCTAGGAATACTTTGGTTTCGCGCTGACGCATTTACATGTTGCTCTGTAATTCCCATTTGTCCTATTCTTCGGTCTATTATGGACTCTAGTTGATTGCAAATTCTGTCATAATCAATTTCTACCGATGCTCGCGCTGGTCTTCTACAAGCGTCTAAGCTTCTACGAGGTATATTAGACCTATTTTCTGGAGGTCTTCCTCGTTGTTTTCTTATCGTTGTGGGTCGGTCTCCTGCAGACATCTCTCTATTTGCAGTTGCTTTATTAGCTTGTTCACCCCCACTAAAATTTCTACGAGAGCGTGTATTTGGGCCTTTCGGCACCGCTCCTGTTGTGATTGCACCTATGCTTACAGGACGTTCGGATTCTATCTCTGCAAATGGCACGTTTTGCACTTCTAAATCTGCGCTACGTATCGACGCATTACAAACTTGACATACATTAAACTGATCAATCCATTCTGATATACAATTTTTATGAAATAGATGATGGCATGGAGTTTTCACCACCAACTCTTGCGTGGCCCATACTGCTTTCTGACAAATTGAGCATAACGCATCTGAGATCTCATGAGCTAAGTTTTCTTCACTCCTAGTGAGAACCATTTTGACAACTATCTGATTAATTTTAATATTTTAAAAATATATCGTGATTAAATTTTACTTGGTATTTTATTTTAAATCATATTGTTCCCTTAATGTGAATTTGAAGTCACTATCTTATTTTTCTACTAATGAGTCCTATATACTCTAATATATCCCAAAACAAATTTACGAAAGTGAAAGAAAAAGATTAAATAATACACTGGGTTGCTACTGGCAAATACTTTAGATGCATCACTCTCTTAACTGGTCAGGATTTAGCTTAGCCAAAAACCTGAATTTCCTAGCATAGTTTATGACTGCACTATTTAAGTTATAAGATTCCAATTGCCCCTGGTGCTTTCGAAAAAGAGAGAAGAAAAAAAATTGGTTGTCAATTTTTTCCTTTTATGCAATGCCAATGTGAATGTAACCCTGAATTGATTGGTCTTTATAGCTGCTTCGCTATTATAAAGAATTCCAAAAATTCAATCCGTTGATCCAATCTTATAGCAAATACATAACAGAAAAGGAGAAAAAGAAAAAACAAAGTAGAAAGAACCAACAAGATCCTCCAAGCTATTGGTTTAGCGCTCTAGTGGTCGTAGACGTAAACACCTACGTTACGAATTCCAAACTAGATTTAATTCGCTAATACCAGTATTAGAGTAACAGTAATTATGCGAAAAGACGAAGTTTACTTAGCCAATCCTACTACTAGAGGTCGCTGTGGCAGAATTACTACCATACGATTTCCATTTAGTTGCATAGAGACCGCATCCATAACATTCGAACTTTACACCAAAATAGAATGAAAAGAGATTACCATCTACGTCCTAAGGAGAGTTTTAGTGGTCGCTATTGTAGTCTGGCTACAAGACGAATTCCAAGCTAAATTTCCCTCAGTCAGTAGAGAGCAAAACAAAAAAAAAGAAAGGAAAAAAGAAACTCAATGACACATTCGGTCTTTTCTGACGAAGGTTCAATATGGTCTGATGTTATTCGACCCCCTTTACTCAAAGTGTAAAGAAACAAAAATTTTAAGGACCTCTCGTCCATGGGACCAACTCTTGCCCTAAAGAGTAAGCCCACGTTTTTTTAGCCTCGCCCTTCTAGGACCTTTCGTTAGGGCCCCACGTTGGGCGCCAAATATGTAAATAGAACCCAGACACAGGGCGACAAAATCTCAAAAAAAATTGGGACATCCCGCCTTCTATATGTATTAGCTAAAGAGAACTACACATATAGATCATAAAATAAAGAAGCAGTCTAACACTCCTGTTTTGCACCCTGTAACTGTCGACAGAGGTCAGCAAAACACAAAGGTTAGGGACACTGCGAACCTTTTGCTCAAGAAGATGGAGGCAGAACGGATAAACTAACTCACGCTGTTCCACCAGGACTTCACCTCGATTTCCAACTAGAGTTACCCGATCCACTTGAACTATCTTGAGAACGCGTGTGATAGACTTTAGAAAAGATGTTTAGTATGCATATGACTGCTCAATGGGATTCATAAACAACTAGCAAAAACAGCCTGTGGGGGGTTCTTTGTGAACGTCATAGCTAGTATTTTCACAGCGTATTTTATGTATGTCGGCTATCCATATCAACCGAATCCCTTGCCAGGGTTTTTTAGAGAAGAATATAATAGAGTTTCGGACATCACTTCTTGCAGGCACTATAGATGATAATTGCGCTCCGCGTCTGTACCCACCCTACCATGAGCCTGCCAGCGAAAGTTATCGCAGACTCCCAAAACGAAAGCTAGGACTTCTTCTTCTACATCAGGGAACTAAGGAAATTAATACTTCATAATGAAATTAATATTTATTCAAAACATTTCAAAATAATTAGCATCATCGTGCTATAGGTTCGATCAAGTTGATCTACAAAAATTCTTCATTTTCCAAAACAATGTTTAGCTAAGTAGCTGAATCTCGGTACAAATCCGATTATAAGGGTTGCAAATGTTGCATATGGTTTCTTATTACTAATAATTACTTTACTATCTAATATTCATGATTTCCTAACTTTACGGTAATTAAACTTTTAACATTAAGTCAAAAAAAAAAAAATTAAAAAATACATTTATGTGGCGTGATTACGCTAATATCCTCACAAAATTCATTCTCTAACAATATTTTGCTTTATATATGTCCATTGACAAAGTATTAAATGCTAATGCTCATCCAAACAAATTCATTTCATCAGATAAATTTTATAAAAATATAGGGAAAATTGGTTTTTGATACACTTACAGCTTGTTAATTTTTCCCACGTAGAAAGATCTTTCGTTGTGTTGTTGTCGCTGTTGAAAATAGGAAGGGTTACTTATTCCAAATAGAGCTAAAGCATCATACATTGTGAATTTACATGCATACTCAAATTCTGAAAAAGGAAAATTATTAACTAACGAAAATACAAACTGGCATTGAATTCCATTTCCTTTTAAAATTGAACCATTTAGCCAACAAACAAACAAAAGAAAAGGAAATTCAATTGTCAACTTAACTAAAAATTCATTCTAAACTACTGAGGAGCCTTATGTTGACGCATTTCGCTGAATCCTGGTTATTTCGTCCGTATCGACGACGAATAAAAAATCTCCTTCGCAAATTAAACCCCTTGGTTATATTTGCAAATAATTCCAAAATGCTCTTCTCATCTACATGACATGTGGAGTGAGGTTAGGTTTTGTTCGTAGAAAGGTTAGATTTTGATACATCCTTCTACTGGTTATCCTTCATGCTTTAGGTCGGGTTACGATTGGGAAAAAGGTTAGGTTTTCGTACATCCTTCTATTTTTAGAATCCTACACGTGTTCTGCTGGTATGGTGTGGATTACATGTGAGGCAGGATAAGCGAAAGTGCGATGTTGACAATGATAAATGTCTCAACATTCGAAATGTTCACTTTGCTTCGCTCACGCCGTATCTATAATAACACTATATAAGACACAAAACTATTTCGGGAATTTTTCTTCTAATTACCCTTAATACAATCCGAGGCAAAAGTTAAATATATTTAACTTTCGGATTTCCACAATCGATCGTCGGTTCAAGCCGTTGACTGACGCAAACAGTTCACTCGCAAAAATCTTGAGACTGCTGAGGGCAAGTCTGCCGAAGACAGATGTCTCAATTGAAATGTCAAGCAGGGCAAATTTTTAGAAAAATTGCCAATACTTGATGGAAACTATTTCAATGCTGTTGAAGAGAGAATGCATAAGTTAAATGCACAATAATTCGAGAATTATTGCAATAAAATTAACTTACATTAATCTCTTGAACACACACACACGGATTAATTTTTTTCCGCACACGCGTAGGGGTTATGATGCACTCCCCTATTGGGTTATTTAAAACTTTGGACGAATACGTCCGATCAGTTGGAATTCACGTGGAGGAAAGAAAGAACACTTTTCCAAAAACCACGCTGTCCAATAAGTCTCTTTTGCCTTATTTTTCTTATTGTTTTATCCAAACTCCATTTATAGAAAAATAATGTAAAGCAATGCAAAACAAACCGATCAGCTGTGTGGCGTTGCCACTTAGTTCGTAGTTTTACAAGCTGGTTACCTACATTTTCGATTCTCACCACTTTAGCCAATATCGATAACAAAAAAGAAATACTAACTAATCGAACTCAGTTGAATTTTAAAATAACTGAAATTCCTGTACATTACACAGCAAACCATGCTGTCTTTTACAAAATTCAAAGTTCTGTAAATTTCCATAGAAGAAGTAAGCAAGAAAAGAATTAAAGTAACGGAACTCCAAGTTTGTCTCTTCAAAGTTCTGGTCTCTCTCTCTCTCTTCGGTCGTTTTCTCTTTTCAGCAAAGAGTGTCTTGATTCAGTTGTAGCCCAAACATGTTGATTGCTTTTTATATTAGTAGTGGGAGCTTTCGATCGGATGATATCTTGATCTGGTATTTGATTGGGTTATTGATTTCGCCTACTAAGCGCTCTCACGCTGGAATATTCTGAGGAGACAGATTTGTTTATAATGTTGGGTTCTCACGCTGGAACATTTTGAGGAGGACAATTGTTATTGCAAGTGTCCAATTGTTTGGGAATAAAACGGATGTTTACTTTAAAGTTATAAATTTTAGGGGGCGATAAGGAAGTACATATCTCAAAGGTAGGGGTTTTTATTATTTCTTGAGGAATATTTGAAATGATAAATATCTCGTTTGAATTTGGGTCTTAACCCTGGCTTACCAGGTGGATGTTTTTGTATTCAATAGTTTTTCCGAATTAACATGACTTAAGCGATTATGTTTTAAAAGATTGGGTTAAAAATTCCTAGTCTAGTGAGCTGCATGCATGCCCATTTCTATGTCTTCAATGTATTCTGTGAAATGCTCAAAATTAAAGATTAGAACTTCTACTTTTACTGATCTTTCCTTTTCTTCCTTGAGGTTGTTTATTACTTCTAAACCTTTATTTATAGTGTCTATTAAGTAATTAAGTTCGTTTGCTTGTACGCTTTTGCTTTCAAGATTAATATTTGTATATTGAACCAATTCCATTAACTAGTCCTCGTTTATTACGTTTTTCAATTTGTATTCCATTAATTTCCCTACTTAGTTTTCCTGTTAAGTATTGAATATGGATTATGTCTTTAAATTCCTGTGCTTGTTGCATTAAATTGTTATATGTAATGTCTATTAATTATATGTGTCACACGGATAGAATAACAAGTTCACTTTTACCGATCCTACCGACTGCGCCAATTATAAATCCATTTCCTTTATAAGGTGAAAAAAAGAAAACTTGGATCTATTGAACTCAAAAGAAACGATCTTCATTTAAAGGATGCGTCTTAAGAACTAACTTAACATTATTAATACAATTATGTTTGAAGTTCGGTTAGAAAGCTTTTGATGTTAACAATTATGTTGAAAGCTTTTTATGTTAGTAGTGGGAGCTTTTGATCGGATGATATCTTGTTCTGGTATTTGATTGGCTTATTGATTTCGCCTACTAAGCATTCTCACGCTGGAATATTCTGAGGGGACAGATTTGTTTATAATGTTGCGTTCTCATGCTGGAAGATTTTGAGGGGGACATTGTTATTACAAGTGTCCAATTGTTTGTGAATAAAATGGATGTTTACTTTAAAGTTATAATTTTTAGGGCGAAAAATTTATACATTATTAGGCATTGTTGTTGGATATATGACTACATTTTCCTCCAGCTTCTGATATCTTGATCTTTATGCACCATGCTGATGCTTTGCGAACTATTTTTAGTCGTCTCAAAGATCGTGATTTTCTTATAGTTGTAGGTGATTTTAACTTGACTTATATTTCTTGATTGTTGATAATAATCTATCTTTCTTAACTCGTTCATCTCAACATGTTTTTCTAAATAGCCTACTGGAATGTCCGCTATATCAGTTGAATTCTTTTCTTTACTCTTCTAAAAGAATGCTAGATCTTGTTTTTGTCTCGGATCCCACTGTTAGTGCTGTATCACAAACACAGCCCCTAGTGAAGGCTGTAAAGTAAAACAAATTTGATTGGTCATTTCTATTTAAGTGCTGTGATATAGATTGTGCAGTGAATTTTTTATACTCTGCTCTTAATTCTCTAATTGATAAATGCGTTCCTTATGTGAATGTCTGTACCGTCTCCAGTGCGCCAGTCTGGTTCACACGAAGCCACTCTAAGCTACCTAACATTAAATCGAGATATTTTAAAATATCCTCATCTTAAATCAAGAGGTCGAAATTGGAATATTTATAGGAAATTCGATCTCTAGCCCGACCAAAACATTTGTTCGAATTTTAAACACAACAAAAAGAGTAAAAATTATAAATTTAAAAAGAATAAAATATGAATCGTTAAAATTGTACAGACAACTGATGACCAAAGAAGTCAATCAGTGATACAAAAACTAAAGCCAAACTTCCCAACTATGTTCAAAAACGTACTTGAAAATCTCTGCACCGAGTATACAGATGTATTTGGTTTATAAAACGAACCAATTACTAGGTACAACTTTTATAAAACGAAACGATGGCGATTAGTAATAGACTATCGTCAAATAAACAAAAAACAGTTGTCCGATAAATTCCCATTACCAAGAATAGACGATATTCTTGATCAACTAGGCAGAGCCAAATATTTTTCATGCCTATATTTAATGTCCGGTTTTCACCAAATAGAACTAAAGGATAAATCGCGAAGCATTACGTCATTTTCCACTAGCAAATGGATCTTATCAGTTTACTAGACTACCGTATGGTCTGAAAATTGCACCAAATTCCTTTCAAAGAATGATGACAATTGCTTTCACTGGATTAAATCCGTCGCATGCATTCCTTTACATGGATGACTTAATAGTCATCGGCTGTTCTGACAAACACATGCTCAAAAACCTAAAGGATATTTTTGATATATGCAGAAATCACAACCTAAAACTGCATCCAGGGAAATGTTCATTCTTCATGCACGAAGTGACATTCAAAGGAATATTGCGAGATGACACCAAATATGACGTCATTGAAAAATACCCAGTACCAACAGATGCTCATAGTGCTAGGAGATTCGTAGCCTTCTGCAACTATTATAGACGTTTTATTTAAAACTTCGCAGAACATGCACGTCCGATAAAACAACTGTGGAAAAAAAATGAATATCTGAAAAAAGCCTTAATAGAACCCACACTGCTACAGTATCCAGATTTTAGCAAACGCGGTCTTTTTATACCTTTGCAGAGGGTATTATAAAATTGGTCAGATGTTTGTAACGCACAGAAGGAGACGTTTCCGACCCCATAAAGTATATATATTCTTGATCAGCATGAGAAGCTGAGTCGATATAGCCATGTCCGTCTGTCCGTCTGTCTGTGCGTACGCGTTTTACTCAGTCATCTTAAGAGCTATTGTGATGAAATTTTTTTTTGTGGGCTTTTTATTACCCGGGCTAGATAAAGTATGAAATTTATATCATATAGTTCTAGAACAAACATTTTTGCAAAAATTGGAGTATCCCCATGAAATTTACCAATATGATAGTATTTGACATAAATTGACAGATCCCAAAATTTGAATCTGATCGGATAAATAGAACAGAAGTTATAGTCAACACAAATCGGTTCAAATGATGACCTAGTAGACAGCAAGCAGCGTTGCCGGCAGCAAACAGCGCTGCTTGCTGCTCAAACAGAGCACACAGACGCAGCGCTACAAGAACTGTATGTGTATGCGTGCCGTGCTTTGCTTAAGGAATGATGCAAGAAGAAAGAAAATTTATTAATATCAAAGAAGCTAACTTCGGCAATGGCGAAGTTTATATACCCTTGCAGTCTTTCGCAAAAATGTTTTTACATTTTGAAATTTCTTTCCCTGCAACTGAATTCATCAATTCACAAACAAAACATTCAAATTATTTCTCTTTTTATTATACCCTTGCAGAGGGTATTATAAAATTGGTCAGATGTTTGTAACGCACAGAAGGAGACGTTTCCGACCCCATATTTATATTATTATATATAAAGGAGCAGCAATTGACCAGGCGTAACAAGCTAGGGCCAAGCCAGTGTGAACGCTGACCACGCACTTTGATGCAAGTGCCCCAATTAATATGTATGTATGTACTGACACTTTCTCTCTCTTTTGTAGCTGTTGCCTAATCAAATCAATCTGAATATTACCACCAAAATGAACAGACGCGTTTATTTCTCCCAAACTATCAACCAAGTGGAACCCGGTCATTACATGGCGACCGTGACAAATAGGTCAAAAGTAGACCTAAGGACAAAGGACAAAGAAAAATTTTTTGTGTATGTATGTGTGTGTGTGAAAAAGAATATAAAAAAAAGGTCACGAAAATGAGAAATGGCTACACTGGATAACTACTTTCAGAGTTATCAGACGAAGCCCGAGCATAAAAAACGATATAATTGAGGTGTGTCGTAGTGAGCAAAGCCAATCCCCTCAAAGCTCGCTATCTCTAGTGCAAATAAGATGCATACTCCGATCTAGCTGGAGAGGAATTTCCTCCTCAAGAGTACAGATGTGCTTCCTGATAGAGGTACCCAATGTATGCTGCTACACAAATGCAGCAGGTTCATTCCATTTTTATCTGATGAATTAAAAAAAAAACACACACACACACACAAAAAAAAATAAATAAATAATAAAACAAAAACCACGGATGAACATCGGTGAAGATATTCCCTTTGCGGAATCTGCTCCTGTCGAGCAAAGGGATGCACCGACGCTAGAAGAAGTGTTAGAGCTGTATCCCAACAATGGACCGCGCCCACTCACAATAGCTGAGTACCGGGCCCGCAACGCAAAACCAACAAGGCCAGAGAAGACCAAAAAGAGGAGGCCAAGTACGTAAGACGACCGACAACGCTGCATAGAGCGTATTGACGAATTATAAGCTGAACTTCGCCAAAGAGCGAAGAGCGTATTGACGAATTAAAAGCTGAACTTCGCCAAAGAGCGAAGAAACGCAAAGGGGGCTGACAGACTATTACTAACAATGTGGTTGGAGAATTTTTTTTTACTTTAATTTAAAAAAAAAAAAAAACAATAAAAGACATGTATACTGGAATTGTGAGCCAACCACATACTCCATAATTTTTCCACGTCTCTGGCTCACTGTGGAAACACAGTTGAGATAATTTTTCTTTCTTTTAAAATTTTTCAAATTACATTAAACAAGAGAATTTTTTTATGTAACAATCGAATCCAAAAAAGAATTTTTTTCTCTATCTAACAAATAGAAAACAGGTCTAAACGACCAAGAAAAACAAAATATTTTTGCTAGAAAGATGGGTTCTCAAGAATCCAAAATATACCACCCAACGGCTAATGTCGTTAACAGCGTTAAAATAGAAGATCACAAGGAAAATTTAGAGGAAATAGGGATATTGTTGTTAGCTATCCTAATATTAGCCTAAAATCTGGCTTTGAAATTATATGCAATTCATAATAAGATAATTAAGAAAAAATATCAGAGTAGAGCAGATGGCCTAAATACAGTATAAAAATGGGTCGAGTAGAACTTAGAACTTCTTTTTTAACAGAGGTGAAACCAATCCAAAATATAATGAAATCAAATACTGGATTGTGAATAATAGAAAATTTAAATCAGGGATAACTCACTTGATAGAAAGCCTACAACCGCCTAAAGCGAAAAAACAGAATTCTACCCACATGGGTGCATAAACTCTTCGAGCAACCCATAGAGACAATTAATCTCTCAGGGAATAAAAAAAAAAAAAAAAAAAAAAGAATGTGTAAATTTTTCAACAAAACATGATTAATTGGGATGACATAATAAAAGAAGCTAGAATACAGGCGCAAGAATTAAATAAATCTTGTAAGTACCTCTCGCAGAACAGGAAAATATCCCAAAGTACAATAGAACCAGAGGGCCGGGGTTAACTTCGACCACGTCGAAGTTTGTATACCCTTGCAACTGTTTTGGTAATTCCTTCCTTACCCATAGCCATCAAAGTGTAAAAACGTTTTATCCAAAAAGTCTAATGTTTGCGAAAGAACGGCCTTCAATCTTAGCATAGGATATAGAGAACTTTTTGATGAAAGTCACTGTTTTCCACCTATCGTTTCTATGGGAGCTATATGATATAGTCACCCGATCTTGATCGATTTGGCACATTTATAGCTTCAATAAACTAACAATAGCTTAAAAAGTAACGAAGTTATTGAGAAAAGTCACCGTTCGTGACTTTGACGTTTGTATGGGAGCTATATGATATAGTCACCCGATCTTGATCAAATTTGGCACAGTCATTAATAAGAACATAAAACTGACAAATACCAACTTTTATGACAATAGCTATAAAATTAATGAAGTTATTGAGAAAGTCACTGTTCGTGACTTTGACGTTTGTATGGGAGCTATATGATATAGTCACCCGATCTTGATCAAATTTGGCACAATCATGGATAAGAACATAAAACTGACAAATACCAACTTTCACGACAATAGCTATAAAATTAATGAAGTTATTGAGAAAGTCACTGTTCGTGACTTTGACGTTTGTATGGGAGCTATATGATATAGTCACCCGATCTTGATCAAATTTGGCACAATCATTAATAAGAACATAAAACTGACAAATACCAACTTTTATGACAATAGCTATAAAATTAATGAAGTTATTGAGAAAGTCACTGTTCGTGACTTTGACGTTTGTATGGGAGCTATATGATATAGTCACCCGATCTTGATCAAATTTGGCACATTCATGGATAAGAACATAAAACTGACAAATACCAACTTTCACGACAATAGCTATAAAATTAATGAAGTTATTGAGAAAGTCACTGTTTCGTGACTTTGACGTTTGTATGGGAGCTATATGATATAGTGGTCCGATCCGGCTGAATCCGAGATATACAATGCCTGCAGTATATACAAGCCTACGTGCAAAATTTCAGCTCTGTAGCTCTTACGGTCTCGGAGGAGTTCGCGTTGATCCAGACGGACGGACGGACGGACGGACGGACGGACGGACGGACTGACGGACGGACGGACGGACGGACGGACGGACATGGCTATTTGAACTCGTCTCGTCGTGCTGATCAAGAATATATATACTTTATATGGTCTGAGATGCTTCGTTCTATGCGTTGCACACTTCTGACCAAAATTAATATACCCTTTTTGCAAGGGTATAAAAATACTCGAAAATAATAATAGAGAGCCTAGAAAATGTTAGAGCGGTATTCATAGAACACTATAGTAAGCTAGCTACGGGACGAAAAACAGCCGCAAATGCTTTCTTTAATGACAGCAAACAAAAGACAAAATCCGTATTAAAAAAGATATAATATTGAATATAAACAAACAGTTGATTTGGATATTTCAATATCACTGGAAGACAAAACCCAGTTAACGGCTGAAGAAGACACGGATCAAGAAGAACCGTCAGTGAGTTTAGAACAAACAAAAATAACTCTTAATAAACCACCCATTTTGCCAAGAAACCCAAATGAATTATTTAGTGAGGTCTCCGGACGTGATCACTGTGACGCCTTGTGTGTTACGGTTGTTTCACAAAAGTTGACCGAACTTGATTATTTAGAGGAAGTAAAAGTCGTAACAACATATATACATCCACCATATAAAATGTTTCTTAACAACACTGAAAAGTTGTTATGGAAGCAGTTAGAGTTGCATACCAGGTTAAGGCAGTTAGAAGCACTAGATCCCATAAACATAAATAGCAAGGTGATCGAGGAAGTAAAAGAGATTAGTATTCGATGTGTTGAAAAATGCAAAATTTAAAAATACTTTGGATGATTTAGAATTCGATGTCCGGAATTCAGTATCAGTGTTACAAATAAAAATAAACAATAAGGAAAGTAAGATTGAGAATGTAACCGTGAGAGGCGAACTACCGGTGTTGCCGAAAATACAGGTACCCACGTTTTCTGGAGTACCTTGAGAATGGGAAGATATTCCCTTTGCGGAATCTGCTCCTGGCGAGCAAAGGGATGCACCGACGCTAGAAGAAGGGTTAGAGCTGTATCCCAACAATGGACCGCGCCCACTCACAATAGCTGACTACCGGGCCCGCAACGCAAAACCAACAAGGCCAGAGAAGACCAAAGACTTACTGGTCACTCTGAAGACGGAGGAAGACCGACAACGCTGCATAGAGCGAATTGACGAATTAAAAGCTGAACTTCGTCAAAGAGCGAAGAGCGTATTGACGAATTGAAAGCTGAACTTCGCCAAACAGCGAAGAAACGCAAGGTGGCCGCAGAAATGCGCAAGCCTTAACTTGCCTTTAATTAATATTTTTACTATAAGCTAAATAGCAAGTTGAAGCACGAAAGTGCAACTTGCGTACTACTAACTTACTGACAGACTATTACTAACAATGTGGTTGGAGATTTTTTTTTTTATTTTAATTTAAAAAAAGAAAACAATAAAAGACATGTATACTTGAATTGTGAGCCAACCACAAACTCTATAATTTTTCCACGCCTCTGGCTCACTGTGGAAACACAGTTGAGATAATTTTTCTTTCTTTTAAAAGTTTTCAAATTAACAGGTCTAAACGACCAAGAAAACAAAATATGTTTGCTAGAAAGGTGGGTTCTCAAAACTCCAAAATAGACCACCCAACGGCTAATGTCGTTAACAGCGTTTAAATAGAAGATCACGAGGAAAATTAAGAGGATATAGGGATATTGTTGTTAGCTATCCTAATATTAGTAGCCTTAAATCTGGCTCTGAAATTATATGCAATTCATAATAAGATAATTAAGAAAAAATATCAGAGTAGAGCAGATGGCCTAAATACAGTATAAAGATGGGTCGAGTAGAACTTAGAACTTTCTCTTTAACCGTGGGGAAACCAATCCAAAATATAAAGATATCAAATACTGGATTGTGAATAATAGAAAATTTAAATCAGGGATAACTTACTTGATAGAAAGATCCATAGTAGAAGCCTACAACCGCCTAAAGCGAAAAAACAGAATTCTACCCACATGGGTCCATAAACTCTACGAGCAACCCATAGAGACAATTGATCTCTCAGGGAACAGCCGCAAATGCATTCTATAATTACTGCAAACAAAAGGCAGTATACACAAAAAATTACAGTACCGAAAAAGGGTTTACTAGGATCAGAAAAGAAACGATGGCGATTAGTAATAGACTATCGTCAAATAAACAAAAAACAGTTGTCCGATAAATTCCCATTACCAAGAATAGACGATATTCTTGATCAACTAGGCAGAGCCAAATATTTTTCATGCCTATATTTAATGTCCGGTTTTCACCAAATAGAACTAAAGGATAAATCGCGAACCATTACGTCATTTTCCACTAGCAATGGATCTTATCAGTTTACTAGACTACCGTATGGTCTGAAAATTGCACCAAATTCCTTTCAAAGTATGATGACAATTGCTTTCACTGGATTAAATCCGTCACATGCATTCCTTTACATGGATGACTAAATAGTCATCGCCTGTTCTAAAAAACACATGCTCAAAAACCTAAAGGATATTTTTTGATATATGCAGAAATCACAACCTAAAACTGCATCCAGGGAAATGTTCATTCATCATGCACGAAGTGACATTCTTGGGTCACAAGTGTGCCGACAAAGGAATATTGCCAGATGGCACCAAATATGATGTCATTGAAAAATACCCAGTACCAACAGATGCTGATAGTGCTAGAAGATTCGTAGCCTTTTGCAACTATTATAGACGTTTTATTAAAAACTTCGCAGAACATGCACTTCCGATAACACAACTGTGTAAGAAAAATGAATATCTGAAAAAAGCCTTAATAGAACCCACACTGTTACAATATTCAAAATTTAACAAAGAATTTTGCATAATAACAGATGCTAACTCAAACTTATGGCAATAAGCAGTTGCCAGTAGCATTCGCATCCCGTTCGTTCACTAAAGGTGAAAGAATAAAAAGTACTACTGATCAAGAACTGACCATGCTGACCATGCACTTTGATGCAAGTGCCCCAATAAATATGTATTATATGTACTGACACTTCCCTCTCTCTTTTGTAGCTGTTGCCTAAGTGCCAGCATAAAAAATATCTATGTAAAAATAGGTTAAGTCAAGGAATATTGTTAGAATAAAATTCAATCTGAATATTACCACCAAACTGAACTGACGTGTTTATTTCTCCCAAACTATCAACCAAGTGGAACCCGGCCATTACATGGCGACCGTGACAAATAGGTCAAAAATAGACCTAAGGACAAAGGACAAAGGAAAAAAATTTTTTGTGTATGTATGTGTGTGAAAAAAAATATAAAAAAGGGCACGAAAATGAGAAATGGCTACACTGGATAACTACTTTCAGAGTTATCAGACGAAGCCCGAGCATAAAAAACGATATAATTGAGGTGTTTCGTAGTGAGCAAAGCCACTCCCCCTGAAAGCTCGCTAACTCTAGTGCAAATAAGAGCCGCATACTCCGATCTAGCTGGAGAGGAATTCCCAGTAAGAGAAGGCTCAAGAGTACAGATGTGCTTCCTGATAGAGATACCCAATGTATGCTGCTACACAAATGCAGCAGGTACATTCCATTTTTATCTGATGAACTAAAAAAAAAAGCCCCCACACACACACCAAAAAAAAAATAAATAATAAAACAAAAACCACGGATGAACATCGGTGAAGATATTCCCTTTGCGGAATCTGCTCCTGTCGAGCAAAGGGATGCACCGACGCTAGAAGTGTTAGAGCTGTATCCCAACGATGGACCGCGCCCACTCACAATAGCTGAGTACCGGGCCCGCAACGCAAAACCAACAAGGCCAGAGAAGACCAAAAGAGGAGGCCAAGTACGTAAGCTACTCCAGCAGAAGAGTCTGGAAGTAGACTTACTTACTCTGAAGACGGAGGAAGACCGACAACGCTGCATAGAGCGTATTGACGAATTGAAAGCTGAACTTCGCCAAAGAGCGAAGAAACGCAAGGGGGCCGCAGAAATGCGCAACCCTTACATTAAACAAGAGAATTTTTTTATGTAACAATCGAATCCAAAAAAGAATTTTTTGTCTATCAAACAAATAGAAAACAGGTCTAAACGACCAAGAAAACAAAATATTTTTGCTAGAAAGATGGGTTCTCAAGAATCCAAAATATACCACCCAACGGCTAATGTCGTTAACAGCGTTAAAATAGAAGATCACAAGGAAAATTAAGAGGAAATAGGGATATTGTTGTTAGCTATCCTAATCTTAGGCTTAAATCTGGCTTTGAAATTATATGCAATTCATAATAAGATAATTAATAAAAAATATCAGAGTAGAGCAGATGGCCTAAATACAGTATAAAAATGGGTCGAGTAGAACTTAGAACTTTCTCTTTAACCGAGGGAAACCAATCCAAAATATAAAGATATCAAATACTGGATTGTGAATAATAGAAAATATAAATCAGGGATAACTTACTTGATAGAAAGATCCATAGTAGAAGCCTACAACCGCCTAAAGCGAAAAAACAGAATTCTACCCACATGGGTGCATAAACTCTGCGAGCAACCCATAGAGACAATTGATCTCTCAGGGAATTAAAAAAAAAAAAAAAAAAAAAGAGAATGTAAATTTTTCAACAAAACATGATTAATTGGGATGAGATAATAGGAGAACCTAGAATACAGGCGCAAGAATTAAATAAATCTTGTAAGTGCCTCTCACAGAATAGGGAAAAATCCCAAAGTACAATAGAAAAGCACTCTAAAATAATAATAGAGAGCCTAGAAAATATTAGAGCGGTATTCATAGAACACTATAGTAAGCTAACTACGGGACGAAAAACAGCCGCAAATGCATTCCATAATTACTGCAAACAAAAGGCAGTATACACAAAAAATTACTGCATAAAGAAGAAATAACTAGACAAGTCGATAAACTCATTAAAGATAAAATAGTCGAACCATCAGTGTCCGAGTATAATAGTCCGTTACTACTGGTACCGAAAAAGGGTTTACTAGGATCAGAAAAGAAACGATGGCGATTAGTAATAGACTATCGTCAAATAAACAAAAAACAGTTGTCCGATAAATTCCCATTACCAAGAATAGACGATATTCTTGATCAACTAGGCAGATCCAAATATTTTTCATGCCTATATTTAATGTCCGGTTTTCACCAAATAGAACTAAAGGATAAATCGCGAACCATTACGTCATTTTCCACTAGCAATGGATCTTATCAGTTTACTAGACTACCGTATGGTCTGAAAATTGCACCAAATTCCTTTCAAAGAATGATGACAATTGCTTTCACTGGATTAAATCCGTCACATGCATTCCTTTACATGGATGACTTAATAGTCATCGGCTGTTCTGAGAAACACCTGCTCAAAAACCTAAAGGATATTTTTGATATGTGCAGAAATCACAACCTAAAACTGCATCCAGGGAAATGTTCATTCTTCATGCACGAAGTGACATTCTTGGGTCACAAGTGTGCCGACAAAGGAATATTGCCAGATGACACCAAATATGACGTCATTGAAAAATACCCAGTACCAACAGATGCTGATAGTGCTAGAAGATTCGTAGCCTTTTGCAACTTTTATAGACGTTTTATTAAAAACTTCGCAGAACATGCACTTCCGATAACACAACTGTGTAAGAAAAATGAATATCTGAAAAAAGCCTTAATAGAACCCACACTGCTACAGTATCCAGATTTTAGCAAACGCGGTCTTTTTATACCCTTGCAGAGGGTATTATAAAATTGGTCAGATGTTTGTAACGCACAGAAGGAGACGTTTCCGACCCCATAAAGTATATATATTCTTGATCAGCATGAGAAGCTGAGTCGAAATAGCCATGTCCGTCTGTCCGTCTGTCTGTGCGTACGCGTTTTACTCAGCCATCTTAAGAGCTATTGGGATGAAATTTTTTTTTATTACCCGGGCTAGATAAAGTATGAAATTTGTTAGGATCGGGCCACTATATCATATAGTGCTAGAACAAACATTTTTGCAAAAATTTGAGTATACTGTAGGGAACTGTATGTGTATGCGTGCCGTGCTTTGCTTAGGGAATGATGCAAGAAGAAAGAAAATTTATTAATATCAAAGAAGCTAACTTCGGCAATGGTGAAGTTTATATACCCTTGCAGTCTTTCGCAATAATGTTTTTACATTTTGAAATTTCTTTCCCTGCAACTGAATTCATCAATTCACAAACAAAACATTCAAATTATTTCTCTTGTTGTAATAAATTTTCTTTCTTCTTGCATCATTCCCTAAGCAAAGCACAACACGCATACACATACAGTTCTTGTAGCGCTGCGTCTGTGTGCTCTGTTTGAGCAGCAAGCAGCGCTGTTTGCTGCCAGCAGCGCTGCTTGCTGTCTACTAGGTCATCATTTGAACCGATTTGTGTTGACTGTAACTTCTGTTCTATTAATCCGATCAGATTTCATCCCAATAGCTCTTAAGATGGCTGATTAAAACGCTTACGCACAGACAGACGGACAGACGGACATGGCTATATCGACTCAGCTTCTCATGCTGATCAAGAATATATATACTTTATGGGGTCGGAAACGTCTCCTCCTGTGCGTTACAAACATCTGACCAATTTTATAATACCCTCTGCAAGGGTATAATAAAAAGAAAAATAATTTGAATGTTTTGTTTGTGAATTGATGAATTTCGGTGGCAGGGAAAGAACTTTCAAAATGTAAACAAATTATTGCGAAAGACTGCAAGGGTATATAAACTTCGGCATTGCCGAAGTTAGCTTCTTTGATATTTTACACTAAATTTTGCGGAGTGCATTAAAAAACACGTCTGCACGCGGCGGCGGTTGAATTCAAGGAATACAATGATGAAGCACGAAAAGTAAAGACCTTGCCTATAACAACACGATTTATGTTTTCTCAAACATGGAAAAAAAGTTATAGCAATGGAAATCTACACTTAGGTAAATTTTTCAAAGGCTTGAAAAACAAGCCGGTATACTCGAAATCAAACAACTCAAGTTGGCACCGAATGAAAATATCTTTGAAACATTTTCAATAGAGTCTTTTAAAGAAATGTGCAATAAATTATTGAAAACATTAAGAGTAGCGCTACTCCAACCGGTGGGTCTGCCTAGTTGATCAAGTGTAGTATATCCATACCAAAAATCATTTAACACAAAGAGCTCAACTTGTAGCACTTTGTTGCAAGTATAAACAATCAAATATGTACGCAATAAAACATAAGTCTCCACTTCAGTATATTTATGTATATACATTAATATATTCACATAAACATACTCACATCAATATACAGCCAAACATGTTCATATAACAAGCTAGGGCCAAGCCAGCGTGTGAACGCTGACCATGCACTTTGATGCAAGTGCCCCAATGAATATGTATGTATGTACTGACACTTCCTCTCTCTTTTGTAGCTGTCGCCTGTTTATTTCTCCCAAACTATCAACCAAGTGGAACCCGGTCATTACAGTACTATTGGGTACAAAGGGTTTTCCACCTTTTGATTTTGGCTTTGATTTGATTTTCTAATTTCTGTTTCTATTCTCGTATAACCCTTATTTTTGAGCTACTTGTTTTAGCTTGCTAACTGTGGTTATATCATATCTAGCTAACGTCATAAAAAAATCTATAGGGTAATTTTTTGTTTATTACATATTTCATAGTATAATTTAAAGCATTTGTATGTAGAATAGTGTTATTTGCATCATATTCTAGATTTAGTTTGTTTGTTATAATATAAGATTTGTCTTCTAATTCTGTTACGAACCTTCGAAGGTTTCCTGTATAGTTGGTGTTGTAGAGGCGTCGAAGAAGTTTCTTTCACGGAGTCTGCGTTTTCAATTCTTTGATGAGGAATGATCTAAGCTCCGACCAGGTGTTGGCTTGTCTTGTTTGCGAGAGCCGATGTGCCTCTCCAGTGAGCTGCATCTCGATTGCGCTGAACAATATGTTATATTGCCTTATGTCATGGGTTGGATATAAATGCATGATGGAATCTATCCGCCTTATGAATGACGTCAGGTTCTATAGTGCTCCTTCATAGTTCGACACCTGTCTTAATAAGGACAGTGCTTGATTGAGATGGGTTTCGGTGAGTTCGGCCATTTTTGTTTTTTTTTTGGTGGTGTTTTTTTTTTTTTTTTTGTGTTTTGTACTCTTTCAGTTGGCGTTTTTATTCCACAGAAGAACTAACTTATCATTATTAATACAATTAAGTTTGAAGTTCGGTTAGAAAGCTTTTGATGTTTACAATTATGTTAAAAGCTTTTATGTTAGTAGTAGGAGCTTTTGATCGGATGATATCTTGATCTGGTATTTGATTGGCTTATTGATTTCGCCTACTAAGCATTCTTACGCTGGAATATTCTGAGGGAACAGATTTGTTTATAATGTTGCGTTCTCACGCTGGAAGATTTTGAGGGGGACAATTGTTATTACAAGTGTCCAATTGTTTGTGAATAAAATAGATGTTTACTTTAAAGTTATAAATTTTAGGGGGCGATAAGGAAGTACATATCTCAAAGGTAGGGGTTTTTATTATTTCTTGAGGAATGTTTGAAATGATAAATATCTCGTTTGAAAGTTATAAATTTTAGGGGGCGAAAAATTTATACGTTATTAGGCATTGTTGTTGTAATAATAATCTATCTTTCTTAACTCGTTCATCTCAACATGTTTTTCTAAATAGCCTACTGGAATGTCCGCTATATCAGTTGAATTCTTTTCTTTACTCTTCTAAAAGAATGCTTGATCTTGTTTTTGTCTCGGATCCCACTGTTAGTGCTGTATCACAAACACAGCCCCTAGTGAAGGCTGTAAAGTAAAACAAATTTGAGTGGTCATTTCTATTTAAGTGCTGTGATATAGATTGTGCAGTGAATTTTTTATACTCTGCTCTTAATTCTCTAATTGATGAGTGCATTCCTTATGTGAATGTCTGTAGCGTCTCCAGTGCGCCAGTCTGGTTCACACAGAAGCCACTCTAAGCTACCTAACATTAAATCGAGATATTTTAAAAGATTTAAAAAAACTGGTTCGCGACTCGACTATGCAAATTATTGTGTAGCCAAATCTCAATTTTGTCTTTTAAATACTCAATGCTACAATAATTATATCGTTCGCTGTAAGGTTTAATTTGATAAGAACCCCAAAAGACAACTTTGTTAGTTCCAAAAGACGCTCTAATTTACTACCTTCCACCTTCAGACTTAATGACCAGACTGCTAATAATGTTTCAGATATTGCAGATCTGATTGTGAAATTCTTTCACTCGACCTGTTCTACTATGGTTTGGATCCCACACCCTATTCCTTCTCAATACCATATTTAAATTTTAATTTTTTTTAGTATTACTGAAGACTATATTATCTCTAGCTTGTCATCTATGACTTCTTTCTTCGTACCCGGGCCTGATAATATACCTAGTTGCATCCTTAATATGTGTTCGGTTTCCCTATTTAAGCCTTTATTTCTTTTATTCTTTATATCAAGTGAGACAGGTAGCTTTCTTGATATTTGGAAGGAGTCTTTTATTATTCCTTTTTAAAAAGGGGAGCAAATTGGATATTTCTAACTACCGTGGCCTTGCCAAACTTTCGGCAATACCTAAGCTGTTTAAAAAAATTATGTCTTCCCTTCAAGTCCTAGACAGATCCACTATTTCTCCTTTTGAGCATGACTTCATGAAAGGTCGTTCGTCGCTTATCAACCTTTTAGAATTGACTACCCTTGTACACCATGGCTAGTATTGAATCGGTACAGAAACAATTCCTTAAGTTCACATTACGCGGTCTTAATTGGGACCCGAGTCTTTGCCTACATTCTTATTCTGACAGACTACTTCTTATAACCTTATCTTATAATATATTAACCTTCCTTCATCGTACATCGTACATGCTCGTATTTAGCATTCTCTTTCTGCATAAACTAGTCAATGGCAAAGTCATTTCTACTAATTTACTAGATGCGCTATATTTTTGTGTTCACTCACGTCGGACCAGAAACTTTTTTCCTATTCACCTTAGTAGATGTCTGACTAACTACTCTCTTCACGAACCATTTCGTGTTCTTTGCCAATCTTTTAACAACCCGTCTCACCTTATTTCTCCTCATCTTTCTGTCCCTTCTCTTCGCGCTATACTTTTTAATAATATACAGCGAAACCACTGAAAATATTCTGGACTCGGAATGGCTACAACTCATCCTTGACCACATTGGCTGTGAATCGAGGCATAGCTGGCACCTTGTGCAAATAAAACACCTCCGGGTCGGGGATGTTTAGTTGTTTATAAAGCTTTTTTATCAATCAGCTTAAGCTTTTTCGTCGACTGCTGTGTTAATTGACGTAAATACAACTATAAATAATATCCTAATGCAAGAAGGGTGGATAAGCGGCATTAGCTGGGACGCTGGTTTATCCGACGCATTGTTACCCAAATGGATACGAAGGGAACGTTTCCTTACAACAATCGTCGGCTTGACCATCCCGAGATGTTATTTCAACAGCAGCGAACAAATCCATGATGCCCAGTTTCACAAGTTCGACGACGCCAGCGAATTGTTAGAAAACCTAAAGTGTGAACTGGTATTATCAGAAGATTATAAATTCTAGCATAATAGAGCTATTATCATGAGTCACGGACATATTTTCTTTTGCCTTTTTTCTAGCTATTTGCAATGTATCTGCCTCTACAAGCGCGGAGTGCGGTTAGTACTGATCTATTTTGTCCTTAGCTTGGGGTGAATAGATAGCTCTGCAGAAATGGGCCTCGCCAAAGCGCTTTGAAGAAGGTGGTGAGCGGGTGACAGATATCCAACGTCTGTATTGGAAGTGCCACAAAAGAGGCATTGAGTTGATTACCGCTTGTACGTGTGCTAACAACGTATGTATTTGTTCGAATGTAAGCACGGCCAACTACTCGGTTTAAATAAAGCTTCACAAAGCGTGAAGTGAGGTGCATGTGGCGGTATGAACTTCCAATTTTTGCCTTCAATCGACAAGGCCACTGCTATCTTGTCATTGTGCAGCTGAGATAGGACTAATTGTTCGACTTCGTTAAGTCTTCGTTTGGCTCTCACGAAATTACTCAACATCGTTACACATTTTCCTTGCCGTGCAATGGAACGTCTGTGAACGGCCAAAAACGTATCTGTAGGTCTGTTACCAGCTCCACATGTTAATCTGAGGTTGCCATAAAAACGAAAAGACATATGCATTACTTTTGATTGCGAACGTTCCATTCCTTTTGTGCCTGTATCATGATTGGGCCATCATATCCACAGCCTGTGCTTTCGAGCGGAAATGCTTGACGAACTCTCTCTGCCGGCAGTGCGGCCATTGATTGGTTGCTGGTGTGGGCTCGCTGTCTGAGCGATGACAAAAAGTGACGAAACTCCTGAGTGGAAATTATGTTGATGGTCGTGTTCCAAGATCAGGTGAGAGCATCAGCTGAGCATCGCATAGATGCTTCTGAATTATTGATGCGACCTCCACGTAGATGCCCAACGTCATCTAGAATCGGCGTAGGGGTAAACAGCTTCGAGGTTTTTGGCACGCAACCTTCGTTTTGTAGCGATTTTAGTTTTTCATGCCATTCGTCTTGAGCTTGCTGCAGGTTTCTAGCCGCCTTATACTCGTCTAGGCTATCGAGAAATAATCAGACTTTTCTTCCGTTTTTTTATGTGTCGAATGAATCGTAAGAGATATGCCACGACCAGTAAGTTCATCGAGTGGAGATGACTCACTCATTGTTTTCACAAGAGTAACTAATACTAAAGCCTTCAACTCTTATTGGTACTCGTCATTTGAAATAAAGTTGGAGATTTGTTTATTATTTGCATAATCCGATAATTCTTTTCCAAGCGGCATTTTTTAAAAAATTATATATATCTGCTCTGCACTTAATAAAGCCAAATTTGCTACTGTGGGCTATAATTTTAAAACACAAAAATGCAAGCAAACATGCGACCACACAGAAAAAGTTAACGGTTCTTACTTAGTTTTCTAAAAATATAACACAAATTGCGGTAAATATTCTACAGTAAAATTTATTTTTGAAAAACCTAAAAAATGTTAAAATTGTTTTAAATATGTTATAAATATGATAAGCACTGTAGTTTAATAAGTTCATCTTAAATAAGGTCATCTTTGTTACGTATGAGTTGGTCTTCCGTGTTTGCTCCGGTTAGGCCATCGGCCACATAGAAATCTTGCAAAAGAATCTTGGCAGCAGTTGGAAATTTATCCTTTAGGTGGGTGGGTAATATCTCTGCTTCAAAGGTCGGTCGTTTTCAAGGACGATGGCATGTTGTGTTATCTGGCTTACGCCGTTAAGCCCATCAAATTTGCGATTTCCGCCTCGACAATAGCTTGGATCTTTTGGCTCTAGTGTCTCATGTACTATGGTGGATGATTCCTTTAGGCTTTAAATCCTCCTCAGCTTCAACCAAAGCCACTCGGGTGTCTATATTAGTTGTTCGCTCATTTTCTTCGCCAGGCTGGCAGAATGGGTTCTTAAAGACGGCGTCTGGCCTGTTGTTTTTCAAAAAAAGGTGGCAAATGGAAGAAGAAAATCCACCGGAGAGAGCTGTATACGACTATTATCGGCAAGATTAATATTATTTTTAATGTCCCCGAGGAGTAATGCGGATAAATTCTGAAGAGCCTATTGCTCGTGATGCGTTTTTTCGCTTCGGAAAAAACAGTCCGTCACTTTTCTTCCAAGAGTGGACAGAGTCTTGAGTAGAAGCAGGGATTAATGGACTCGGCTCCGTTCACTGTGTTCTTTGAGACATGGTTACCGAAAGGTGTCGGGGAACGGGAGCAAGGTCCTGTGGCACAGGTAGCTGAGAAACAATTCCTACAAGAGTAGGCGATGAATTCAAGTAAGCTATGTGATGCCGGCTAAAGACTGCTGAGGTGCGCCCTATACAGCTGGTAACTATCCATCTTCCCATCGCTTTTATCCATCACTTTGGCTCTCTGTCTAATCATTGGATTTCGGCATCTCGTGATAGTCGACTGGACCGCGTTCGTGTGGTGTGAGTGTATTGCTTTGTCACGAGTCCATTTCTTCGAGGCTCGTACTCAGGCTTGTGCATAATTCTCTCGTCGGTTTTCCCATGCTCTTCGAAGCTAGTACGCAGCTTTTTGCATAATTCTCTCTTAGTTTGTTCCATCTTCTTTCATTTCATGCATGGGCCAATTGGAAGCATGCCCGAAATCATCTGCCTTCTCCCATGCTCGCTCTTCTGCTATCCATTTTGCGCTCTCTTCCTCCCACGCATCTTCCCGCTATGACGAAATTCACAGACTGTTGTGAGCGGTCTGAACGAGCACGTTGTGTCGTATTGTAAGTTGCATGTTCTATATATTGTGTTCCTCACACCATTCACCTTCATAACTTTACCCCCCTTTGGTCTACAAAACGGATGTTTACTCCAACCGAGACTAAACAAAAACTTTATAAACCAATCTGTCCCCAAAAAATCTGCAAATTTCGAGAACGCTTAGTAGGCGAAATAAATAAGACAATTAAGCTCAAGATCCCTTGTCATCCGATCAAAAGCTCTCACTACTAACATCAAAAGCTTTCTAACCGAACTTTAAACTCAATAGTATGAATAATCATGAGTTAGTTCTTAAGATAAAGATCGTTTTGGAGTCTCACCAATCCATATTTTATACCCTTTCACTGTGGGCGATTTTTCATAATTGGCGGCATAAAGTCATAAAATTTATGTTTTACACAACTCAACAAGTCGCACGGTTGTAATATATGTCCCGGGTAGTTGCAATGCAGAATTTCCGAAACTGTGGCAAAGGTTTCTCTGCAGGATTTGCTAAACCACACAGCTGAACGAATATTGACCTTACAAAATAATGTTTCAGAGAAAATGGAGAATGTAACGGACTGCACCCTTATTATTAGCTATGGGATTGATGGATCGACGGGTCAAAGTTCATATAAACAAAAATTTTATTCAGATGAACCTGATATCTTAGAGCAATCGCTGTTCGTATCCACTGTATCGTATCCACTATTCTTTAAATCGCGTAATATGGTTAAATGGAAGCACACAGTCAGTAAGATTTTGCAGGCCTTTAAAAGGTGAATACGCGAAAGAGAGCTCCGCAAAAATCTTATGCGAGAAAGAAAATTTAGATATGCAAGTAGCGAAATTGGAAAAGTTCAAATGGCAAACTAAAAATATTTCTGTGGATTTTAAAACATATATGTCATTAATTGATGGAAACCTTTCGACATGGCTCTTTAAAATACGGCTTAAGTTCATTACATGCATGGATTCGATTTATGGAATTCGTCTTGAATATTTCGTACTGTATGGATATAAAGAACTGGCTCATCAAAGGCGATGATAAAAATAAAATCATGGTAAGAAACAAGTAAATTCAGCAAACAGTATGGAAGGTAATGGGTTTGCATATTAGCATACCGAAACAGAAGGGAAGTGGTACCATCAATGTTGGTAACGGATCCCACACCTTATCCCTTCTCAATTCCACATTTAAATTGTATGTTTTTTCATAGTATTATACCTGATAATATACCTCCCTATCGATTTCCCTATCTAAGCCTTTATCTCGGTTATTCTTTATATCGAGTGAGACTTGTAGCTTCCTGATATTTGGAAAGAGTCTTTTATTATTCCGCTTTTTAAGAAGGGTAACAAATCGGATATTTCTAACTACCATGGCATTGCCAAACTTTCGGCAATACCTAAGCTGTTTGAGAAAATTATTACGTCTTCCCTTCAAGTCCTAGACAGATCCACTATTTCTCCTTCATGACTTCATGAAAGGTCGTTCGTCGCTTACCTTTTAGAATTGACTACCCTTGTACGCCATGGCTTCCGTAAAAAGTGTCAAACTGATGTTATTTATACTGACTTTAGTAAGGCTTTCGATACGGTTGATCATTCTATGCTTCTCATGAAACTTAACATCATGGGTTTTTCCCCGAAACTATTGGCTTGGTTAAAGTCGTATCTTATTGGCAGGACCCAAAGGTATCTTTTCGTTCCTCGAAATCTAAAACTGTTCGAGTTACGTCAGGTGTCCCCCAAGGCAGTCATCTGGGCCCACTGTTATTTACCTTTTTATACCCTTGCAAAAAGGGTATATTAATTTTGGTCATAAGTGTGCAACGCATAGAACGAAGCATCTCAGACCATATAAAGTATATACAGTAGCGGACAAAGAAATCCGGACACCTCGGTATGGCCTCTATATGCAAACTTTGAACGGGCGTAAAATATGTAAAAAAGGTTCAATCGGTTTGGATCTTTTTTCGCGTTGTCTATTAAGTATTTAGCTTTAAAATACCGCCTAGTTTGGTGTAACCTAAACTTTTGAAGTGAAAAAAAAAATAAAAAGTGAAAAATGTCAAAAATGACTGAAACTGATAAAGGTGCCATATTGGCTTTACGATCGGAAAATTTAAGTCTTCGCGATATAAGCGCTAAGGTTGGCTTTAGTAAATCTTCTGTCGGGGATTTCTTAAAGAATTTTGAAAAAACCGGAACGCTAAAGCGAAATCCTGGGACAGGACGAAAGAAGAAGACCAATGACCAGGAAAACCGTATTCTGAAGCGCTTAAGCATGGCCAATCGATTTAAAACTGCAGAAGATATTAGATTCGAGTTTGTTCAGTCGGAAGGAGTAGATATTAGCACTCGAACAGTACGAAGACGGCTTCAGGATGCAGGACTTAATGCTCGCAGACCAGCAAAAAAACCGGTTTTGACCGCTCAAATGCGCAAAAAACGGCTACAATGGGCGAAAGAGCACGAATCTTGGACCTTAAAAGATTGGAGAAACATGATATTTTCAGATGAGTCCAAAATAAACCTTTTTGGTTCCGATGGTATGACCTACGTGAGACGTAAAGTAGGAGAAAGATTCAAGAATGAGTGCCTACGACGGACGGTCAGGGCATGGTGGATCCCGTATGGTCTGGGGATGCTTTTCCTACTTTGGAGTTGGAGATCTGGCACTAATTGATGGAACAGTAAACGCCAAAAAATACCAACAAATTTTGGACGAGCATCTTGTACCATCAATTGAGGAGCATCTTTCGTATGCCGATGATATCATTTTTCAGGACGATTCTGCTCCTTGCCATCGTGCAAAATTGGTAAGTCAATTTTTTTTCATTCCTTTATTTATTGTATAAATAATACCAAAACTTTTAAATTTCTAATATTTTTTTTTTTTTTTTAGATTACAAAATATTTGAACCGAATGGGAATATCTTCATTGGATTGGCCAGGCAATAGTCCTGATTTGAATCCTTTTGAGAATCTTTGGCATATTTTAAAGGTTAAAATAACGAAGAAGAAACCTAAAACTGTAAAACAGCTCGATTTAATTTTTGAAAATGTTGGGTACAACGATATAACCCTAGAAACAATTCAAAATCTAGTGGATTCTCTTCCGAAACGCATAAAGACGGTAATAAAAAACAAAGGAGGTCCAACAAAATATTGAAATCTATTGTTTTAAGTAGAATAATATTCAATAAAATAAATAATATTTTCAAATAATTTGTAACTCACTTAAAAATAAAAAAAAAAAATTTTCTTTGTTTCCCTTGGTTTTTGAAACATTATCAATAATTTTAATTTAAGACTTTTTCTGTAAAAAAAACATCACTGAAATCTAATAAATATTTGTTTTGGTTAGCAAATACATATATATAATAAGTTTAATACAAATTTTTTCGAATCAACAAACACAATTTTTAAAAACTTACGAAACAAAGATTTTTTTGCCTGTCCGGATTTCTTTGTCCGCTACTGTATATTCTTGATCAGCACGACGAGACGAGTTCAAATAGCCATGTCCGTCCGTCCGTCCGTCCGTCCGTCCGTCTGCATCAACGCGAACTCCTCCGAGACCGTAAGAGCTACAGAGCTGAAATTTTGCACGTAGGCTTGTATATACTGCAGGCATTGTATATCTCGGATTCAGCCGGAATGGACCACTATATCATATAGCTCCCATACAAACGTCAAAGTCACGAAACAGTGACTTTCTCAATAACTTCATTAATTTTATAGCTATTGTCATAAAAGTTGGTATTTGTCAGTTTTATGTTCTTATTAATGATTGTGCTAAATTTGATCAAGATCGGGTGACTATATCATATAGCTCCCATACAAACGGCAAAGTCACGAACAGTGACTTTCTCAATAACTTCATTAATTTTATAGCTATTGTCATAAAAGTTGGTATTTGTCAGTTTTATGTTCTTATTAATGATTGTGCCAAATTCGATCACGATCGGGTGACTATATCATATAGCTCCCATACAAACGGCAAAGTCACGAACAGTGACTTTCTCAATAACTTCATTAATTTCATAGCTATTGTCATAAAAGTTGGTATTTGTCAGTTTTGTGTTCTTGTTAATAATTGTGCCAAATTTGATCAAGATCGGGTGACTATATCATATGGCTCCCATACAAACGGCAAAATCACTAGCAGTGACTTTCTCAATAACTTCATTATTTTTCCAGCTATTGTCATAAAAGTAGGTATTTGTCAGTTTTATGTTCTTATTAATGATTGTGCCAAATTTGATCAAGATCGGGTGACTATATCATATAGCTCCCATAGAAACGATAAGTGGAAAACAGTGACTTTCATCAAAAAGTTCTTTATATCCTATGCTAAGATTGAAGGCCGTTCTTTCGCAAACATTAGTCTTTTTGGATAAAACGTTTTTACACTTTGATGGCTAAGGAAAGAATTACCAAAACAGTTGCAAGGGTATACAAACTTCGACGCGGTCGAAGTTAACCCCGGCTCTCTGGTTTATAAATGATTTGGCTTTGGCCTTGGCTCATTCACGCGTGCTTATGTTTGCGGATGACGTCAAGATTTGTTATACATATGATGATCCTTCTTTCCAGCTGTACTTGCAATCGGATCTCGATGCGATGACTTTCAGTCATTTGTCGCCGTTCCTAGCTCATTACTCTATTAAGTCTGTTCTGTTAGATTGTGTACCATCATTTAAAGACTTATTTACGTCAACTAAGTCGGCAGTCGACGAAAAAGCTTAAGCTAAAATACAGATAATAATTAATTCATGAAGGTAGCTTAGCTTTATGCACAACATCCCCGACCCGGTGGAGGTGTTTTATTTGCAACAAGGTGCCAGCTATGCCCCGAGTCACAGCCAATGTGGTCAGGGATGAGTTGCAGCCAATCCAATATCCAGTCCAGAATACTTTCAGTGGTTACGCTGTACATAATAAAAAAGAATAGCGCGAAGAGAAGTGACAGATAGATGAGGAGAAATAAGGTGAAAAAGGTTGTTAAAAGATTGGCAAAAAACACGAAGAGGTTCGTGAAGAGAGTAGTTACTCAGACATCTACTAAGGTGAAGAGGAAAAAGTTTCTGGTCCGTCGTGAGGGAACACAAAAATATAGCGCATCTAGTAAATTAGTAGAACTGACTTCGCCATTGACTAGTTTATGGAGAAAGAGAATGCCAAATACGAGCCTACGGTTGTACGATGAAGGAAGGTTAATATATTATAAGATAAGGTTATAAGAAGTCTGTCAGAATAAGAATGTAGGCAAAGACTCGGGTCCCAATTAAAACCGCGTAATGTGAACTTAAGGAATTGCTTCTGTACCGATAATGAGCTAGGAACGGCGAGAAACGACTGAAAGTCATAAAAGCGCATTTAGAGGCATTAAGGTGTAATTTATTAACGTGACACCAAACACAGAACGCATCGAGATCCGATTGCAAGTACTGTTGGAAAGAAGGATCATTATGTGAATAACAAATCTTGACGTCATCCGCAAACATGTTTCGGGGAAAAACCCATGATGTTAAGTTTCATGAGAAGCATAGAATGATCAACCGTATCGAAAGCCTTACTAAAGTCAGTATAAATAACATCAGTTTGACACTTTTTACGGAAGCCATGGTGTACAAGGGTAGTCAATTCTAAAAGGTTGGTAAGCGACGAACGACCTTTCATGAAGCCATGCTGACAAGGAGAAATAGTGGATCTGAATAGGTGTTGAAGGGAAGACGTAATAATTTTCTCAAACAGCTTAGGTATTGCCGAAAGTTTTGCAATGCCACGGTAGTTAAAAATATCCGATTTGTTACCCTTTTTAAAAAGCGGAATAATAAAAGACTCCTTCCAAATATAAGGGAAGCGACAAGTCTCACTCGATATAAAGAATAACCGAGATAAAGGCTTAGATAGGGAAATCGAACACATTTTAAGGATGCAACTAGGTATATTATCAGGCCCGGGTACGAAGGAAGACGTCATAGATGACAAGCTAGAGATAATACAGTCTTCAGTAATATTAGGAAAAAACATACAATTTAAATGTGGAATTGTGAAGGGATAAGGTGTGGCATCCGAAGCAGTAGTAGAACAAGTCGACTGAAAGAATTTAGCAAACAGATCTGCAATATCTGAATCACTATTAGCAGTCTGGTCATTAAGTCTGAAGGTGGAAGGTAGTAAATTAGAGCGTCTTTTGGAATTAACAAAGTTATAAAATCTTTTGGGGTTCTTATAAAATTCAACCTTACAGCGAACGATATAATTATTGTAGCATTGAGTATTTAAAAGACAAAATTGAGATTTGGCTACACAATAATTTGCATAGTCGAGTCGCGAACCAGTTTTTTAAATCTTTTGAAATATCTCGATTTAATGTTACGGAGATTAGATAGCCTACGTGTGAACCAGACTGGCGCACTGGAGACGGTAGAGACATTCACATAAAGAACGCATTTATCAATTAGAGAATTAAGAGCAAAGTAGAAAAAATTTACTGCATAATCTATATCACAGCACTCAAATAGAAATGACCAATCAAAAGAGAAAAAAAGGCTGTTAAGAAGATTGAAATTTGTTTTACGAAAACATCTACGACGAGAATTTGAGATGTTATTGAATGAACTATTAACGGAATTGTAGGAAATAGTAATTTCAATGGTAGGGTGATAACTATCTTCAGGCTTCACTAGGGGCTGTGTTTGTGATACAGCACTAACAGTGGGATCAGAGACAAAAACAAGATCGAGGATTGTTTTAGAAGAGTTAAGAAAAGAATTCAACTGATATAGCGGACATTCAAGTAGGCTATCAAGAAAAACATGTTGAGCAAGCCAAGAAACATTAGGCAAGTTAAAATCACCTAAAGCTATAAAAAAATCACGATCTTTCAGACGACTAAAAATGGTTCGCAAAGCATCAGCATGGTGGATGTAGATCATGATATCAGAAGCTGGAGGAATATATGAACAAGAGATATATAAGCTAAAGTTAGAACATGTAACTTCGACGCAAATAAACTCAATACCTAAGGGGAGATCAATCGGTAGAACACTTGAACACAGATTCGAGTTGACAGCAATGAGTACTCCACCTCCACGTCGACCAACACGATCAAGCCTATAAGAAATAAAGTTGTTAGAAAGAATTTCATTATCCAAAACAGAGGAATTAAGCCAAGTTTCAGAGAAAGCTAATATGTCAGCCGAAAAGGTTAAGCTATCTCAGAATAATTTAGAGAGCTTGGTAAGAAGTCCTCCTACATTTTGATAGTGAATGCAAAGACTAGACGTTATTAGTTTTTTGAAGCAGAATATACATTAGGAAGGTGGACAGGCAAAGGGCGGGAGCGCTTATTGGGCGCAAATTCGTGTACAACTAGGCCCTCTGGCCAAAAGTTAGGGTCAACCATAGCTGAGAAATACTCATTTGGTACAGTAATTTTAAAAGAGGAGATTTTGCGAGGCCACCAAACACTAATCACGAAAAAGAACAAAAAAAAAAACTGTTCAATTTGGCGAATTATGCAAATAAAACACAATGGTTTCAAGCAATCGACACCAGCGAAAACGAAAACAAACTAGGCACAATTAAAAATTGAGAGAAAAACAATATATGTATATTAATATAAACTCAGAAGCTAAGCAAAAACACGACCGTCACGTCAGAGAGCAGAAGCTTATTATTAATAGCAATATCGTGTGAATTCTCAATCAGCCCAAAAAAGTACCGACAATTTTGTAAAAACACTTTTAATCTACATATATATGAAAACATATTCGTGGTACCCAATGTCTCCAACTGTACATAAAATATTAGTTCACGGAGCAGACATTATAAATTTGCGATAGTTCCAGTTGGATGTTTGGGTGAAAATGCATCAGAAGCTCGAAACAAACATTATAAAATGGATCGACGTTCTCATGCCAGAAAAAATCCTAGATTAAGTAATATGGCAAACGTTTTTAATACAGCCATGGACTCATCTGATCTATTAAAATCAAGCTACTATATAAATGAGAGGCTGCAATAATAACTGATTAGCATAATCATCTACGTTATATAATGGTTCTATTCTATTCATGTTATTAATATGCGTTGGTAAATTGTTTTGTTTACCAAATACAAGTTCATAGAAATAGTATTTGTGTGTTACTGACGTGGTTGTGTTAAAACAGTACACAAAATATTGTAACCATATGTCCGAATCAGTTTTATCTGCTGATATATATGATCGAATGTACTCATTGAATGTCCTATGCCTTCTTTCAACAATACCCAAGGTCTGGTGGTGGTGTGCAGTAGACGTAATGTTGTCTATTTTTAAATATTTGCACAAGTCATTTATTATTGAATTTTTGTATTCTGTTCCCATGTCCGTAATGAACGTGTTCATTGGACCGTACTTCAGAATGAAGGATTGAAAAATAGCTTTCGAGATTGTTGTAGCGCTTTGATTCGAAACTGGTATTGCTACTAAGTATTTCGTCAAGTCACATATTAGAGTGACTGCCTATTCGTTACCATTTTCGGATTTTGGTAATGGACTAATGGTGTCTACTATTCCCCCCATCAAAAGCATGCATAGGGGTTTCTGTAATAACAAAGGGTTGTTTTATGTGCTTTGTCGTTTTTGACTTTAGGCATGGTATGTAGACAATATTGCTTCTTTATCTTTATCTTTTTGTATAATGGTCACCGGTTGGAGTAGCGCTACTCTTAATGTTTTCAATACTTTATTGCACATTTCTTTAAAAGACTCTATTGAAAATGTTTCAAAGATCTTTTCATTCGGTGCCAACTTGAGTTGTTTCATTTCGAGTATACCGGCTTGTTTTTCAAGCCTTTGAAAAAATTGACCATTGTTGTACAGATCTCCAATCTCAATTCTTGCTATAACTTTCTTTCCATATTTGAGGAAGGTCACTACTTTTCGTACTTCATCATTGCAGAGTACTTCATATATTTTGGACTTACAATTAGAAGCATTATTAGGTACGTGCCTAATTGTATTTTCATTTTTATAATCTGTCCAGAAATTAGTTTGTCTACTTTGCTGCCTGGTAGTGACTTTCAGGACATTTGCTTTTGTGTTTTTTTAGATCCTGTATTGTAATGCGGGATAATGCATCCGCAACGAAATTATCTTTTTCCTTCAGATATTCTACTGTAAATTCATATTCCTCTAGATCAAGTCTCATTCTTGTTAATTTTGAACTCGGATTAATCATAGAAAATAAATACGTTAGAGGTATGTGATCTGTTTTGACTCTGAAATGTCTGCCATATATATATGGGCGAAAGTGTGTAATGGCCAGTGTATCGCAGCTAGTTCTTGCTCAGTAGTACTTGTATTAATTTCACCTTTAGTGAACGAACGGGATGAGTATGCTACTGGCATCTGCTTATCGTCATAAGTTTCCGTTATTGCTGCTCCACAGGCATATTTGCGAGCATCTGTTAAGATGCAAAATTCTTTGCTAAAATCTGGATACTGTAGCAGTGTGGGTTCTATTAAGGCTTTTTTCAGATATTCATTTTTCTTACACAGTTGTGTTATCGGACGTGCATGTTCTGCGAAGTTTTAAATAAAACGTCTGTAATAGTTGCAAAAGGCTACGAATCTTCTAGCACTATCAGCATCTGTTGGTACTGGGTATTTTTCAATGACGTCATATTTGGTGTCATCTGGTACCAAAGGTCACTACTTTGTCGGTACACTTGTGACCCAAGAATGTCACTTCGTGCATGAAGAATGAACATTCCTCTGGATGCAGTTTTAGGTTGTGTTTTCTGCATATATCAAAAATATCCTTTTGGTTTTTGAACAGAACAGCCGATGACTATTAAGTCACCCATGTAAAGGAATGCTTGTGACGGATTTAATCTAGAGAAAGCAATTGTCATCATTCTTTGAAAGGAATTTGGTGCAATTTTCAGACCATACGGTAGTCTAGTAAACTTATAAGATCCATTGCTAGTGGAAAATGACGTAATGCTTCGTGATTTATCTTTTAGTTTTATTTGGTTAAAACCGGACATTAAATCTAGACATGAAAAATCCATTGCTAGTGGAAAATGACGTAATGCTTGGTCGTTTAGACCTGTTTCCTATTTGTTTGATAGAGAAAAAAATTCTTTTTTGGATTCGATTGCTACATAAAAGTTCTCTTCTTTAATGTAATTTGAAAAATTTTAAAAGAAAGAAAAAATTATCTCAACTGTGAAAAAATTATAGAGTATGTGGCTGGCTCACAGTTTTTTATACCCTTGCAAAAGGGTATATTAATTTTGGTCAGCAGTGTGCAACGCATGAGAACGAAGCATCTCAGACCATATGAAGTATATATATTCTTGATCAGCACGACGAGACGAGTTCAAATAGCCATGTCCGTCCGTCCGTCCGTCTGGATCAACGCGAACTCCTCCGAGACCGTAAGAGCTACAGAGCTGAAAATTTTGCACGTAGGCTTGTATATACTGCAGGCGTTGTATATCTCGGATTCAGCCGGTTCGGACCACTATATGATATAGCTCCCATACAAAAGTCAAAGTCACGAACAGTGACTTTCTCAATAACTTCATTAATTTTATAGCTATTGTCATAAAAGTTGGTATTTGTCAGTTTTGTGTTCTTATTAATAATTGTGCCAAATTTGATCAAGATCGGGTGACTATATCATATAGCTCCCATACAAACGGCAAAGAGTATGTGGTTGGCTCACAATTCAAGTATACATGTCTTTTATTTTATTTTTTTTTTTTTTTAAATTAAAATAAAAAAAAATTCTCCAACCACATTGTTAGTAATAGTCTGTCAGATAGTTAGTAGTTCGCAAGTTGCACTTTCGTGCTTCAACTTGCTATTTAGCTTATAGTAAAAATATTAATTAAAGGCAAGTTAATGCTTGCCCATTTCTGCGGCCCCCTTGCGTTTCTTCGCTCTTTGGCGAAGTTCAGCTTTCAATTCGTCAATACGCTCTATGCAGCGTTGCCGGTCTTCCTCCGTCTTCAGAGTGGCCAGTAAGTGTACTTCCAGCCCCTTATGCTGGAGTAGCTTACGTACTTGGCCTCCTCTTTTGGTCTTCTCTGGCCTTGTTGGTTTTGCGTTGCGGGCCCGGTACTCAGCTATTGTGAGTGGGCGCGGTCCATCGTTGGGACACAGCTCTAACACTTCTTCTAGCGTCGGTGCATCCCTTTGCTCGACAGGAGCAGACTCCGCAAAGGGAACATCTTCACTGTTGTTCATCCGTGGATTTGGTTTTATTATTTATTCATTTATTTTTTTGTGTGTGTGTATGTTTTATTTTTTAGTTCATCAGATAAAAATGGAATGTACCTGCTGCATTTGTGTAGCAGCATACATTGGGCACCTCTATCAGGAAGCACATCTATACTCTTGAGCCTCCTCCTACTGGGAATTACTCTCCAGCTAGATCGGAGTATGCGGCTCTTATTTGACGATATTTGAGTTTTCATTTGGAATATTTATTTGTCGGATTACTTCAGATCTCGCTGGGAGGATTGTGGTATTGCTGTCACAAGTGTGTAATATGGGGATATTTATTGCAAACTTTAAATTATTTGGTCTTAATATTAGTGAATCGTTTGGTTCACTGAAGTCTAATTGGCAATTGAATGTTTTGAAGAAATCTACTCCTAAAATTCCATCAAATTGAATTGGAAAACTTTCGTCTACTATATGGAAGTTGTGTGGAATTATGAATTCATTTTGTCTTAGTTCTATAAGAGTTAGACCTTTGGATGTAATTGAACCTTCGCCAATTCCTGATATTTCAATTGTGTTTGAAGTATCTGTATGTTCAAAAGAATCTGTTTTTTTATTTATTATTGATACGTCTGCACCTGTATCTAACAAGAAGGTATATGTGTTGTGTGTATTTTCGTTTTTAATTTTGATGAAAATACTTAGGCTAAGATTGAATTTGTTTACATTTACAGTTTTTTCTGAATATCTGCAGGGATCTATTGGTTTTCCGAATTACTTTGAGTAAGTCGTACATTACCATTTCCGTTGTTAGAGCTACCTCGGTTGGAATTACCTCGGTTCGAGCTGTTTCGGTTGGAATTATTTCTTCCTCGGTTGTTGTACCGTGAGTTACCACGATATCCACCGGTATTATTATTGCTATAACCGTTATTTTGGTAATTACCTCTACCTCGGTAATTATTCTGTCCATTTCTATTGTATTGACGGTAGTGCATGATAGTGTTTGCCTGTCCTGTTTCTGTTGTACTACTGTCTACGAACTTTGTTGTTAAATCGTTCATGTCACAGAAAACACCTGCTTTTAGTACGTTACGTACTTGATTGTTTATGCAGTTCTTTGTTATTGCCTCTGTAGGGACTGAAAGTGTATACTTTTTAACTATTTCGACAGATCTTGTGTAAAGGCACCTTCCAGAGATTCAGTAAGCTTTTTAATTTCTTGGGCATACTGACTTGCTGTTTTGTTTCTCTGGGGTAGGTTCTTGATTTTTGCCGTTATTGACGCTACTGATTCTGTTTTTACATTTGATGCAATACTGTTATAATCTCTTCTATTGTCTGTTCAGAGGTTATCAAATTTATTGTGTGACCTTTTAGCTTTGTTTTTATTAGGCACACTGCTGTTTCCTCATGTTCGCCTTCTAGTGAATTTATCAAATTCAATGCGTCCATGAAGCTGTGAAGATTTTCTCTTCTGCCATCAAACTGTGGGATAAGGTTTGAGGCCATCTTTAACAAATCAGTGACTGGTAGAGTAATTTTTGCGTTTCTTGGCGAAATGGCTGGTTTATTAAAGTTATTTTTGTTTGATCTAAACTCACTGATGTTTCTTCTTGATCCGTTTCTTCTTCAGCCGTTAACTGGGTTTTCCAGTGATATTGCAATTTCCAAATCAATTGTTTGTTTATATGCAATGTTATATCTTTTTAATACGGGATTTGCCCTTTGTTTGCAGTCATTATGGAATGCATTTGCGGCTGTTTTTCGTCCCGCAGTTAGTTTACTATAGTGTTCTATCAACAGCTCTGATATTTTCTAGGCTCTTTATTTTGTTTTTCGCTTTAGGCGCTTGTACGCTTCTACTATGGATCTTTTTATCAAGTGGGATATCCCTGATTTAAATTTTCTATTATTCCCAATCCAGTATTTTATTTCTTTATATTTTGTATTGGTTTTACCTCTGTTAAAGAGGAAGTCTAAGAATGGAACGTATTTGTTCAAATATTTAAGTTTTACTCGACCCATTTTTATACTGTATTTAGGCCATCTGCTCTACTCTGATATTTTTATACCCTTGCAAAAAGGGTATATTAATTTTGGTCAGAAGTGTGCAACGCATAGAACGAAGCATCTCAGACTATATAAAGTATATATATTCTTGATCAGCACGACGAGACGAGTTCAAATAGCCATGTCCGTCCGTCCGTCCGTCCGTCCGTCTGGATCAACGCGAACTCCTCCGAGACCGTAAGAGCTACAGAGCTGAAATTTTGCACGTAGGCTTGTATATACTGCAGGCATTGTATATCTCGGATTCAGCCGGATCGGACCACTATATCATATAGCTCCCATACAAACGTCAAAGTCACGAAACAGTGACTTTCTCAATAACTTCATTAATTTTATAGCTATTGTCATGAAAGTTGGTATTTGTCAGTTTTATGTTCTTATTAATGATTGTGCCAAATTCGATCAAGATCGGGTGACTATATCATATAGCTCCCATACAAACGGCAAAGTCACGAACAGTGACTTTCTCAATAACTTCATTAATTTTATAGCTATTGTCATAAAAGTTGGTATTTGTCAGTTTTATGTTCTTATTAATGATTGTGCCAAATTCGATCAAGATCGGGTGACTATATCATATAGCTCCCATACAAACGGCAAAGTCACGAACAGTGACTTTCTCAATAACTTCATTAATTTTATAGCTATTGTCATAAAAGTTGGTATTTGTCAGTTTTATGTTCTTATTAATGATTGTGCCAAATTCGATCAAGATCGGGTGACTATATCATATAGCTCCCATACAAACGGCAAAGTCACGAACAGTGACTTTCTCAATAACCTCATTAATTTTATAGCTATTGTCATAAAAGTTGGTATTTGTCAGTTTTATGTTCTTATTAATGATTGTGCCAAATTTGATCAAGATCGGGCGACTATATCATATAGCTCCCATACAAACGGCAAAGTCACGAACAGTGACTTTCTCAATAACTTCATTAATTTTATAGCTATTGTCATAAAAGTTGGTATTTGTCAGTTTTATGTTCTTATTAATGATTGTGCCAAATTTGATCAAGATCGGGTGACTATATCATATAGCTCCCATAGAAACGATAGGTGGAAAACAGTGACTTTCATAAAAAAGTTCGTTATATCCTGTGCTAAGATTGAAGGCCGTTCTTTCGCAAACATTAGTCTTTTTGGATAAAACGTTTTTACACTTTGATGGCTGTGGGTAAGGAAAGAATTACCAAAACAGTTGCAAGGGTATACAAACTTCGACGCGGTCGAAGTTAACCCCGGCCCTCTGGTTTCTTAATTATTTTAGTATGCATTCCATATAATTTCAAAGCCAGATTTAAGGCTACTAATTTTAGGATGGCTAACAACAATATCCCTATTTCTTTTAAATTTTCCTTGTGAACAACTACTTTTACGCTGTTAACGACATTAGAAGTTGGGTGGTCTATTTTGGATTCTTGAGAACTTATCTTTCTAGCAAAAAAATTTTTTTATTGGTCGTTTAGACCTGTTTTCTATTTGTTTGATAGAAAAAAAAATTTTTTTTTTTTGTATTCGATTGTTACATAATTTTTTTTTTTTGTTTTAATATAATTCAAAAACATTGAAAGAGAGAAAAATTATCTAAACTGTGTTTCGCACACTGAGCCAAAGACGTGGAAAGATAGAAAGATAGAAGCCTACATGCGTAGGCTTACAACTTGAACAATGTTTTAGTTAAATGTATGCCTACGCATGTTTTGTAGTATTAGCCTGTCAATGGTTGGTTAGTAGGTGTACTGTGCAACAAGTGCAAACTCGTACGTGTTTGTTCTTAATATTCATATAAAATTTCAATTATAATTAAAGGCAAGAGAATTATTTACTCATTGCGCTTCTTCGCTCTTTGGCGAAGTTCAACTGTATTGTAATGACCGGGTTGCACTTGGTGGATAGTTTGGGAGAAATAAACGAGTCTGTTCAGTTTGGTGGTAATATTCAGATTGATTTTTATTCTAACAATATTCTTTGACTTAACCTATGTATTGTTACATAGATATTCTTATGCTGCCACTTAGGCGACAGCTACAAAAGAGAGAGGAAGTGTCAGTACATACATTCATATTCATTGGGGCACTTGCATCAAAGTGCATGGTCAGCGTTCACACGCTGGCTTGGCCCTAGCTCATGTTACGCCTGTGCATTGCTGCTCATATGAATATATGTATGTGCATGGATGTATATTGATGTGAGTATGTTTATGTGAATATATTAATGTATATACATAAACATACTCAAGTGGAGACTTATGTTTTATTGCGTACATATTTGATTGTTTATACTTGCAAAGTTGAGCTCTTTGTGTTAAATGATTTTTGGTATAGATATACTACATTATATAAAAATGGAGATGGAGGATAAAAATGAACGAATTCGATTACACAATAAAATACTTACTTTCATAAATCGAATATTAAAATAACGTACAAAGAAATGACCAATGCTTACGCCAGAGATGTAATCATAAGATATCCTTGCTGTAAGAAAACTGTACTATATTTTCATAATGAACAATATTTTCCAATATTCCAACAAGCCTTTATTGAAATAATACGATCGGGATCTTCCTTCTGTTTCTCTTGGCGAGCCCGGTACTCAGCTCCTTCGTTTGGACACTCCTCTAATATCTCTGCGAGGAGGGGTGCGTCGCTTTTGTACGGTAGGTACAGCCGTCAGGAAATCCAAGTCCTCCGGATGTGACGGTTCGGTGCTAGTCACCAGCACGTGCCTCCTTTTTTTTTTGTTTTTATTATTTATTAACATACATTTGGTACACTCAATAAGAAACACATTTGTACTCTTAAGTCTCCTTTTTCTGAGAATCTTTCTTCAGTTTGTTCTGAGTATATAGTTCTTATTTACACTGGAGTTAGCGAGCTTTGAGGCGAGTTGGTTTGCTAGTGAGTGACGAAACACCTCAATTATATCGTATCTTATGCTCGGGCTTCGCATGGTAACTCTTTAAAAGTAGTTATCCTGTATTGCCATTTCTCATCTTCGTGCCATTTTTTTTTTATTTTATATATTTTTCTTCTTCACACACACACATACATACACAAAATTTTTTTCCTTTGTCCTTTGTCCTTCCGATGTTTTTAGGTCTATTTTTGACCTATAGTCACGGTCGCCATGTAATGTTGCTCCACTTGGTTTAAAGTTTTGCTTAACCTATTGTTACATAGATATTCTTATAGTGCGACTTAAGCGCCAGCTACAAAGGAGAGGAAGAATGTCAGTACAAACATACATATTATTTGGGGCGCTTGCATCAAAGTGCATGGTCAGCGTTCACACGTTGGCTTGACCCTAGCATATGTATGTGCATATATAAATGTACATACTGCAGGGTTGCATATCTCGGATTCAGCCATACAAACGGCAAAGTGACTTTTATCAATAACTTCTTTATTTTCTGAGCTATTGTCGTAAAATTTAATATTAGCTATAAACGACTGTGCCAAATTTGGTCAAGATCTGGTGACTATATCAGATTCGTTACTTTTGACGCGATTGCTTTCAAAAAAAATATTTGTTAGTTTAATATATCTGTTAATGACTGTGCCCAATTTGATAAAGACTTTGATCAATAACTTCAATTTTTCCTATGTAAAGAATGTGGGCATGTGGGCAAACATTACTCTTTGCAGATAAAATTTTTTTCCACTTTGACGGAAAGGGTACCAAACAACTTGCAAGGGTATACAAACTTCGGCGGTAAATGTGCGAAACTTGTGTCAAAGCACAGTTGCACATATCAAATCTAAGGTTGTCCCGTGAGCGATAGTGGTGGTGCTAAAAACAAAAAAAGGAGCTGTGAGTAACAAAAGCCCAAACCCCCACGAAAGCAAAATTAAATAATAGAGAGCTTTTTGCAATTAGAGCCCAAAGCCACCGAAAGAAAGTCAAATGAGCGACATCGAACATCCACCGACATTTCCACCGAGAAATCCAAAACTAACGGCCAAAGTACTTCAGGGAACCTAAATTATAGTTCAAACCAAAATAATTCAGCACAAACCACCCACTCTCCAAAATAACCAACAGCTTCGAGAAGAATTTCAACAAAATCTCAATCATGGCAGACAAGAAAATCCCCTTAATTATCAGATTCAGAATCAACCTCTGAATCCAAACACTGTGCTTAAATCAACATACTAAAAGGCAAAGAGAAAGTACCAATGGTCAGTGTAGAATGGAAAAGTCCGAAAATTTGCATCAATCATCCTCGGATCGGAGAGCTCAGACAGAACAAGTGGATCAAACAGATCAACCGAGTACGTCCAATTTTTATTTTGATGTAGACCCCTATGTCTAAAAAACTAACATTCAATAACATCCATGAGAAATGTAACAGATGCTTCTAGAAGATGTTAATGTAAATACAGTGGTACAAATTCCAATAATCTTAAACAAATAAAAGAAATCTTAAAAATACAAATAAAAGCTTCTGCTCTCTGACGTGACGGTCGTGAGTTTTTATTAATATATGTATATGGTTTTACCTCAATTTTTAATTGCGCTTAGTTTGTTTTCGCTTTCGCTGGTGTCGTTTGCTTGACACCCTTGTGTTATATTTGCATAATTCGCAAAATTAAATTATTTTTTTCTTTTTCGTGATAAGTGTTTGGTCCATTTAAATCTTTTTTCTTTCTCTTAATAAAATGGCCAAACAGCTGTCTAATGAGTGTGACTCTAGCATACATTTATTGTCGCAATTCAAGTTTGGTTCACCTTCTAAGGAATTGCCCAAGAAATGTACCCTTGAGTTGCCTCATAAGCAGTCGCCCGCACTTTCTATTACGGACTTTCTCACGGGAGCTCTGATCAATTACTGGATCATGCTGGCTTTCAATCACTTGCGGTTCCCAATGCTCCTCCGCCCCAACTAACTGTAGTTCCACATCGCAAACAATTATTGATCTCTGAGTCGTTGTTTGATATAATCTATCATTGAAGATAATCTATCATTCTTAATTCCTTCATCTCAACATGTTTTTCTTGATATCCTACTTGAATGACCGCTATATCAGTTTAATTCTTTACTTAACTATTCTAAAAGAATCCTCGATCTTGTTTTTGTCTCTGATCCCACTGTTAGTGCTGTATTACAAACACAGCCCCTAGTCAATGCTGAAGATACTTATCACCCTACCATTAAAATTACTATTTCTTACAATTCCGTTAATAATTCATTTAATAACATCTCAAATTCTCGTCGTAGATGATTTCGGTTAACAAATTTCGATCTTCTTAACAGCCTTATTTTCTCTTTTGATTGGTCATTTCTATTTGAGTGCTGTGATATAGATTGTGCAGTAAATTTTTCTACTCTGCTCTACTCTCTACTCTACTCTCTCTAATTGATAAGTGCGTTCCTTACGTGAATGTCTCTACCGTCTCCAGTGCGCAAGTCTGGTTCACACGTACGCTCTCTAATCTCCGTAACATTAAATCGAGATATTTTAAAAGATTTAAAAAAACTGTTTCGCGACTTGACTATGCAAATTATTGTGTAGCCAAATCTCAATTTTGTCTTTTAAATACTCAATGCTACAATAATTATATCGTTCGCTGTAAGGTTGAATTTTATAAGAAACCCAAAAGATTTTATAACTTTGTTAATTTCAAAAGACGCTCTAATTTACTACCTTCAACCTTCAGACTTAATGACCAGACTGCTAATAATGATTCAGATATTGCAGATCTGTTTGCTAAATTCTTTCAGTCGACTTATTCTACTACTGCTTCGGATCCCACACCTTATCCCTTCACAATTCCACATTTAAATTGTATGTTTTTTTCCTAGTATTACTGAAGACTGTATTATCTCTATCTTGTCATCTATGACGCTTCCTTCGTACACGGGCCTGATAGTATACCTAGTTGCATCCTTAAAATGTGTTCGATTTCCCTATCTAAGCCTTTATCTCGGTTATTCTTTATATCGAGTGAGACTTGTCGCTTCCCTGATATTTGGAAAGAGTCTTTTTTATTATTCCGCTTTATAAAAAGGGTAACAAATCGGATATTTCCAACTACCGTGGCATTGCCAAACTTTCGGCAATACCTAAGCTGTTTGAGAAAATTATTACGTCTTGCCTTCAACACCCATCCAGATCCACTATTTCTCCTTGTCAACATGGCTTCATGAAAGGTCGTTCGTCGCTTACCTTTTAGAATTGACTACCCTTGTACGCCATGGCTTCCGTAAAAAGTGTCAAACTGATGTTATTTATACTGACTTTAGTAAGGCTTTCGATACGGTTGATCATTCTATGCTTCTCATGAAACTTAACATCATGGGTTTTTCCCCGAAACTATTGGCTTGGTTAAAGTCGTATCTTATTGGCAGAACCCAAAAGGTGTCTTTTCGTTCCTCGATATCTGAAACTGTTCGAGTTACGTCAGGTGTCTCCCAAGGCAGTCATCTGGGCCCACTGTTATTTACCTTGTTTATAAATGATTTGCCTTTGGCCTTGGCTCATTCACGCGTGCTCATGTTTGCGGATGACGTCAAGATTTGTTATTCATATAATGATCCTTCTTTCCAACAGTACTTGCAATCAGATCTTGATACATTCTGTGATTGTGTTCCCTTACGTCGGACCAGAAACTTTTTTGCTTCTTATTCACATTAGTAGATGTCTGACTAACGATTCTCTACACGAACATTTTCGTGTTCATTGCCAATCTTTTAACAACCTTTCTCATCTTATTTCTCTTCATCTATCTGTCACTTCTCCTCGCGCTATACTTTTTAACTATCTACAGCGAAACCACTTAAAATATTCTGGACTGGATATTGGATTGGCTGCAACTGAGTCGGGGATGTTTAGTTGCGCATTAAGCTAAGCTACCTTCGTGAATTAATTATGATCTGTATTTTAGCTTAAGCTTTTTCGTCGACTGCTGATTTACTTGACGTAAACAAAATAAATAAGTCCGGTATATCAGTGGACAAGTTTATTTATAGAGCGGAAGCAATGACGCATCAGGCTTTGGAAGGTAATTTCGTAGTTCTGTCGCGGTATGTTAGCAATTTGTTTGAACGAAATGCTATTAAGTTGTTCCGGGGATACCACAAGAAGGTAACGCACATCAAGTGGTTAGACTTATGTAGAGCCCTGAGAGAACAGTTCAAAGACGAGCGTACCGATCAGCACATTGAAGCTGCTATCAGCAAACGCTGACAGGGGGATAAAGAGTCGTTCGACGAATTCTGAGGCGATAGTGGCACTATTTGACAAACTGTCTACTCCGTTACCAGAGATTGAGTTGTTAAAGCGTCTTTGGGCTAATCTTCTGCCCGATATTCAGCATGAGTTATTATATGAGCCTATAGCTTCGGTATCTAAGTTAAGGCAGTTAGTGCGTACTAGAGAAACCTTTATGCTGACAGTACGGAAACCATTGGATGTACCACCAAGACCAATGCCTAGGAGAGTTGTAAATGCAGTGAGCATTCAAACAGAAGAAGAGTCTGAGGCAGAAGATGAGGTGCCTGTGGTGGAAGCAGTTAACTCCCTATCAAGAGTGTGTAGCAGAACGGCGAGTGTTTTGCTATGGCTTTGAGAAGCCAAATACGTATAAGCCATATTGTACCTATTGTAATGATCATTCAAAAAACACGTCAGGTCGTGCACTTCGGAGGAGTGCACGCAGACAGATGATCTCGAGGGCCAGCAATGCAGATTAGAGGAAACACAAGGGTTATAAAAGTATTTGGCCGAATTCACGCATATCTCTGATGAGGAATCACAAGAAATATCTAGATATTCAGAATCGGAACCACCTAGATTAGGAATTTATTGGTCAAAGACTCGTGCGAGAGGTGATTAAAAGGAGCGAAAGCTAATAGCCTCGGTGGTAGTCGGCAATGTTTTTGATATCCGTCCTTATGCAGAGATAAAGATATTCGATAGATTAATAAGTGGCCTCATGGATACTGGGGCTAGCATAAGTTGCGTCGGTGGCAGTTTTGCCGAAGAATTATTGGCTGGAAAACAGAATATTAGGCCAATGTCAAATAAAGTAAATACTGCGGATGGAACGCCCCAGCAGATAGTAGGAAAGATAAGTACTGAAGTTAATTTTAATATTTTATATAGTGCCTGGGCTAACCCAGGATTTTTGGCTCGCTTTTGATTTATTACCATCGGGACTGTCATTAGGACCGTTACAGATAGCTAGTTTAAGCGTAGAAGATACGGCGCAACGGATGTAAGACAATAATCAGAAGCGACGTTTGTCTGAATGTATGGGTTTGTTTCCACCATTCGCTAAGTTGGGACTAGGGAAAACGCAGTTGCTGTCACATTTAATAGATAATGCTGGTGCAACATCAATTAAACAGCGACACTATCCTATGTCACCGGCAAAAGAACAATTGAAATATGAAGAGTTAGATCGTACGTTAAAATTAGGAGTTATTGAGGAGTCTCAAAGTGCTTGGTCTTCGCCCGTTTGTTGGTGAGTAGCCAGGAAAACATAGGTTATGCATAGATAGTAGACGGGTGAATGCCGTCACAGCTAAAGATGCTTACCCAATGCCAATCATAGACGGCATCCTTAGCAGATTACCTAAGGCCGAGTATATCACAAGTCTCGACGCGTATTGGCAAATTCCTTTAAAGCCTGAGTCACAGGATAAGACAGCCTTTTCAGTAGCAGGTAGACCCCGGTACCATTTCAAAGTAATGCCTTTTGGATTATGTAACGCGGCGCAAACCATGTCCAAACTCATAAATAAAATAGTACCACCACATCGGCGTCATCAGATATTTATCTACTTCGATGATCTGTTAATCGTCTCAGATTCATTTGACGAGCATATCATTCTACTTACAGAGCTATCCAAATGTATATCCGATGCAGGGTTAACTATAAACGTCGAGAAAAGTCATTTTTCTAGAAAGAATGTCAAGTATCTAGGGCATATTGGAGATGAGGGAACTATTAAGACACCCCCAGATAAAATATCCGCCATAGTCGATTTCCCCACCCCAAAATCGGTTAAACAAGTTCGGCGCTTTTTGGGAATGGCGGGTTGGTATCATAAATTCATTCAAAAGTCCAAAGACGACTAAGGGATTAGAAATTTAGCCGAGTATGTCGGCCCCCAGGGGAATGAATTTCATTTTTAAGTCATCTTCAAGTGAAAGTGAGAACTAAATTTTTTGGATAAAGTCTTAAATCTAAAGTTTGAATTCAAAGTGTTTTCAACAGTTTTCCTTTAGTGATTGTGTTTTTATTTGAAGATAGTAAATGTAAGTAAGGCGTTATGTAAAAGTGCAAGTTAGTTATTAAAAAAAAAAAGTAAGCGGTAATTCAGAAAAATACAAATATTTTTGTCTTTTTAGGCATATGGGCAGTCTTAACATTTAGATTGTCAAAAGGAAGTAATACATACTTTCAATCAGGTGCCAAATCAAATGGTAAATAGCAAAGAAAAGCTCCTTTGAGTGCGTGTGTACTATAGAATGGGCACCTTGTCCGCAGACTAGTTATATTGGTCTAAGCCTATCAGCAGACTTAAGAGAGGCGCATCAGAGGCAAGCCCGTCAAAAACCGAACGAAGCCGACTGGAGCAGCAGACGCTCGCGAACCTTGGCGCAAACATTTGGCCAGAAGAGATCTGAAGAGACGGACTTAAAAGGGAGAGAAAAAATACATGATGCTCTAGGCTTGAGGAGAGGCTCCCACGGCTTTGCTTTGCTTGATAAGTAAAAGCTTTTCTTTGATTATCAGCTAGTGAAGCTTTCATATGTGTAGCCGCTTGGATTGCGTTCCGTTTAAATTTAAATTTAAATTAAATATCTTCGCCAGGCCCTAATGTTAAATGGTTTAAGGTAATTTTGGGATTTTTTTTTTTTTTATATATATAATTTTGTCTTAAAGCTAACCTTTAAATCGTAAAGTTCTGATTGAACTTCGTTGAAAATTTTGATTAAACACCTTTTTCGGCACGCCACTGGCAAAAGCTTACCATGGTGGTTTAATTCTCTCTCAAGCCAACAATATAATCTCTCCCTATATTTAACACAATTGCTTACAGCTGTCATCAGAGTTTCAATTCAGGATTTCTCCTCCAACAACCACCATAGGTGGATGCTAATGATATGATTTCGTTGTCCAACCACGATGTTAGTAAGATGTCAACACCGTCGAAAGTAATAAAAATCGTGGATGTTTCATTAAAGTAATCAACTGCATTGTTTTTTTTTTTTTTTTTTTTTTTTTTGTCTGGTCGTTGACGCGTACAATGCGATATACGTTCAAGTGGCCCATACGACACCAGGACATAGCGAGCGAGCTCAAGCAGAGCGCTGTCCACCTCCCGCCCGACCGACCGTGGGGCGCAGCCGTTTATCGGACGGCACGATCGCGTGGACAAATACAAATATAACGGACAAACAATTAAAAATATGATTAACTACAGCTAATTACGAGCTAAATGTGCTAAAATAGAGGTTTTCACAAGAGACAGAGAGGCTTACAGAAGATTGTAATCGGAATTTAGGACTCGAAAAGGTTCATGCTATCAAGGATAGAGGAATTAAATTTCTAGTAGGTCCACGGGATACAGATAGGTTTAACTGGTTCAATAGCTCAGGAGAGTCTTTTTCACCTATTAAAAGTTTATGAATAAATATAGCACCAAGCATTACTCTACGATTAATTAATGAAGGAAGATTGATTAAAAAAAAGCCTACTGGAGTATAATGGCAAATTGGCATTGCGATCCTAATTTAGTCCGCGAAGAGCAAATAGCAAAAATTGCTTTTGAACAGATTCAATTTTACTTTGGTGCGTCTCATATTGAGGTGACCATATGCAAGATCCGTACTCTAAGATAGGACGGATTAATGAAGTATACAGAAGTTTGGTTGTGTACGGATTGTCAAACTCCTAACCCAAGAACATTCATAGATTTACTAACTGTAGCAGAAATATGAGGTTTAAAGGTTAATTTATGGTCCATAAGAACAATATATAATCGCTCCAAGGCAGTGTCGTTAATATAATAAGTTGCTTAGTATGGACTGCATCTATAAAAAGACATAACTTTACATTTAGGGCCAATGAGGTTTATTAGGTTACACCAATTCGGAAAGAGAATTCACTTAGATGTAAGAGAAACAGTGGAGACGAAAAACGTCATAGTGACATTTCTATGCGTTTTGGTATGAATTTTCGAGACATAGAGGACACAATTAGAACATTCGATGGAACAAATTCAATTGGAGTTGAGGAATGGCTTTCAGAATTCGAAGATCAGGCTCTTTTGATGGACTTTAATGAGCTTCAAAAATTAGTTTTTGCTAAAAAGTCGCTAAGAGGCAATGCCAAGCTATTTGTTTTCAGTGAAAGAGGTATTAATTCTTGGTCAATACTCAAAAATGCACTATTAAGCGAATTTAGGCAGACCGTATCGAGCAAAGAATTACATAAACAACTGAGCGAAACAAAGCGAAACAAAAGTGAAAATATGCAAGAATATTTTTATAAAATGAAAGACATTGCATCGCGCGGTAAAATCGAAGATCAAGCTCTAATTCAATATATAATCGACGGCATAGATGATCGTGAAACTAATAAATCGGTTTTATACGGTGCAAATGACTTAAAGAATTTTAAATCAAAACTAAGAAGCTATGAAACAATGTGTGAAAAATCCAAAGCAGTCGACCGCAGTGTTTTTGTTAAAAAGATGCCAAGTAACGTAATATCCAAAAATAAGAAGCTGTTATAGTTGTGGACATAAAGGCCATATAGCAAGTGATTGCTGCAATAAAGATAAAGGTCGAAAATGTTTTAAGTGTAACCAATTTTGGCATATTGCCAGTAAATGCAGTCAAGTGAAACAAAAAGATGAACAAAAAGTGAATGCGTACAACAAGGATGGGCACGTAGTGGCTCTTTTTGGCTTCCGTGGCTCTTTACCGGCAGAGGCTGGGCAGAGAAAAAGGTCATTTTTTGGTCTCGACGCACATAAAAACTCGTCGAACTTGTGGACAGAGGGACGGACAAGTCCCGAATTTTGCGGAGAGGGGGGAAAAAGGTCGCGATCGCGAGCTCGCAGCTTGTAGGCAGAGGGTGCGGACAAGTCCCGAATTTTGCGGGGAGGGGGGAAAAACGGACGTGATCTCAAGAACTCGACAAAAACAACACTTATTTTCTTACCCGTCCCTCACTCCCTCTGACCATAAGCTGCGAGCTCGCGATCTACAAGTTCGACGACGACACACAAATTTTTGTGTGCGTCGAGACCAAAAATTTACCTTTTTCTCTGCCCAGCCTCTGCTGCTGATGCTCTGGCTCCCTTGCTTTACAATGTCAAAGTAAAATTACGAGTAAAACAGTGTTAATAGAGAATATAAATTGCTCGGCTTTATTTGATTAAGGCAGCAAATTCAACGTTATGCGCGAAGACTTATTCAAAGAACTAAGTGAGCAAAAACTTTTGTCGTGCAGTGTAAGTCTTATTGGATTTGGCGGCGATCGTGATAATAATCAAATTAGACCAATTGGACATTTCGAAAAATCAATTAAAATCGATATTGATGACTATGGTCTTGACTTTTACGTTGTTTCCGATGAAGTGTATGGATATTAAAATAATCATTGGTGAACAGATTTGCCCAGCTAAAATTGAAGTTCGAGATATAATTGAAAACTATAAGCCGGTTAAAACAAAGTCAACCCAAATCGAGATGAACATAGCATTAAATGCCGAAATCCCAATATTTTCGCGTCCGCGCAGACTACCGTTTCAAGAAACAAAAATAGTCGACGAACAAATTGAAGAGTGGATAAACAACGATATAATTGAAGTCCTTGTCAAAAAGCATGACGGCTCACCGAGACTTTGTATTGATTTTAGACGCATCAATAAGCTAATTGTAAAAGATCGTTTTCCCCTGCCTCTTATTGAAGACCAACTTGATAGACTCCAAGATGCAAAGATATTCAGTACAATAGATCTGAAAAACGGATTTTTTCACGTTCCAGTGGCCGAATCAAGTAAGAAGTACACATCGTTTGTGACTCAGAATGGCCAATATCAATTTAAAAAGTACCTTTTGGACTCTCCAATTCGACTGGTGTATTTCAACGGCACATTAACGCAATATTTCGACCCCTTACTCGACGACGTAATAACTCCAGCAAAAGATGAAAAAGAAGCTGTTTTAAATTTAAAAGAAGTTATTACTACCTGCAAAGACTATGGACTAGAACTCAACATTAAGAAGTGTCATTTTTTTGAAAAGACGAATCCAATTCTTAGGACATATTATTGAAAATCAGATGTTGTATCCGACAACCGAAAAGATTGAAGCAGTTTCTAAATTCAAAATTCCTCAGACACCTAAGCAATTGCAAAGTTTTTTGTGTTTAAGTGCAGCAGAAGAGTATGCTATCAATTTATTAATGAAGAAGTTGACCGAAACTGGATTTTCTGGTTAAAGATATTAACCAGAAGTACGAAACCGAAGTTCGGACAGATGCTTCAATAGATGGATTTGGTGCAGTCCTATTGCAAAAATCAGATGAAGACAACGAATTACACCCTGTTTATTTCATGAGTAAGAAGACTACAGATGCACAGCGCAAGTACACGAGTTATGAGCTGGAAGTTCTAGCAGTCATTGAGGCCTTGAACAAGTTTAGAGTTTACCGTTTAGGAATCAATGTTCGTTTGATAACTGACTGCAATGCTTTTACGAAGACACTTGATAAGCAAAGCTTGTGCACAAGAGTTGCACGTTGGGTCTTATTTCTACAAGAGTATAATTTCAAAGTTGAAAATCGTCCTGGAACACGTATGAAGCATGTAGACGCCCTGAGTAGATATCCAATATTAACAATAACTGAAGATAGTATAAGTATCGGACTGAAGCAAGCTCAAATGCAAGACGAACAACTTAAAGCTATTAAGCAAGTACTTACCAATAAAAAGCAGTTCTATGACAACTATTTTTTAAAGTCAGAAGCAAGCTCAAATGCAAGACGAACAACTTAAAGCTATTAAGCAAGTACTTACCAATAAAAAGCAGTTCTATGACAACTATTTTTTAAAGTCAGATATTTTGTACAAGCTTTTAAATGATGTCGAATTGATTGTAGTACCAAACAACGACGAGAAGACGTGTATTAAAGAAGCATTAAAGACGAGAAGACGCGTAAAAAAGAAGTAAAGACGTATTAAAGACGAAAGACGTGTAAAGACGAATAAGAAACGACGCTCTCATTAAAAACCTAAAGACGAAACAATTAACATACAATTCAACCATTTTTATAGTTACTAAAACCTAATTATAATCTAAAATAAAACCCATTACCATATAACTAAATATAAATATAAATGGGACTACTTATTTCTACGGTATCGGAACCCAGTCCCACATATACTGCAGGCGTTGTATATCTCGGATTCAGCCGGATCGGACCGCTGTATCATATAGCTCCCATACAAACGTCAAAGTCACGAACAGTGACACCAATTGTCATAAAAGTTGGTATTGGTCAGATTTGTGTTCTAATATAATTGTGCCAAATTTGATCAAGATCGGGTGACTATATTATATTGCTCCCATACAAACGGCAAAGTCACGAACCGTGACTTTCTCAATAACTTCATTAATTTTATAGCTATGGTCATAAAAGTTGGTATTTGTCAGTTTTGTGTTCTTTTTAATAATTGTGCCAAATTTGATCAAGATCGGGTGACTATATTATATTGCTCCCATACAAACGGCAAAGTCACGAACAGTGGCTTTCTCAATAACTTCATTAATTTTATAGCTATTGTCATTAAAATTGGTATTTGTCAGTTTTGTGTTCTTATTAATAATTGTGCCAAATATGAATAGAATCGTCAAAGTCACGAACCGTGACTTTTCTCAATAACTTTGTTACTTTTTAAGCTATTGTCGTGAAATTTAATATAAGTTAGTTTATTGTAGCTATAAACGACTGTGCCAATTTGGTCAAGATCGGGTGACTATATCATATACCTCCCATAGGAACGTTCGGTCGAATACAGTGACTTTTGTTAAAAACTTCGTTACTTTTAATGCGATTGCTTTCAAATGAAACATTTGATAGTTAAATATGCCTGTTAGTGACTGTGCCGAATTTGGTAAAGATCGGGTAACTATATCATTTAGCTCCCATAGAAACGATCGGTGGAAAACAGTGACTTTCATCAAAAAGTTCGTTATATCCTATGCTAAGATTGAAGGCCGTTCTTTCGCAAACAATAGACTTTTTTGGATAAAACGTTTTTACACGTTGATGGCTATGGGTAAATTGAATAGTCAGAAATACTGACTGATTCTTAAAATAGTTTGAAATAGTAATTGAGGTTAAAAAGTTTTCATAAGATTAGAGGTAACTACTAACTATGGTCTAAATAAATATTTTCAAATACTTACGCAATGACTGACATAATGCGATAACTCGTAAATTTTTGTTGGATAAGTTCGTAATGAATTATAATTATTACTTAAACGAAACAGTTAAAACTAAATTGAATTTGAAATTAAATTATTCAATTAAACGTTTAGATACGGCCTTAAAACGAATCCTTATCAAATTTTTTTAAAAATAAATACAATAATCTTTAAATAAAGTCTCACCATAGTCATAGTTTTTGGTTTGTCTAGTTTCTATTTTCATTTAGTATGTACAACATACATTGGCGTCAAAAAATGTAAGACATTATTTATTAACCTTAAATTCTAAACTTATTTACCACAAATTTGGTCAATTAGACCCACGATCCATAATTGGATAAGAAATAGATCGACTTTTTATATAAAAGCTTGTTTGACAATCCCAGTAAGTATGAAATTTTCGATTAAACAACGTGTTCATCTGAACTGGCTTCACCAAATCAGATGCACTAAAGAAAACACAATACAACTGTACCTTTGTACCAAACAACTAATCTAGCATATGACTAGAATTACAATCAGCCACACACGATGTGGGAAAAAACACTTGTAATTCTAAACTAACCCAAAAGATCACAACGGCAGGATGTCAAGTGGCCGACGCCGTGTCCAAAATAATAATAAATTTTCAACCTCCAAATACGTGGGTGTGAGTCTAAAATAAGATCTTCTAAGAACAATTGTTACCTCCTGGAGCCTAAGATAATCCTATATAAACTCCGTACTTTTGTTAATAAAATCAGTTCATATTTTGAATTCAACGAATGAAGATTGGGTTGTTTTCTCTTCTCTCCGGGAATCCCTATTCAGTGGCCAAAATCATAATAATTTTTAAAACGCAAATACGTGGGGGTGAGTCGTACTAGAATAAGATCCTCTAAGAACAATTGTTACCTCCTATAGCCTAGGATAATCCTATATAAACTTCGTACTTTTGTAAATAAAATCATTTCAATTTCAATTCAAAGAATGAAGACTGGGTTATTTTCCTTCTCTCCGGGAATCCCTATTCATTGTTATCTAATTTAATTTTTCTTATTACTCAAATTGTTATGATAATAGTTTGTTTGAAAAAGACATTTACATATGTGGGAAAAAGAATTTCTTAGACACAAACTTCAAAGAAAACTGTTGAATAAATATGATAATCTGATCCTATATACCCGATTGATACTATTTTTACATAAGAATGGATAAATTTGTTTATTTTTATATATCATTGAAAATCTATAATGTGAGACCTCTGATTCTTAAATCGTAATTTCCTTTTAGAAAAGAAAAAGACTTAAAATTTTAGAAAACAAATACAGGGCGAGCACATGCATATATTTCGAAACTGTGACTTTGAGTGACTGTAAAAACCAGAAAAACGCATTAATCGATTCCAAATTTTTATTAAAAATCCATTAATAATATATAAATGGAAAAAGAAATCATTTTTTTCGTTAAATGTTTTTTGTTCAATACTTAGCCCAAAGACATTTGGTCTGGGCATTATCCGAAAATTTTGATTTTCGAGTCATTTCCTTAAAACTCATCAAAACCTAAAGCAACTTGAGAGGAAAAATGTCAAATAATATGTTGCATACTTCTGGGGATTTAAACATTTTTAGAGTACAATTTACAAGTTTCTGTTCTTTATGCTTAATTAAATAATTGTTGCAGAGTTGTGTATTTAAGCATTAACATTTTTTAATAAAAAACTTTAGTGCCTAAGGGTGAACCATCTTATTGAAATTTAACAGAATTTCGCATAAAAAACGCCCACGCACAACTGAGACAATCGTATTATACACAACATACACAATAATAGCCATTTCTATGTCGTTTCATTGAATATAAAGTAAAAAATACAAATATTAACCACAAAAGCTTTGCTCGCATGTTTCTGTCTATTCGTGTGTCCGTCCGTCCGCCCGTCCGTCCGTCTACCTGTTTGTGTATAGGTCCCAGTCCTGGAACTGGGCCTGGTTCAGTGCGTATGTGTGCAATTGTCTGTATTTATTCATTTACATATATTAGTTTAAATGTATGCATATTGAATGGATAAAAGGGATTTTGCTATTCTTTTGTGTTGGCTGACGTTGATGATGAGGAAGAGAAACTGGTGGAAAGTCTCCCACATACATTCACACTCAAGGGTATCTGTCTGGAGGCCGTGAGTCATTTTTGTTGTGGTTTTTTTTTTAAGCCAACGCTTTGGAAACTCAGTGTTCACTTTTAGCCATGTTATACATTTTGTTTAACACTCAATAAATTCATTTGAATGTTTTATAAATCGATCTAGGTCGCCATTCGCCAGTTCATTTAGTCTGACAATTGTTTGAAATGGCCAAGCGGAATAGTCTCTTGTCAGAGATTATTCCAAAGGCGATCCTCAGACATTGTAATGCCTGATGATGTCATTTAGTTGAGTTTGACATACCATTACATACCACACCATTTTTTATACTTAAGCACAAAAATTCAATGAAAGGCCATAACATATATTTAAATAGTCAATACGGGCTTAGTTACTCATGCTTAATATTTTCAATTTATTTGGCATGAGTTTTGATATGACTAATGGAAATATTTGTACAAAATAACTTAACTGTTACAATGAATAATGAAATTTAAAACCTAAGAATATATAATTTATAATGACATAAGAAATTCTCGTTTCCCTTCCAGAGTATTTTATCGAATTAAGATATCTACGATTTCTAAACATGACAAATGATTTGAATTCATTCAGTGTAGCAATGAAAAAATCGCAATTAAAAAGTTAGAAAAAAATGTAGATCACTTTCAAATGAAGATTCAACTTCATCCAAAAACGCCTTGCAAAGATAATGTTTATTTTGAAGCTTAAGCTTTAAGCATTTTTCCCAATTTCTAACCGAATCCAAAAATTAATGATTCACTTATGTCGCTATTTAGAATATTTTAAAATATTTCATTCATTCATTCAAATTCATTTCACACATAATAAAAAAAAATAAAAAATGATGATGTGTACATATGTATTGATATATGTAAGTATAATTCATGATTTTTATACCCTTGCAAAAAGGGTGCAGAGGTGAAATTTTGCATGTAGGCTTATATATACTGCAGGGGTTGTATATCTCGGATTCAGCCGGATCGGACCACTGTATCATATAGCTCCCATACAAACTTCAAAGTCACGAACAGTGACTTTTTTCAATAACTTCTTTATTTTCTCAGCTATTGTCGTGAAATTTAATGTTGATAAGTTTGTTACACATATAAACAACTATGCCAAATTTTGTTAAGATCGGGTGACTATATCATATAGCTCCCATAGGAACGATCGGACCAAAAAAGTGACTTTTGTCAATAAGTTCGTTACTTTTGACGCGATTGCTTTCAAATGAAACATTTGTTAGTTTAATAAATTTTGTTTATGACAGTGAAGAATTTGATAAAGATCGGGTGACTATATCATATAGCTCCCATAGGAACGATCGGTAAAAAACAGTGATTTTGATCGTTATTTCGTATGCTAATATTGTAGGCCATTATTTCGCAAACATTAGCCTTTTTAGATAAAACTTATTTCACTTTGATAGCTATAGCTAAGGAAAGAGTAACCCAAACAGTTGCAAGGGTATACAAACTTTGACGCGGTCGAAGTTAGCCCCGGCCCTCTGGTTTTTTTTTATTTTTTTATAAAATGAAGTTTGAATCCGTCCGTCAGTCCGTCCGTCCGTCTGGATCAACGCGAACTCCTCCGAGACCGTAAGAGCTACAGAGCTTTTGCACGTAGGCTTGTATATACTGCTGGCGTTGTATATCTCGGATTCAGCCGGATCGGACCACTGTATCATATAGCTCCCATACAAACTTCAAAGTCACGAACAGTGACTTTTTTCAATAACTTCTTTATTTTCTCAGCTATTGTCGTGAAATTTAATGTTGATAAGTTTGTTACACATATAAACAACTATGCCAAATTTTGTTAAGATCGGGTGACTATATCATATAGCTCCCATAGGAACGATCGGACCAAAAAAGTGACTTTTGTCAATAAGTTCGTTACTTTTGACGCGATTGCTTTCAAATGAAACATTTGTTAGTTTAATAAATTTTGTTTATGACAGTGCGGAATTTGATAAAGATCGGGTGACTATATCATATAGCTCCCATAGGAACGATCGGTAAAAAACAGTGATTTTGATCGTTATTTCGTATGCTAATATTGTAGGCCATTATTTCGCAAACATTAGCCTTTTTTAGATAAAACTTATTTCACTTTGATAGCTATAGCTAAGGAAAGAGTAACCCAAACAGTTGCAACGGTATACAAACTTTGACGCGGTCGAAGTTAGCCCCGGCCTTCTGGTTTTTATCTTAGACTATATTTATAATTATTGGCAAAAGATTAAGTTCTATGGTTTTTATTGTAGATTGAATGGCATTAGCCTAATTTGAAAACTTAGACATAAATTTCTCAAATACTCAAAAAATTGGAAAATTTTCCTGCATTTCAAAGCGATATGAAAAGATAATACGAAAAGATAATAAATAAAATCGATTAAAATTTAGCAAAGATATTCCCAAAATGAAGACATTTCAGGAATTGACAATAATCTTGCATATTTAGCTTATAAAAATATTAGGCATTAGTGTAAAAATGCAATTAATAACAAGAATTATTCTTAACAAGCAACTAGAAAATTAAATTTAAACAAATCAAATCAAGCAGCAATCAAAATTAAAGGGACCTCGAATTGAATAGTAAGTTATCAAACACTGTTCTCATATAATAGAGTTATGACATTGTTTCCAAAAAATATAAATAAATGTTTAATAAGTTACTTCAATAATTGCATATTAATTAAAAATATTTTTGTTATGATTAGAATAAGAATTTCTTTAACCCAAAACCCAATTTTAACTGCAATCTTTTGTCAAAGTTTACAAATTTATCGAAAAATCGAAAAACCTTTCTATCATAAAAATTTTACAACATTTGACATTGCCCATTTATTGTATTTAAATGGGCTTCAGTATGGCTTTATACAGCAGCACCTTGTTTGATGTACTGAGCTGCGATTTGTGACCGATGTGCCATTGCATTTTTCTTGCCTTCAAATTAAGCCGCATTGTCTTTGCCTTGATGTGAGCCTTCCAGTTAAGTCTTCGGTCGAGGGTGAGGCCGAGGTATTTCACCTTGTCAACTGTGGGCAGAGGAGTCCCGTACAGACTGACTGAAGGGCAGTCACGCATTCGTGTAGCAAAAGTGATATGGTTGCATTTAGTTGTGTTGTTGGTTGATATTTTTTTTTTGTGGAGGTGAAAAAATGGGGTGTAAGGGGGGCCTTTTTTACGGCGATGTTCCATCTGAGCAGCCAAGGCTCAAAAAAGTTTAGCTGTCTTTGTACAAATTTGGGGGCTTTACTTTCGAGTTGAGGCTGACCCTATAAACCAAGGTTCACCGGCAAGGGGGGAAAAAAAAGAAAGTGGGGGGGGAAAGCTGGGAAAAAAGGAGGGTATAAGGTGTAAAAGATGGGGCCAGGGGCGCTCCCCGGGGGGACCCCCCGCCCACTCTATCTCCGCATACCCCAAGGGAAAATCCAATGTAAAAAAATACCTCGGGCAGACAAAAATTGAAAAAAAAAAAGAAAAAGAGGGGGGCAGGGAGCGGAGTTTAGAGAAGAAATAATACTGCATAACAAAAAACAAAACCTGCTTTACGTCCAGGAAGACGGCTGAGCTGTATTTTTTCTCCTCAAAGGCATTGAGCAATATTTTAATATATTTTTAAAAATGACTCGGAAACGGAAATACCCCCAAAATGTTACTTAATTTTAAAAGGGTCAGGTTATTATTGCGACTAGGGCAGCTTGGGTAATTTATTCTCTATAACTATCCGAAATTATTCTTCGCTAACATATTGTAGTATACTTTTAGGGATAAGATTAGGGCACATACTTTTAGGGATAGATTATAAGTAATTAGAACTTAAGCATAATGTCTAGCTTTAAGTACCGTTAAGGACACTAGCCATAAGACCAATGTAAACGTTCTCCTATAAATACCGGGCTTGCGGCCCCAATAAATCACTTCAAGTCAAACCTTGCCTTCGCCTATTTCATGGCGATCCTGCCTACTATCGGCAACAAATAAAATAAAGGCAAAATAAAATAAATCCTTGCCATACATAAAAGGCAAAAAAAAAAAAAACACAAAAAGGATTAGCTGAAGTACCAATGCCAAAGGATAAAGAAGCCCTACAAAAGGCGTTGGAGGACTGCCCGCTGGACGGACCACGGCCGCTGACTATTGAAGAATACCGAGCCAGGCAACCTGCAGCACGAGCGGAGCTGGCAAGAAGGAGGCGAGAGGAGGACGCGCTGACGGCAATCCCCCTTGTCCTAAGGCCAAAGCGCCGAGGCGGCCACCTGGTCCGCTTTAGGAAGCAACGTGCGGCTCTACTGGCGCAAATCAACAGCGACCCGCCACCACCCTGGGCAGAAGCGTGCAAACTCTGGAGCAGGATAGACGAGTTGGAGAAAACGCACGAGAGAAACCAACAGGCAAGGCGGCAACAACAGCAGAGTTTTAATAATCAATAAATAAAAAAAAATAATAAATAATTAATAAAAAAGAGTGCTCACAATAGCACCTTTGTGGTAAGAGGCGATTTTTGCGCTGCCACTATAAATTAATGTAAATACACAAAAACAAAAAAAAACACAAAGAAAAATGAAATAAAATGGAAAAATCTTAATATATTTTGTTTATAAATTCCTTTATTTGAATAAGTCTATCATTGCCAAAATACCCTAGAAACAAAAGAAAGAAGAAACAAAAAAAAAAAAAACACATATTTTCAAATATACACTAAAATGAAAACTACACAAAAACAAAAAAAAAACAAATATATACATAGATAATTAAATAATAAATTACAAACAGCCTAATATACCCCAACATACCCTAAAGAAGAGCACATGTCAAACATGTGCAGTCAAAAGTGCACAAACAACAAAAGCACACTTGAAAAGCTTGCCGCGATCAAAGCAAACTTTTGAAAAAAAGCAAACTTTTGAAAAAAAAAGCTCAAGTAAAGCTTGCAACCACACATAAAGCTTTCTGATCGCAGCAAGCTCAACAAGATCAAAACTGGCCAATAACGAAGTCTAAATACCCTATAAGAAAAATTACAAGATTTTTTTTTTGGATATAATTAAATATTAGAAAATAGAATTATAAACAATTTGAAAAAAAAAACAATAACAAAAAAAAATATAGGAGAATCAGAAAATGAAATAATTTAAAGAACAAAATTATTTTAATAAGATAACATCAAAAGTAACATAATTTCAATGGACCAGAACATAGAAATATTGAAAGAAAAATTTCAGAAAGCATACAAGTGCCTAAATAAAACAATTTATATACACCCTCAAACCATAAACAAGCACCTTGAAACTATCTTCGACAGTTATAATAGAATAAAGAGTAGCAATACAGACATATGCAATGAATCTAGCAGTAAATGCTTTACTGAGCTAATATATAGTTTAAATAAACAACTAATAAGTATAGCAACAAAACATAATATAAAATTCACAATACCGGTAGATTCGAATCTAGAAGCAACTTTTGAACCTCTAATAGCAAAAGACACAGAAGAACCAGCTGTAAAAGATAACCCAGGAGACATTCAAGATACATCAGGTGTAAAAGATAACCCAGAAAACATTCAAGATAATACAAAACCAAAGATGGTGCAAACAAAGATTGAATTTCTTAATACAGCCTCTAAGCTGATTCAAGAGTATGATGGTGGAGTAGAAACAATTCAAAGTTTCATAGATTCACTGGAATTAATCAACGAAATAAAAGCAGAACATGAAGAAACAGCTATTAAAGTCATAAAAACAAAACTAAAAGGGGACGTTAGACTACTAGTTACTAATGAAAACACTATAAATGGTATAATCCAAACATTAAAGAAAGAAATTAAGGGTGAAACAGTTCAGGTAGCAGAGGCAAGATTAATGAATTTAAAACAAAATGGCAAGAACGCAAATTCATTTATGTCAGAAATAGAAAATCTTACTAAATCATTGAAACGCGCATTCATAACAGACAACGTAAACCCTGAAACAGCAAAGAAATATGCCACTCAAACAGCAGTGAAATCAATCATAAAGAACTGCGATAACGAAAAGGTCAGAACAATAATAGAAGCAGGCAATTTTACTGAAATGAATGATGTTATAGCTAAATTTGTAAATACATCTACAAATATAGAACAAGATCACAGCGTGTTTTATACTAAAAGAAACAATTACACAAATAGGAACTCGTACAATAATAATAGAAATTATAATAATAATTACCAAAATAGAAACCCAAATGATAATACTAACTATAACAATACTAGGAATTACAATAACTATAGTAATAATTATAATCGAAGAAATTATAACAATAGATATACCAAAACTAATTATCCTCCTAAAACACAACAAAATAATAATGTTAGATTTACAAATATAGAAGAAAATTCGGAAAACTCCGAAAGTCCTCTGGTGTAAAAAATCGAACAAATAAAATATATAATTTAAATTGCAACCTTAATAGCTACATAACTTTAAACTTTGACGATGTAGGGACAATAAAATTACTATTAGACACAGGAGCTGATGTATCACTAATAAAACAAGAAATATTAAGAAAAGACAATACAGTTAACATACAAAAACGGACAAAACTTAGTGGAATAGGCAAAGACGTCCTATTTACAATAGGCGAAACCAAACTAAAGGTCAGCAACCTCTCAACGGTACACACCTTCCAAGTAATAGAAAATGATTTCCCCATCCCATGTGACGGAATCTTGGGGCTTGACTTTATAAAAAAATTCAATTGCACACTCAATTATTCCACCAACAAATTGATAATAGATCCATATAAATCAAGATATAAAATTATAATCAATATAGGGATCAGTCAAAACACACATGTATTCCATATCCCACCTAGAACAGAAAAAATTGTACGCATTACAATATCCTCAAACAACAATAACATCTTTATCCCTAATCAAGAATTACACCCGGGGGTATTCGTCGCAAACACTATTGCTTCTAAGACTAACCCATATGTCCGCATATTAAATACTAACAACACAGACGTGCAAATTACAAATATAAACCTATTAAATGAAAAACTGTCCGATTATGAAATCTTAAAAATAGACAAACAACATGATTCAAAACATAAATCCACAATAATGAACAAACTAGCACCCCATTTTCCCGATTTCGTAAAAGAACCTCTACATAAATTATGCTCAGAATTTGATGATGTATTCGCAATAGAATCTGAACAAATATCGTCCAACAATTTCTATAAACAAAAATTAAGACTCAAAGACACAACACCAGTCTACACCAAAAACTACAGGATAGCACACAGTCAAAAAAACGAAATCAATAAACAAGTGGACAAATTGATCAATGATGATATTATTGAACCATCAATGTCTGAGTTCAATAGTCCGATTTTATTGGTTCCTAAAAAAGCGCTACCTGGCAGTAAAGAAAAACGGTGGAGATTGGTAGTTGACTATAGAAAAATTAACAAACAACTAGTAGCGGATACATTCCCACTACCCAGAATGGACGATATCCTTGACCAGCTAGGACGCGCTAAATACTTCTCTTGTTTAGACTTAATGTCAGGATTTCATCAAGTAGAATTAGAAGAAAAATCTCGGGACATAACATCATTTTCCACAGATAAGGGCTCATTCAGATTCAAGCGATTACCATACGGATTAAAAATTGCACCAAACTCGTTTCAAAGAATGATGTCCCTTGCATTCACGGGTCTATCACCATCCCAAACATTCCTTTATATGGATGATCTAATTGTAATTGGTTGCTCTGAAAGTCACATGATCAGAAACTTAAGGGATGTTTTTGAAACTTGCCGAAAATATAACCTAAAATTGCACCCAGACAAATGCTCTTTCTTCAGACATGAAGTTACTTTTCTAGGACACAAATGCACAAATAAAGGAATTTTACCAGACGAAAGCAAGTTCAAAACGATTCAAGATTACCCGACTCCCAAAAATGGCGACGAAGCCAAAAGATTTGTAGCATTCTGTAATTACTACCGTAGATTCATTCCAAACTTTGCATACCATGCACAATTTATCAATAGATTATCTAGGAAAAATGTAGAATTTATTTGGGATGCAAACTGTCAAGCAGCTTTTGAATACTTAAAAAACAAATTATTAAGCCCACAAATACTTCAATATCCAGATTTTAATAAAAAATTCTGTATCACAACTGATGCAAGCAAGATCGCATGTGGAGCCGTCCTCAGCCAAGAATTTGATGGACTCCAATTACCCATATCATACGCATCTAAGGCATTTACAAAAGGCGAAAGCAATAAGTCAACAATAGAGCAAGAATTAACAGCAATACATTGGGCAATTCAATATTTCAAACCATACATATACGGGAAAAAATTCCTAATCAGAACTGACCATCAGCCATTAACATACCTATTTTCTCTAAAAAACCCATCGTCAAAGCTTACTAGAATAAGGCTAGATTTAGAAGAGTTCGATTTTACTATAGAATACATCAGGGGACAAGAAAATTTCGCAGCGGATGCTCTCTCCAGAATTGAATTTGAAAATATAAAAAACATAGAAACCAATAAAATACTTAAAGTAGCAACAAGATCAGAAACAAAAAAATTAGTACATAAGGAAAACAAAATTAACAATAGCAGAATAGAAACACCAAGAATATATGAAATAATAAATCCTAGCGAAGCCAAAAAATACGCGCAAATTAAATTCAAAAAATGCAAATGTTTTATTACCAAAAATAAAGAAAAATTACTCTCCTTCAACATAGGCGATTTGATCATTAGTGGAAGAATAGATCTAGATCGATTCCTTCCAAGGCTTGAAAAAGAAGCCGGTGCTCAAAAAATCTATAAACTGAAGATAGACATGTCAGAAAAACTATTTAGGTCACTTACACCTAATGAACTAAAACAAAAAGGAAAAGACACATTAAAACATTTAGAAATAGCAGTTCTACCCCAAGTAAAAGTTATAACAAATAAAGAAGAAATAAGAAATACATTAAATAAATATCATAATGACCCAATAGAGGGAGGTCACTGCGGGGTAAACAGAACACTAGGAAAAATAAAAAGAGATTTCTTTTGGAAAAATATGTCTCGGGATGTTGCAACATACATCAAAAATTGCGAAAAGTGCAAACTAGCCAAAGTAACCAGACACAACCACTCCCCATTAGTCATAACACCAACCCCTGCAACCACTTTTGACACAATAATAATAGATACAATTGGACCATTACCAAAAACAATGAACGGTAATGAATACGCAGTTACTATTATCTGCGATCTGTCCAAATATCTCATATCAATACCAATACCAAACAAAAGTGCAAAAGCGGTTGCAAAGGCAATATTCGAGAAATTCATTTTAATTTACGGTTCAGTGAAAACAATTCTAACAGACATGGGAACAGAATATATGAATTCAATACTAATAGAACTTTGCAAAAATTTTAACATAACTAAAATTAATTCCACGGCGCACCATCATCAAACTCTTGGAACAGTAGAAAGAAGCCATAGAACTTTCAATGAATACATCAGGTCATACATATCCATAAAAAAAGACGATTGGGATGAATATCTAGCATACTTCACATATTGCTTTAACACCACTCCATCCACCGTACATGGTTATGCACCTTTTGAACTAGTCTTTGCAAAACATCCTAAAACTGTCCCATTCTCGTCTGAAACGGTAGAACCCATTTACAACATTGATGATTTCAATAAAGAAATAAAATTTAAATTACAAATAGCACAAAATAGAGCGAAACTGCTTATCGAAAAATTTAAAGCATCACAAAAAGAAACATATGATAAAAACACAAAAAAAGTATCGCTAACTGAAGGACAAGAAATACTTTTAAAAAATGATACAGGACATAAATTAGATAACAAATACACAGGCAAATATACAATACAGAGCATAGGTCCTAACAATAATATAGTAATAGCGGATGATAAAAACAAAAAGCAAACAGTACATTTAGATAGAATAAAAATAACATAAAAAGGATGTTAGAAAAATATAAATTTTTCTTTTTAAAAAAAAGGAGGTGTAGTATACTTTTAGGGATAAGATTAGGGCACATACTTTTAGGGATAGATTATAAGTAATTAGAACTTAAGCATAATGTCTAGCTTTAAGTACCGTTAAGGACACTAGCCATAAGACCAATGTAAACGTTCTCCTATAAATACCGGGCTTGCGGCCCCAATAAATCACTTCAAGTCAAACCTTGCCTTCGCCTATTTCAATATATTTTAAAAATTTGAATGGGGGGATTTAAAAGCAGGGGCCGAACAACACACCAAATGGGAAAAAAAGGGGATTTGTTGTCCATTAAATTTGGAAAAAAAATTAACGGTTTTTTAAAAAAAAAAAAAAAAAATAAAAAAAAATAAAAAAAAATCTATTGTTAGTTGTTAGTTAGTTTCAATTTGCTTTGTTTCTTACATTTTTTTTTTTTCAATACAATAGAGTGTCCCCCGGCTCGCGTACCCACACTCACCGGAAATACTAAATTACAATCAAATTTATTAGCACGGAGAATTAGAACGGCGTGGTGATTGAACAATTAAGCTCAATTTACAGATTATACATTTGTTTAATTTAATTGGTAGCTTAATTGTGCTCAGTTCCAAATTAACCAAAATAAAATGCACTAACTGACAGCGTTTTGTTGCTAAAATTCAACATGACTATCTTCAGGGTCGCCGTTGACTAAATAATTTAAGACTAAAATCAAAAAACAACTATTAGCACGTCGAAATATGTAGGAGAAATGACTTTTGGTGGCCAGCTACTTTGACTTTTAACTCTCTGGGGGGCTGCTTATACAGCTGATTAAGGCCAAAGGTCGCACGGACATTGTCACTGGAGAAGAAGAACTTCTGCAGTTTATCTTTCGCATCCACGCAAGGACGACGATCCACTTCTTTGCCCTGTTGGAATAGAATAACAGTGGTCAATTGTCGTGAGAAGCTGCTATCGTTAATGCCACATTTTTGTGCAACATCCGGATGGCATCCAATATCGATTTTTCCGAACTTCAGATGGTCCGTGTTGTATTCAAGTCAATGGGCGCACAGCAATCTAGAGCGTGGATGCGCCTGCGCCAAGGACTCTTACGGGACTTTCACGACACATGGCAACAGCGTGGATGAAATCGATGGGCCGATGGAAAGCTACCGGCTGTATAGCGGTATCACACCAAGTGATGCCTATATAAGGCGAGCAGCATGTCAGGACATCATCAAGTCGTCGAGTAAAGATCAAGCTATCAAGTCATCGATACAAGTACGAGCAATTCATCGAGTTATAAGGCCTTACGAGTAAACTTATAGATTCAACAAGCAGCAACAAAATCTGAATATAAATCAAATATCTACGCAGCCAATATAACCAGCAACCCAAAAAGTGTAAAATAACATATAAACATTCCACAAAAGAAACCCAAAGTATTCAAATAAACACCAACATACATTTATACATATAAATCATTGTGTCATAATTTCACCGGGGCACAAAATAAAATTTGTTGTGCCGAACCTCGCCCTAAAGATTGAAATTATCCTGAAGGATCATAACAACTGGCGCCCAACGTGCTGTACTGGTAAAATTTAACCGGAATAAAGGCGTATACTGAAAACAAAATGGGTAGAAATTGGATTTACCATACAGGCCAAAGAATCGGGGTCAGCATGAACGGCACGGTGGAGGAGATGAGGAAACAACTAGGCGAGTGGGTAGACAACAACGAGTCTGATCCAGAATGGAAGCAGGAGTTAAGCAGGCTAGAGGAAAAACTCACAAAAACTATCAAACCAAAACCAGGAATAAGCTTAACAAAGGCAAGCGAAAATGGTGAGGCCAAGGTGTTCCACAAAATAGACATCGCCACTCTAGCAATTCCACCATTCACACCACCAAGATGGGGAAGTGAGGGAACGCTAGAAAAACCCGAAGGGAAAAATAACCAAAGAAGACAAACAATTGAACCCACAAAAATGGCACAAAACACAGGAAACAGGACTACCGAGTGTGCCAAGGTGGCTAAACAAACTCTAAAAACAAAGGAGACTTGAACATAACATTTCTTATCATGACGGACGGAATAGATGCTCTAATCTTAGAATGGAATTTCTTAAGGGTGAAATAGCATGCGGGGGCCAAAGGACAAAAATTCCAACGGTGAAGAGGATACAGGGCAGGATAACCGATCAATCATGGTGACACAGAAGGAAGAGCAAACGAAAATACACACATTTCTAGAACACGAACTGATGGAGTTGGGAGAGATCAAGGTACCGTCACAAAGCCCATACAGTTCACCCATAGTAATGGTGAAGAAAAAACAAATGGGCAAATGGAGATTATGCGTGGACTTCAGACAAATAAATGAGAAGTCTATAAAAGATGCATATCCGATGCCGCGTATCGACTGTATATTATACACATTGTTCGTGGAGGGTCGGAAGGATCCTAGATATAGTGCAAGTGGTTGGCGGGTGCCAATTTCTTCGGGTGGTGAGTTAGTGGTGAATTAATAACGCGCGATAACTTCGGTTAAAACAACTTATACTTTATTAATTATTATTCACAGATTGCCCGACACACACGATATATGTTTCGGGTTAAAATATACTATGTACAATTCGAAAAAGAAGCAAAAAATTCAAATGGAAAATAGAACGGGTGTTCGGGTTGAAATTTCGTACGTAAGTGAAATGGCGGCGCCCATCAGAAAAGATAGTCACTCCTCCTGGTATGCCCGTAGACGCCGAGGATCAAAAAACCCTCCTCACTCCTCACTGCTCTTCGCCGCTCACTGCTGTTCACCCGGTGGCGTGAACATACCGCCCCCCTTGCAACATGTTGCAATTGCCACCTTGGACATATGTAGAATAAGGGAACGACAGCGTCCTGGAGCGCCTAGATGCCGCAGGAGCCGGAGATGACCCAACCGAACACGGCGCTCTGGGCTGCGGGAGTACCGCTATGACCGGGCACACAGCCTGGTTGGATGACCTCAGGATAGAGGTCTGCCCCGAGCACTGCGGATACCGACGCCGGCCGATGGAAGTTGGGGTCGGCCAGGATCAGGGTGGCAAATTTTTCCCGGACCGGTGCCGACACTTCCCGGATGGGAGTGCGGATGTGCAGGTCCTCTTCGACCCGGAAGATAACATTCCGCCGGAACGTACGGTCGGTCCTCGACTCGAGGACGGCCGTGCAGGCTTGGTCGACCCCGGCTTTGGTCACCGTCAACCCCAGGGACCGGGCAAATGATGAATTGATGCGGCTCCCAGCCGCGCATGCGTCGAGGAGAACGCGGGTCTCGAAAGTTTTCGAGCCATTGCCCAACCTGAGGACCGCTGTTGGCATGACGGTCGTCGTCCTGGCTTGGAGCAGAGAGGAGAGGGAGATCTCTGGTGCGCCTTCCGGAGAAGCGGAGCGGTCGGACGAGGACCGGGAACGGGATGGTGATGCCGGTGCAGCACATCTGGAGGAGGATGACTGGCTGCGACGCTGGGCTCCAGAGCGTTGTCTCGGCGGTTGGTCGGCCATATGGAGCAACGTATGGTGCCTTTGCCCACATCGTCGGCAGCCGTGGCGAGTCCGACACGCGTCGGCGGAGTGCTCGTGCGCCAAGCAGTTGGGGCAATACTTATTGATGAGTACCGCCCGGAGCCGCTTCTCCCCTCTGAGGTTCAGGAACCGCTGACACTGCCGAAGTGCATGAACCCCCCGGCAGACCCGGCACCGGTACACGTTCGTCCCGTGTGTAGCCGGACGCTTGCTGCGGCGGTGCGGGGGCCATGTTGCGGTGGAAGTGCGAACTGAAAGGGCTGTAACGAAAAAGGTTACGTAGGGGGAGTTGATTAGTCGCTGCACGGGAACGGACAACATGCACGGAGACGAGGACATTCGAACGGAACATAGAGGGATTGGACGTCACGATAGGTCTGTAGGCTCAGGACTCCTGTTGTCTGGCAACAGGATGAGCTTCGCTACGGGTCTTCGAATAGACCCACGCGCTGTTGTGACATCAGCCACCCGGACGAGGCCGTCTGCCCCAGGCAGAGTGCGCTCAATTCGCCCTAAGCGCCACTCGTTGTAGGGAAGATTATCTTCGGACACGATCACGAGGTCGCCGGTTTGGAGACTGCGAGCCGGTGATTTCTACTTATTATGCTTGTGGAGCTCCTTGAGGTATTCACTCTTCCAGCGGCGGCAGAAAGTCTGCTGGATTGCCTTCAGTCGCTGGCCCAGGATCTCCGGTTCCGCGATGGATACGACCGGTCCTCCAATCAGGAAATGCCCAGGGCTTAATGCCAGCAGATCCTCTGGATCCTCGCTCATGGGAGAAATCGGCCTGGAGTTTAGGCACGCTTCGATCCGACACAGGAGAGTGGATAGTTCCTCGAACGTGTACTTTACAGCAGAAGTGGACTTGTAAAACAAGGTCTTAAAACTTTTGACCCCGGCTTCCCATAGTCCTCCCATATGGGGCGCGCTCGGCGGAATGAACTGCCAGGATAAAATGTGCTGGGGAAATGCCTTCATTATACCAAGTTTGGTGGCGTTCACGAAATCTTTTTCGAGCGCCTTTGAGGCCCCTACGAAGGTTCTGCCGTTGTCGGAGTAAATGCTCTGTGGGCATTGTCTCCGTGCGACAAACCGGGAAAAGGCTGCGAGAAATCGTTCCGTGGTGAGGTCGGAGGTCGCCTCGAGATGGATCGCCTTTGTGCTGAAACACACAAAGACGCAGACATAACCCTTAGTAATGTGACACGCACGGCCGGAGTAATTTTTGATCTCGAAAGGCCCTGCGAAGTCAATGCCAGTGTGGGTGAAGGGAGTACGTGATGCGCTCTCGAGGGAGATCACCCATCATCTGAGTCTGCAGTCGTCGACGATGCACGATGCAGACTTTACACCCCTTTATGTGGGACTTCACCAGGTTCTTGATCCGTGGGATCCAGAACTTGGTGCGCAGATACCGCACCATCAGTTGATTGCCGCCATGCAACGTGATGCGGTGGGCAGGCGCGTGAAGTGTGAAGTGCGTATTGTAGGGGAGAAGAATCGGGTGACGTTCATCGTACCGGAGGGACTCAGCGGCCCGTAGTCGTCCACAGGCGCGGAGTATTCCATGCTGGTCGAGGAAGGGGTTTAATTTGAGTAGCGTGCTGGATGTCGGAAGGGGTCGATCTTCACCCAGGGCCCGTAGCTCCGCGACGTATTCTCGACGCTGGGAGATCCGAATCAAGGCGCGCTCGGTGGAGAGCAACTCGTCATTGGTGAGGTGGACCGTGAAAGGCGACAAAATACTTTGGGGGGCGACGCGTAGGATGTACGCGGTGACTCGTAATGCCCTACCATAGTCCGAGAAACGTTCGCTAACGTCTTCGAGTAGGGTGGTCGCGGCGGTGTGGCACTGCCGCGGAGGTCCCACGGCTTGCCAGATCAGCAAGGTTGTCCTCGGAACTTACATGTGACCAGCTTTGGCCACCGGTGCTTTTGGAGATGCTGGATACCCGATTGGTCACGAAAGTGGACCAACTACATGGGGGTTTGTTGAGCCAGGCCAACACAATGGTGGAGTCGGTCCAAAACTGGGAGGTAGCAGGTGGGATCGGGAGTTCAGGAACGATCGACGCCCAGAGATCGGCTAGCAAAACCGCTCCGCACAACTCCAGCCGAGGCAGCGAGACTGTTTTGAATGGAGCCACGCGGGTCTTAGCCGTTAATAAATGGACGCTGACTTGATCGCGGTACCGAACCCGCACATACAGGGCTGCTCCATACGCTTTCTGGGATGCGTCACATAAGCCATGAAGCTCCCACGAGAGCGTATCGCTGGTGTTTAGCCAACGGGGAATGCGAAGTTGACTGAGGCCAGGGTAATCCTGCAGGAATTCGTGCCATTGCTGCAGCAGGAGAGGTAGCAGCCCAGCCCAGTTCAGTTAGCCAGATTTGCTGCATAAAAATCTTTGCTTTGTTTGGCAATATGGGACAGAACCTGCCTCTTCGAGATCGCCTCCTGCAATGGTGGGTCCGCTACGGTGAAGAAAAAAACGTCCTCGGCGGCTTGCCAGCGGATTCTTAAGGTTTTTGCCGTGCTCGCGTCTTCCAGCTCGAGAAAGTCCTCTCGCAGCAGATGCTCTTTCGGGATAGCTTGAAGTACTTCCTTCTTATTGGAAGTCCACTTCCGAAGCGGGAGGCCCGCAGATTGGAGGGCAGCTTGAAGCTCTCGTATGGCGAGACGGGCGTCGTCTTCAGTGTGAGCGCCGGCAAGGACATCATCAACATACATGTAGTTCCGAAGGATTTCGCTCGCCAGAGGGTACATCGCTTGCACGTCTTGGGCTAGTTGTAAAAGCACTCGGATCGCCAAGAATGGCGCGCAGTTAACCCCAAACGTGACGGTTTGTAGCTCGTAGTCTTGAATATTGCCGCAGCGATCCCGGTAGAGGATCCGCTGAAAGGGGGTATGCCTGGGGTCGACTCGGATTTGTCGATACATCTGTGTTATGTCAGCGTTGAAAACGAATCGAAAGAAACGCCATTTCAGTACTTGAAGCGTGAGATCGGCCTGAAGCGTAGGCCCGGTGTGCAAGACGTCATTAAGGCTGACGCCTCGTGTGGAGGGGCTTGACGCGTTAAATACCACGCGTACCTTGGTGGTGGTGCTATCGGGCTTAAACACAGCGTGATGGGGGAGATAGAAGTTTTTCTCATCTTTAGGCGGCGTCACCCGACTCATATGGCCCAATTCCTCGTATTCTTGAATGATGGCATCTTACTGTGTTTTTAGGACGGGATCCTTGAGAAGACGTGCTTCATTCCGCAGGAATTGAGCTAGCGCGATCGGTCTTGAATGCCCTAAATCGACGCTACTCGGACATTTGAACGGAAGGGATACAATATATCGGCCGTCCTTCCCTCTTCGGGTGGTCTCCTGGAAATTCCGCTCGCAGCATACATCATCCTCCTTTTCCGGCTTTGCAGGAAGGTCTTCCACCTCCCAAAACTTGGTGAGAAGTACATCAAGTTTTGCTTCTGGATTGACTCGCGTCCGTGCCGCGAAACATAATCGAGTTACGGGAGTGTCAGGCATGATCGCTCCACACAGAACCCATCCAAAGATGGTTTCCAGTCCGACGAAATCACCCATATCCTTTTTGATCCGCTCTCCGAGGATGTGTGAAAACAGGTCTACACCAATAATTATGTCAATAGGCGCGGGCTTGTTGTAATACGGGTCAGCCAGGGGGCGGTCGAGGGACTGCGTTGAAACCGTTTTAAGAAATGGAGCCGTCGGGATGGCCCCCGATAATTTGGATACGACCAGGGCGGAGACCTCAATCTTGTTCAGCCTGTCACACGGAGGAGACAGCATCAACAGACACACCTTGTCGGCGCATCCTCCATCACTCCGCATGTTCCACCCCGCGATGGTGTAGAGTGACAACCGCCGTGCCTAAAAGCCCTCTGCCTGGAGTAGATGCAAAATAGCTTTGAGCATTTCTGAGCTGATTGCTCGTGGACGGACGCTCTGTAGCAGCGAATGGGGTGGTTTGCGCGGCGGACGGCGACACGTCACTAGGGTGCAACAGGGTGTGATGACGTTCCTTGCAGGTATGGCAATTATGCGCACTGGAGCATCCCTTCACTTGATGACCGCGGGCAAAACAATTTAAACAGAGTCCCTGCTGTCTGATGGTTTCCACACGCCCCTGAACAGGCATGTCAAGGAAACAAGGGCAGAGTCGTATTGGGTGATTCTCCCGATGGCAAAGCTTGCAAGACGCTGGTTTGAGCTGGGCTTTCGCGGGAAACGCTTGAACCTTCATCGTCGCAGGGGACTTGCGGGTGCCACTGGGGATGGCTTGAACACTCGGCACCGACTTATGTTCTTCGGTGGCATCCAGGACACGATACCGATCGGTGAGAAATTGGTTCAAATCGTACCAAGTGGAGACGACAGTCTTGTTTGGCACTGATTGTTCCCACAGGAGGATTGTGGACTTCGGCAATTTACTAGTGCATATAAGCAAGACATCCCAATTCTCAGTGCTAACACCCGAACGCTCGAGAGCGGTAAGACCCCCTTGGAACGCAGTCTGCAGTTCTCGCAATGCCTTGCCCGATTCTAGCGCCACCGCGGGAATCTGAAGGAGTTGTCTGGCTTGAGTCATGACAAGCAGACGGCTGTTTTCGTACCGTGCTGTGAGGTTCTCCCATGCGGCCTGGAAACCTTCATTTGTCAGGGAGGACTTCGCCACGATGGTTCTCGCTTCCCCACGAGTCTTGGCGTTCAAGTGATAGAGCTTCTCCACTTGAGACAAATACGGATTGGCGATGTAAATGGCAGAGAACAAATCGCGGAGTGTGGGCCATGCTAGGCTGTCGCCATCAAAGGACTCCACCTCACACGGAGGAACTCTATGACCCGGAGGTCCCGACGGAGCACTGGGCTGACGTCTAAGACTCGCCATCTCTGCCGAGAGCTGCTCGATGCGTTCTCCGAACAACGTCCCGCATCGCACATACGTGTCCTCCTGTCCTCGTCTGGTTGGGTCGACAGGGCCTTGTGACACCCGGAGTATTCCATCTCGACAGTTGCCCAAAGGGATTTGAGCTACTCTAAGTGCATTTTAATGGAATATAAGGGCACTTCAGAAGTTAGGGCTTCGAACACAGTCAAAGCGTCGCATGCCAGAACGAAATCGGAGAGGGACATTCTTGATCGTTCTCTACGCTGTTGGGATACGGATCGGGTGACGGGAACGTCAGAACAGTGCGTCACAATAACGTGCGGAATCTGAGCCTCTACTGAAAGCTTGGATCGCCCTTTGAGTTCGCTGGCGTCTTTAGCCGAGACTATGCGCCCTTTAGGTAGGCTGGACGAAGACGGACGGGACCTTGGGGATTCGCTCAGGCTGCGAGCAGACGTGGACTTGGGGGGAATGTCCGTACGCCTCACGACCACCGGAGTCTTCGGAGGGAGACGAAAGACTGTTAGACTTCGGCGTAGTCTTGGACGGCTCCGTGGACATACTCGGGGACGTCCTTACCGACGAAGACCGCGCTGGTGCGCTTTTTGATTTCGGAAAGACAACGAAAAAAAGAAAAAACAAGAGAAGTGGACTGTCTGAGGGCGCAAGAATTTTCTCACTGTGCCCGCAGGATTGCGGGGGAATTCTCTTACGCGTGGCTTGGAAACGGAGCCCTTTTAATGGGGATATATGCGGAAAAATGTACGAACGCACGAATGCAGATCGAAAATTACACGTAGCTACAGAGGAGTGATTACAACACAAGTTCAGCTGGATCCGTAAGTAACGATGGGAGTACGTATAAGACAAAACACGCAAACGATGTATAGCCTAAGGAAAAAATATGTGGTTTTATATAAATCTGGGTCGGGGTATATATATATATATGCGCAGGCCGAAGAAAAAAAAAAAATTATAAATATGAGCGGATATATATATGTGCGCAAATTGCCGGCCGGAAAAATTATATATAAAATTTATAAATATGGACGGATCTATAAATATGGGCCCGATAGTGCTGGAAAAAATATATATATGTATTTATTTATAAATATGGACGGATATATGGATCTATAAATATGGGCCCGATAGTGCTGGAAGAAATATATGTATTTATAAATATGGACGGATATATATATGCGCGCAAAATTGCCGGCCGGAAAAATTATATATAAAATTTATAAATATTGACGGATCTATAAATATGGGCCCGATAGTGCTGGAAAAAATATATATGTATTTATAAATATGGACGGATATATATATGCGCGCAAAATACTGGCCGAAAAAAATTATATATATAATTTATAAATATGGATGGATATATAAATATGGTCACGATAGTGCTGGAGAAAATATATATATATGGATTAATTTATAAATGTGGGCGGTTATATATGGGCGCAATATACTGGCCGGAAAAGTCATATATGTATTTATAAATATGGACGGATATATATATGCGCACCAAAATGCTGGCCGAAAAAATTATATATATAATTTATAAATATGGATGGATATATAAATATGGGCACGATAGTGCTGGAGAAAATATATATGTATGGATTTATTTATAAATGTGGGCGGTTATATATGGGCGCAAAATACTGTCCGGAAAAGTCATATATGATTTATAAATAGGAGTGGATATATAAATATGGGCACGATAGTGCTGGGAAAAACATATATGAATTTATTTATATATATATATATAGCTATATAAGGGGAAAAAAAACCGGGAGTCGGAAATAATGTGGTTTGAATTTGGCGCGCTTGAGCGGCCTATCGATATCACGACTCGACTCACGTGCCACCACTACTTCGAAAACAGCTGTCGGTCGCTGTTTATAAATTTGGTTTTTTGTTTTTGTCGTATTAATTGTTTTTAATTATATATTTTTTTTCTTTGTGGTTGTGCGAAAAGTAAAGAAATATAAAAAAGAACAAACGAACGCTTTTACACACCGCGAGTGTTGTGCGCGAAAGGAAAAAACAAAGTAAACGATCAGTGCATATGGACGGATTCTTTGATGTATGTATGTACGTACATGCGTAAATACACAGGGGGGAGAAGAGAGGGGGAGGCGCCCCCGTCCACACAAAAAAAAAAGTAATTTGTTTTTTTTTTTTTTTTTTTAACGTTTAATTTATTTGTTGAATCTACTCTTAAACTAGAGCCTAACAACAAGTTTGAGATATTTTTCTTAATCTAGTACTTATGATATATCCAGGGGATATTGCAGGCGGCCCTAATCATTTATTATTGGGTTGGTCTGTCATTTCTTTTAAGACGAGTTCTATTATTAGTTCGCGTAAGGGAATTGGCAAGAACATTAGGGTGTACATCCAGTTTCGCAGAATACTTTAGTTGTTGACTACCTATTTCATATTTTACGTTAGGTATATTTAGATCATTTTGAATGTTGTCGTTCCGTATGTACCACGGAGCCCCAGTGATTGATCTTAAAATCTTCGACTGCGCCCTTTGTATAATGTCGATATTGCTGGTACTTGCATTTCCCATAGTACGGCGCCGTAAGTCCAGATGGGTTTCAGTACGGAGTTGTATAGGAGGACTTTATACTCCAGACGTAGAGGGGACCGAGCATTGATGATCCAATGTAAGCTACTCGCTTTCAGTTTAAGCTGTAACTTTTTGCCTCGATGTGCTTGCGCCAAGTTAGTCTTCTGTCTAGGTGGATACCAAGGTAAGTGACATCCGCGGCTTGAGGAATTGGTACGTCGTTTAGCATTATAGCTGGACAGTTTCTTTTGTTAAGCGTAAATGTAACATGTTTGCATTTTTGCTCGTTGACCCGGATACGCCAGGTTGCTAGCCATTCCTCTACCACCTTGAGGTGTTCCTCTAATTTTGCAGAGGCTTGTATTGGGCATTTGGATCTGCTGAGGATTGCCGTGTCATCGGCAAAAGTGGACGTTGTAAGTCCTAAACTCGTTGGTAAGTCTGCAGTGTACAGCAGGTAGAGCAATGGGCCGAGTACACTGCCTTGCGGTACACCAGCTTTGATTTCAAAGTCAGCCGAGACGGAGCCATTACATCTTACGGCGAATTTTCTATTGTAAAGGTAAGATTCCATGAGTTTGTGGGTGTACTGTGGGAGTTTCTGCCGGATTTTGAACATTAGACCCTCCAGCCAAACTCTGTCGAAAGCCTGGGCAACGTCGAGAAAGACAGCCGTACAGTATTCTTTTAGTTCGAATGCTGTTCGTATTTCGGATGTTATACGATTGACTTGTTCAATTGTCCCATGTTTTTCGCGGAAGCCGAACTGATGTGAAGGGATTGTGTTCTCCGATGCCAGAAATGAGTTTAGACGAATCTGCAGGACCTTTTCAAAAGCTTCGAAAGACATGGCAGCAAACTAATTGGCCTATAGGATGATGGTTGGGTTTTGTCCTTTCCCACTTTAGGAATCATGATGATAATGGACCTTTTCCATGCTCTTGGGAAGTAGCCAATTCTTATTATAGCGTTGAACATTTTGCAGATGTATTGTATGGCGATGGTAGGGAGTTCTAGGATCATTTTTGGTGTGATTAGGTCATGGCCAGGGGCTTTGTTCGGCTTTATGTGGTTTTTAATAACTGCAGTGATCTCATCCGATTGGAGTTCCGAGTACTCACTATCCGTTAATGTGCTTGAAGGGGAAGTACAAATGAGTTTGATGTTGGATTTGGCTGGAAAACCATTTTAAGGTGTGTGGCAAATACGGATGCCCTCTCTTCGTCACTGCGGGCCCATCCACCGGTAGTACCCCTTATTGGTGAAACTGTCTCTGTAGGAGCGCTTAAAGTTGGGTGGGCTTTCCACAGAGGATGTTTAGTGCTGGATGGACTGAGCTTTTCTATGTATTTCCTTTGAGCCCAGATTTCCTCTTGTCTTAACTCCTTGGAGAGGTTGCGGCTGGCATGCCTTAGGCGAAGTTTTGCTGCTGGTGATCGAGTAACCTGCCATTCTCTTTTTACACGTCGTTTTTCCGTTACTAATTGTTCTATCCGCCGGTTCGTAGGCCTGGCAGCAGGTTTAGCGTAAGTAGAGGCATGTGGAGTAGATACTCTTGCTGCAGCTCCCATCATCGACTCAAGTGTAGAGACGCACATGTCAATGTCCTCTGCAGCATCCAGTTTCGGCGAACAGTCAATGTGGGCACTCATGTACATTTTAAATTTAAGCCAATTTGTTTTGTTGTTTGTAAGTATATATGGGCGATCAAGTACTTGAGGCCTTGTTAACAGTGTGAATAGCACTGGAGAGTGATCGGAGGTTAAATCTAGCAGTGTTTCCGCAGTGATCCGATTACGCGGAATCCTCTTGGTTACTGCGAAATCAATCAAGTCAGGCACTTTTTGTGGATCTGTGGGCCAATAAGTAGGCCTACCCGGTGAGACGCAATCCATCTTATTGAGGGGGTTGACTATTGTGTTGTACAACTGCTTGCCTTTAGGATTTACCAGGCGAGATCCCCAGTGCGTATGTTGACTATTTTGTGTTAAACTATCTGCCTTTTTTTGATTTACCAGGCGAGATCCCCAGTGCGTATGTTTGGCGTTATAGTCCCCTGCTGCAATGAAGCGTTCTCCGAGTGTGTTAAAGAAACCGGTGAATTCCTTTTCAGAGATTGAGAAGCGTGGTGGGCAGTATAGGGCAGCCAACGTAGTGTTGCCGCAGCTGGTTTGGACGGTTATAGCAGTTGCTTGAAGGTGCTGTGTTTCGAATCTGTTGAGAAACGAGTGTTTTATACGGTTTTTGATTAGGATACCAGTCCCGCCATGAGCTTTTCCGTCTGGATGGTTTGTTGCGTAGAAGGCATATTTTGGTATTTGAAAATTATTTTTTGATGTTAAATGTGTTTCAGATATCAGCATGACGTCGATTTCACTTGAGTCTAGGAATAGTTGCAGTTCATTTTTGTGCTTGGAGACGCCGTTAGCATTCCAAAGACATAGACTTAGGGAAGCCATTATTTATTCTCGATAAGCTTCTGGATAAGCAGGTTTTGATTCCGCATCAGTTCCTGCATACAGTTTTGCATGAACGTCATAAAAGCAGTCATGTTTTGATTAAGTGAGATCAATAGGGCCTCTATACCACTTGGAGTTTGCTGGCCAAGTTCTGGTGCGCTAGGTTGCGGATTCTGTAGATGGTGGAGTGACGGGGTCTCTTTCGCGGGCTCCGTCTGTCCAGTTCGGAGTACACTAGCGAAGGATACACTAGGATTGGTTGTAGCAGGCATGTTAGATGATCTAACAGCCTTGGCGAAGAATACCTCCGGTGTAGTTTTGGAGGCGTTGAAGGTGATTTTTGGTCCAGCTGGGGGTTTACGCCCGTTTAGGTGCGATTTAAGATCCTTGAAGACAGGACATCCCCTGTAGTTGGCTGTGTGGTTCCCTCCACAGTTACTGCATAGTCTTAGTGCGACGTTGTTTCTGTCCTTGGGGCAAATGCCATCTTTATGATGTTCGCCGCAGCCAACACACACTGACCTAAGATTGCAATTGTTAGCGGTGTGGTTGTATTCCTGGCAGTTTTTACACTGAGGTGGTTGGTATCTCTTATGGGGCTCCTCTACGGTGATTCTTCTGTGCAATAGGAGCTGAAGGTTGTAGATTGGATGCACTTCATTTGGCTTCGTCCGCTTTGCATCTGGTTGGAGCTCGATTTTAAAGAGCGGCTGTGCGACTTTATTCCTGTTGATGATGTTGACAACGGACTTAACCGCAAACCCTTTTTCGGCCAATGCGTCTGCTATTTCTTGGGGTGGGACCGATGGCTCGATCCCCTTTAACACAACCTGGAGCCCTTTACTGCTTTTTAGTTGGTAGGTATAGAAGTTGATGTTAGCATTACGGAGGTACTTTTCGATGATGCGGAAGTTGTCCTCAGTTTGGGTTTGACATTTAATTTCTTTTATGTTACCCCTGTTGAGAGGGGTTACAACAAAGTTATTTGCCCCTACTGTTTCTACTAGCTTCGAAATCAGGACGCTGCAGTTGGCTCCACGGATGTATAAGGGGGGTGGTCTAGCCGATTTGACTTTATCTACAGCGCCGGCTTGATCGTCTTGCTGATCGGCAAGAATTTTAAAACGATTCCCGCTAAGAAGTGCTACTCGTTCATTAGGTTTGGTTATTTTTGGCGTATTGCCACTTTTTTTCTTTTTGCGGGCTTAGCTTCCGCTTAGTTATTTTAATATATCTATCCATTCCAGTTTGGACAGAAGGCGTTGGGTTGGGCGTGGCTGACTCTGGGCGACTTGTCGTTGACGGCTTGAGGCAGGTCAATACTTCGGTAGACGTTGCAGTAGTTGCTGTCAACGAGCTGACGGTGCTGGTCGGTGCAATCGGTGACCCAGTTATCGATATTGATGGAGAAGCACACTGCTCTCTCCACGGTAAATTGCTGTTGATTGCTGAGTGGCTTGCACTTTCGGTGTTATTGCTTACGGTAGCATTTAGTGGGGTCGGCGACACCACCGAAAAGTACGCGTTGTTGCGTTGGACCGAGAGACGACGCTCACGTTGTTGTTGTACAAGTAGTTCTTGTAGCTGTTGCTGGTGGGGATCGAGAGAGCTTGGGCCCGAATTGGTGGACATGGCTTTTCCAGGCTTTCCTGTTGCAACTTAGAATTTATTGCTATTAGAACTAAAAAAAATTAAAATTAATTGGGCACTGGAAATAATCCGAACACATAAGAAATCGCGGTGAACACTTGGATTACTATTTCCTTTTTTTTTTATAACACTTTAATAATTTCTTTGCTTTTCTTTTACGCGGACTTGACGAACAGCTGTGGAAAATACATGTACATGTAATGCCGCGAGTTTTACATATGTATGTTCGTATGAAAAAAATTGGACAAGTGCGGCTGAGAAGACAAACATAAAGAAACCCCCTGTGGTGGAATGGAAACCGAACGTTGGACACACACGTTATGGATTGGGAACTACCATGTACCCTTGGAATAGGTCAGGTATGTACATACAATATATATAAAAGTGTGCAGGTCGCTATGGAAGAGTGGGAAACCTCACACTTTTATTAGTATGTAGGGGCAAATGAAATGAATAATGAAATTTTGTACTTATCAGGAATTCCGCCGATGCAAGCTGGAGAAGCGGAAGGATATCCGGCTCGAAGGACCAATGTTCGTGGAGGGGCGGAAGCATCCTAGATATAGTGCAAGTGGTTGGCGGGTGCCAATTTCTTCGGGTGGTGAGTGAGTGGTGAATTAATAACGCGCGATAACTTCGGTTAAAACAACTTATACTTTATTAATTATTATACACAGGTTGCCCGACACACACGATATATGTTTCGGGTTAAAATATACTATGTACAATTCGAAAAAGAAGCAAAAAATTCCAATGGAAAATAGAACGGGTTTTCGGGTTGAAATTTCGTACGTAAGTGAAATGGCGGCGCCCATCAGAAAAGATAGTCACTCCTCCTGGTATGACCGTAGACGCCGAGGATCAAAAAACCCTCCTCACTCCTCACTGCTCTTCGGCGCTCACTGCTGTTCACCCGGTGGCGTGAACATATATTAATATTACATATATTAATATATTATATAGTAATCAATTGCGTCAGGCAAGGTTCATAAGCAGTTTGGAACTAAAAGACGGATATTGGCAGATACCACTGGAGGACAGAAGCTGGCCAATGACAGCGTTTACCGTCCCAGGGAAAGGACTATTCCTATGGAAGGTAATGTCATTCGGTTTACATTCAGCTTCAGCATCTTTTCAACGAGCACTAGACCAAGTGATTGGCCCACAGATGATGCCGCACGCATTTGCATACCAAGATGATATAGTGATCGTGAGCAAAACAATGGAAGACCATAAACAACACCTGCGAGAAGAATTCAGAAGACTAAAAGATGCAAATATAAGGTTCAACTCAGGAAGGTATTAAAGTTTCTAGGGCACGTAGTAACACAAAATGGTATTGCCACGGACCCGGAACTACAACAGTACGACTTTGAAATATCATATCGGAAAGGCAAGCTGAACATAGTAGCAGACGCCCTATCGAGGCAACCAATGGAAATATGAACGACTAGACTACGACAAGCCAATAAGGAGTGTGAATGGTTTCAGGATATGTTGGAAAAACTGAAGCAACAGCCACAGAAATATCTAGACTATGTGATGGAAAACAGCCAACTATACAGAAACATACCACACAGAGCAGGACAAGAGGAAGTGGTGGCCTGGAAAATGGGTGTGCCAAAGAGTCTACGACAACAAATTATGGAAGAAAACCACACGTCAGCGACGGCCGGTCATACGGGCAGTCGGCGAACAATTGCTAGAGCCGCCGTAAGATTCTACTGGCCGGGAATGCAAAGAGACATCAGAATCTTCGTCGGGAAATGCATGACATGTCTACAATTCAAACCCAATCAACAAGTGGCAGGGAAATTGCTAACACAAGTACCGGAGGAACCATGGGCAACAATATCCGCAGACTTCGTTGGGCCATTGCCCAGATCAAAACACGGAAATTTGATGCTGCTGGTGATTATAGACCGTTTCTCGAAATGGACAGAAATCATACCCATGCGCAAGGCAACGGCGGAGAACTTAGTAAAGGCCTTCAGAGAAAGGATTTTGTCAAGATTCGGAACAACAAAAATAGTGATAACTGATAATGGAGTCCAATTCACGAGCAGGATCTTCAAGAAAATGCCACCAGTTAACAGCGCCATATACGCCTCAGGAAAACCCAACCGAACGAGTAAATAGAACTGTCAAAACAATGATTGCACAATATGCAGGAGACAACCAGCGGAATTGGGACAAGGGCCAGAAATTACATTGGCTATAAATACAAGCCAACCGCAAGTGACTGGATTCACGCCAGCATATGTGGTGCAAGGCCGAGAACCAATTATGCCGGGAGCCATATATGACAGCGTTACGAAATGCACAGGAAAAGAACAAGTAACCCCAGAGGAAAAAACGATCCAGATGAAAGAACTATTCGAGCTTATTAGGAGGAACCTGGAGACTGCGTCGCAAGATCAGGCACGTCATTATAACTTGAGAAGGCGAAAATGGAGGCCGTCGATCAGATCTACAATATGGGCGAAGGAGCACCATCTATCGAACGCAGCAGAAGCGTTTGCTGCAAAACTAGCACCCAAATTTGGAGGACCTTACACGGTGCTAGGATTCACATCTCCAGTCATATGCAAGCTACGACATGAAGTCACAGGAAAGAGCAGACATTAGCCAGCTCAAACAATAAATAGAGGACATAGACACAGAACAGCAAGCAACATGTGCCCACCAACAATAAATGTATCTAGCCAAGAATGTACCAAAGAACTAGCAACATAAGATGCCGACCAAACACAATATCGTAAACGATGATAGTCAATCGTCAGATTTAGTTCGAAGCAAAGGATGAAGGAAAGATTGATGACAAAATAACGGGATAAAGGAGATACCAATACAACGATTTGCGATATGATAGTGGTAGTGAACGGGCCACCAAGGCACACCCTCTTCATGATACATAGAGCAACGCTTAGAAGCAAGTGGAGAAAGCAGAGCCAGGATAACGGTACTGGAACTATGCACCATGAATGCGAGGTTTCAATTGACTTAAACAGCGCACAATCACTCCGATTCAAACAGACAACGAGTAAACAACAAACATGAACAACCAATGAAAGAAAGAAACAATACAACATGCTCGATCGAACCGCATACGACCATTACGCATGCCATCAACAGCGAATTTCGTCATAGCGGAAAGATGCGTGGGAGGCAGAGCGCGAGACAACTAAAAGGGCCTGAGAGTATACGCAAGCGAGAGGGCTACTATGCTCCAATAATAATAAGGAATAAGGCATGGGCCCATACGCGGAATGGAAGAGCGAGTCATGGAGGGATTAAGAGTAAGCTATGCATCATACGAAATATCGTGGATCGACTTCGGTGAACAAAGGGTGGTATGTGAAAGCCGAGAAGAGGGGAACTGGGTCTTATGGAAGCCCTGTGTGTGAGACGAATAGATATTGATGACGTAAAGAAACGAAGTTAACTAATTAGTACTTGAATTAGTGAAACAAGTTGAACGAAAATCAATATATTATAAATGTGATCAATACATTATACATGAAACGAAATAGCGATGTGTGGAGAAAAGAGCAACAACTGCAAAAATTGAAGGAAACGAGCGAAGCAAAGAAGGACTTGGAGAAAAGCATCGTCGCCTAGCAACCAGAGAGGAGAAATCAGGGACCGGAGAGAAAAGGATGGATTCTTGCATAGCAACAAAAACGCTCTGTGGGCAAAGCAGAGCACCAAAGATAAGAGTCAACAACAGCAACAGCGTGGATGAAAGCGATGAGCCGGTGTAAAGTTACCGGCTGTATAGCAGTGTCACACAAAGTGATTCTAGAGGCCCAGGATGCCTATATAAGGCGAGCAGCAAGTCAGGACATCATCAAGTCGAGTCAAGATCAAGCTATAAAAGTCATCGAGTCGTGATCAACAAAAAGCGAACCAACAAATCTCTTTTGGCCCATTTATACATATAAATCATTGATCATAGATTCCTACTGTCCCTATTAAAACTTAAAAGAACAAAAACAGCGCTTTCAACTGTGATCGTCATAATGTAAACAAATTAATTGTCATTTATTTAGTGACACATTAGATCCCTTATAAAAGATATATTTATATCCTTGCAAAAAGGGTATATTAATTTTGGTTAGAAGTGTGCAACGCATAGAAGAAAGCCTCTCCGACCATACAAAATATATACATATATAGCACGACGAGATAAGTTCAAATAGCCATATCCGTTCGTCAGTCCGTCCGTCCGTCTGGATCGACGTCAACTCCTCTTAGACCGTTAGAGCTACAGAGCTGAAATTTTGCATTTCAAATTCAGCCGGATCGGACCACTATATCGTATAGATCCCATACAAAAAAAGAAAATTCAAACACTGTTTGCAAAATGTTATTGAAGTGGGAAGATGAAGAAAAAATAATTGCTCAATGCATTATATAATTTTATTTTTTTCCCATAATTTTTTGTTATTATTTTTTTTTTTAATCTTTTTTTTTTATTAAAAAAAAATATAAAAAAAGAAAGAAACCACGGGGCATGTCCTATTCGCTTTGTCGAAAATGAAAAATTTTTGTCGAGCGAGCTTTTGCATTGCGGTGTTTTACAACTTCACGTCACACACACACTACGAAGCCTGAGCATGTACCGAAGAGTGTACACATACAAAAGACAGAACGGAATGACAAGCGACATAGAGCTGCCTGCGTCGTTCGGTAGTCTGTGGCAGACTGAATTATTTTCGATGCGTAGCGACACTGCTGCGAGCGAATTTTTTCGCTCGCTGCAGTGGCCGCTCTCTGGGGTTCTACGCTGTTCGGCTTTTGCCGAAGTTCTCTGGGGTCTCCACGCTCAGGCTAGCGTTTGTAATCAAAAATCTTGAGTTTGACGCATCTATGTATTCTAGGGTTAGTGGTTATACTAACTAACAGAATGTAGACTAACATTGTATAATTAGGGAAAAATAGGAACTGCGATTTCAGAAAATTTTCTTTTAATTTTTCAATCCGATTACTTTCTCTTGGGTTTTTTTGTGGCGCCCACTAGGCCTCTTTAAAGTTGGAATCAGGGAAGTTTATGGGTAATCGAGGTGAAGAGGGGTCCAAAGACGACTAAGGGATTAGAAATTTAGCCAAGTATGTCGGCCCCCATGGGAATGACTTTTCTTTTTCAAGTCATCTTCAAGTAGTGCGGACATAAAAAGTGGAAAATTTAAGTGAAAGTGAGAACTAAATTTTTTTGGATAAAAGTCTTAAATCTAAAGTTTGAATACAAAGTGTTTTTAACAGTTTTCCTTTAGTGATTGTGTTTTATTTTTTATTTGAAGAAAGTAAATGTAAGTACGGCGTTATTTAAATGCGCAAGTAGTTATTAGAAAAGAAAAGTTGGGGGTAATTCAGAAAAATACAAATATTTTTGTCTCTTAGGATTTGAGATTGTCAAGAGAAAGTAATACAAACTTTCAATCAGGTGCCAAATCGAATGGTAAATAGCAAAGAAAAGCGCCTTTGAGTGCGTGTGTACTAAGAGTATTTTTGTTTATAGAATTGGCACCTAGTCCGCAGACTAGATATGATGGTCTAAACCTAGTCCGCAGACTAGATATGATGGTTCTAAACCTAGTCCGCAGACTAGATATGATGGTCTAAACCTAGTCCGCAGACTAGATATGATGGTCTAAACATAGTCCGCAGACTAGATATGATGTTCTTAACCTAGTCCGCAGACTAGATATGATGGTCTAAACCTAGTCCGCAAACCAGATATAATGGTCTAAACCATCATCCACAGACTAGATATAATGGTCTAAGCCTAACAGCGGACTTAAGAGAGGCGCAGGAGAGGCAAGCCCGTCAAAACGGACCGAAGCACACGGGAGCAGCAGACGCTCGTGAAGGTGTATTTGGCGCAGACATTTGGCCAGAAGAGATCTGTGGCGACGGACATAAAAGAGGGGAAAAAGAAACAAAAAATATATGACTCTCTAGGCTAGAGGAGAGACTTCCCCGCCCTTGCTTTGCTTGATAAGTAAAAGCTTTTCTTTAAATAATTATCAGCCAGTAAAGCTTTCGTATGGGTAGCCGCTTGGCTTGCGTTCCGTTTTGGTTTTTATACCCTTGCAAAAAGGGTATATTAATTTTGGTCAGAAGTGTGCAACGCATAGAACGAAGCATCTCAGACCATATAAAGTATATATATTCTTGATCAGCACGACGAGACGAGTTCAAATAGCCATGTCCGTCCGTCCGTCCGTTCGTCCGTCCGTCCGTAGACTTGTATATACTGCAGGCATTGTATATCTCGGATTCAGCCGGATCGGACCACTATATCATATAGCTCCCATACAAACGTCAAAGTCACGAAACAGTGACTTTCTCAATAACTTCATTAATTTTATAGCTATTGTCATAAAAGTTGGTATTTGTCAGTTTTATGTTCTTATTAATGATTGTGCCAAATTCGATCAAGATCGGGTGACTATATCATATAGCTCCCATACAAACGGCAAAGTCACGAACAGTGACTTTCTCAATAACTTCATTAATTTTATAGCTATTGTCATAAAAATTGGTATTTGTCAGTTTTATGTTCTTATTAATGATTGTGCCAAATTCGATCAAGATCGGGTGACTAGATCATATAGCTCCTATACAATTTGCAAAGTCACGAACAGTGACTTTCTCAATAACTTCATTAATTTTATAGCTATTGTGATAAAAGTTGGTATTTGTCAGTTTTATGTTTTTATTAATGATTGTGCCAAATTCGATCAAGATCGGGTGACTAGATCATATAGCTCCCATACAAACGGCAAAGTCACGAACAGTGACTTTCTCAATAACTTCATTAATTTTATAGCTATTGTCATAAAAGTTGGTATTTGTCAGTTTTGTGTTCTTATTAATAATTGTGCCAAATTTGATCCAGATCGGGTGACTATATCATAGACCTCCCCTAGACGCGGTCGAAGTTAACCCCGGCCCTCTGTTTTTTTTTGCTTTTGGTATATGTATGATTGACCAGTGGAGTTAAGGGAGAGTTAACGAAGTTTTCGTTGCTCTCGTTTAAATAATATGTAAAATTGAATTTTGATAAAACCATCAGAAGTTTAACTTATGCACAAAAAAAAAAAAATTTTCCTTTCTTGGAATTTCAAAATTCTTTTTATATAAAGATTGTCATACCTATATATATTTATATCATTATCTATAATTTTGATTTTTGAAATACCTTATTATATTTGTTTTTTTTATTAAATATAAGTTTTTAAGATGAATTTGGTCTGAGACGTTTATGAGGGGGGAATCATGCGAAGTAAGTTAGGTTAAAAATTGGTTTGGCATAGGGATCGCTGTGTAATTTTATATTTTGGCTTTAATACAGCGATCATGGTAGGGTGGGCGAATTTTTTTTTTTTTTTTTTTGCGTCACTGACCTCGGACCCCCTTTTTTCAGCAGCTGCGCTAAAAACGACGGTATTTCTTTTTTCTTCTACGCGAATTCATTAATAAAATTTTTTACTAGTAGAGCGGGTAGTCTATCCATTCCCCCATCCCCCATTTCTCACCGACTAATTTGAGCCGAAACCAACGCTTCCTACTGATAGGTTCTACCAGTTTCCAACAGCTCGGAAAAAAATTGTGGCAGGTTATATGTTACAAAAAGGATAGTTAGAAATGCAGTGTTTTAAGGAAATAGGAATAAATCAGGAGAGTCCATTTCACCTATTAAAGGTTTGTGAATAAATATAGCATCACGAATTACTCGACGATGAATTAAAGAATGAAGATTGATAAAGAAGTCCATGGAGTATGATGGCGTCTTCTATTGAGGTGACCATATGCAAGATCCGTAAGATAGGCAGTCAAGAAGACGATATGTCTGTTAAACTGAGATAAAGCTTGACATCATCCGCGTACACAAGCACACGAGAATGTGTCACTACCAATGGAAGATCATTTTAATATCTCCTTCAATGACTCCTTCAATTCAACGTTATCTCTCAGAGGCAAAGAAGCAAGTTTGCAGATTTACTTCTATTTTTTTCAATTTATTTCTGACCCTTCCTTTTGCACGAAGTATAGCTTCGACCACACGACCAGTAATCCAGCATTGAGTTGGAAGATTGTCTTCATGGATAAGAACTAATTGATCCCTTGCTATGTTGTTTTTGGGACGCAACCACTTAAAGCTTTCTTGTAATTGATGTATATAATCGCGCTTCCAGAGTTCCCAGAATCGTTGCTTGAGATAGGTCACTCTTGCCAACGAGATAGATAAGAAAGTTAATAAGTGAGCTGGCGTCCAGGCCAATATCGCCTCCACTTCAATTCATCGCCTCGACTTCAATCGATTGAAGCTCTTCGTACGTTAAATGAAAAGAGGTTAAATTTTTGATGAGCAGAGTCTTCATTGACTTTACTGCGGCTTCCCACAAGCCTCCAAAATAAGGAGAGCGTGGTGGAATAAAGTTGAATTCAAGCCGGCATTTCGGCTAAATTCCTCCAGGTTTTTGATTGAGTTCTGAACAGAATTGCCGTTTGAAGTATTTAAATTGCGAACATGGTCCACATAGATCCACTCCCGCATATCAGAAACGGGCGTTCGGCCACGAGACGGTAACCTGGGAGGTTACCCATGATTTGTCGCATTAATACTGGTTTGTAATGATAGCAATGTGTGCAACTTCTAACAACCTTTCGGAGCACTTCGCGAGCATTTACAATCCATACTGTTAGGCGCAGAATCGCTATCAAATCTTAGCCCCTGCGTGAAGGTTTCGCACGTGAAGATCTTATATATTTATAAGTGAAATGATTAGTCTTTGGAAGCAATAACGGCATTCTAGCCTCCAATGGTATGTCAGCCATTGTAAGACGGCCCCCAATAAGGATAAGTCGAATATTTTGAGTACTTGGCCCGCATGTTGTTTGTGTTTTGTTTTTTGTTGGTCAACAACAGCCGAGTGTAAGCGAAACAAAGAGACAAAAAGAGAGTGTGAGAGAGAGAAATGTTCAAGCAATAAAACACAAATATACATATATAAACGGATTTCACTTCACAGTTCACAGCTGTGACAAAGTTGCTGTTTTAGCTTGGCACCATGCGGGCCAATGTGTCATTATCATTTAGCCCCCACCCCATCGCCCACAAACATAACATAAAACGATGTGCAAATGGTCCACTCGTCTACAGAGTTTCAGTCTCAAGTGCTTGGAGCTTACGTTTAATAGCTGTTCTATTTTACTTGTTTTGTTTTTGGGTTTCATTTATTTACTTCTCGTTTTTGTTTTTCAGTTGATTTTGTGCCCAGCTGGTGGCCCACACACTTTGTGGGCAAAAGGCCAAAAGCATTCAGTCACCTGCAAATCAGTCATAATTGAAAAGCACTTAACCTCGCCCCATGCATAAACAACGAGAAAAAGCGTTGCCTGCTTTTGAGGGCACTTCAGTGGAACGAAAACTTTCGTTTCGTTTCCTTGTTCTTGTTTGCCATCAGCATTTGCAAACGTTTTAATTTTCATTCGAAAGCTGAGATTTATTTGACTTTACAAGAATCTATTCCTCACAGGCATTGCATTAAAAATTGACTAATCGAAATGCATTTGGCATATCTTGACATATTACGTATACGCAATGTTAAAAGTTAAAAAAATTTTCCACAGCAATGTTTGGTGCTTGAACTTTGCCCTCGATGTAGGCTATGACTTCTTCAGAAGTAGTAGTATTGGGATCAAATAAAAATTTGATTTTTGGGTGGAACTACAACAAGGGAACTAGAAGTGCCAGGCACACCAGTAGCAGCAGATGCAGCAGCAGCTGAAGCAGCCAACACTTTACTAGCTCCTCTTGTAACTACTTTATTGGCAATATTCCTGGAAACGGATGTTTGCCCGGACGGTTGGGAAACTACAACCGATATCGTGTTAGTAGGTGGGATACTTTCACCAGGGGAAATGGGAAGAGACTCCACACCTTCCAAAGCCGGACTCCTAAACGATATCAGCTGCTGTATATTTGGTGACATAGGGTCATTGTCGGAAGCCGGAACTGGTAGAGAACGATATGCCGACGGACTGAGGGACGCGCCCAGAAACCTGGCCCTCTTTCGGGTCGGAGATTCAATCAAAAGTTTAGAACTTCTGAATTGAACCTCCAACGCCAAAAGCTCTTCTTGGATCTTATGAACGCCAGCTGAAAGGGTTTCATAAACGCATCCCCAGTCCGTTTCATTCCAAGCCACGACACGAATCACAGCCCCATTTAAGGCCGCCACCCTGTGCAATACTATCCCGCACCTTGACTGTATAACCAGCACATTTAAAGTGCATTACATTGTCACACAGCCAACAGTAAAGAAAGTCTTCACTGGTCTTGCTGGGATTATTGCAATTATATTTGCAACAGACAGACATTATTAAATAATTGATTTGTCACAAACAAATTATAAATCAATATGTAAATAAAAAGGGAAAAATGTATATACGCTAAGAGAGGTGTATACAAACCAATGCAAAAGCTAACTGCAATATGCAAATTAGAAAGAGAAAACAAGAAGAAAAAAAGAGAATATTTTTTTGTATTACAACACACAACAACAAAAACTTGTCACAAGCGCGAAGTTAACGGCCGCGAGCGCGATCAAAAGAGAAAGCAGAAGAATAGAGAGCACCAACACCACACAAACAAAACCAAACTATGAACTGTAAATTGAGAGCGCTGGTGGGAGCAAAAAAATAGAACGAAATCAGATACTAAGCAGCGCAACAACAAAATTATATTTGCGTTTGTTAAAGTTTTAATATTGATATAAGTAAATGTTAATAAATTTAATCAAACTTCGCGTTGAGTATAGCGTTTATTAAAAACTGGTAAAGGCAATGAATTTAAATTGAATTATTATTTTACTTTTCCTTCCTTTACTTCTTTTCATTTTTACTTCACAAAAAAATCTAAAAAAAATTATCCCCCCCTCCCCCGGTGGGAAAAAAAATTTTTTTTAAAAACCAATATAAAAAAAAACAATTCTTAAAAAAAAAAATACTAAAAATAAACATTTTTTTCCTCCCCCCCCCCCTTTTTTTAATTTTTTTTTTTTTTTTTTCTTTCTTTTGGTTCCTTGTTTTTGTTTTTTTTTGTTTTTGTTATTTGTGGTTAGTGTTTTGTGTTTTTTTTTTTTTTTTTTTTTTTTTTTTTTTTTTTTTATTTTTGTTTATGTTTCGTTTTGTATATGTCTTTGGTCAATCTGATTTGATGAAGCCATTTCAGCTGACGACGATGTTTAATCTTAAACAACATTAATTTGATTAATGATGACGGCTGGATTATCCTTTTCAGGCTCGTGACTCCAAATAATATCCTAAGTTTGTATGGTTGTTACGCGATTGGCAATAAAGCATTTTAGAGTTGATGGGTGCATTTTAATCCAATGAAGAACGACAGTTGCATCTGTCCAAAAATATGTTTTGCTGACAAGGCAATTTAATTAGTGTTTGATTTTAGTCCATGGTTGGCAGAGTAGAACGGAAGCACAAAGCTCTAAGCGAACCTTAGACATGAGGCATCCGAAAATGTCAAGGCCCTTGGTGACATCACTATTGTCAATATTGAGATTATATTCATAATCTGTTGGTGCCACACTAAAATTCCACTTTGGAGCTCAATTTGGTAACTTCATTCGCCTTAGCATTAAGTTCTTCGATTGAGTCAGCTCCATAAAGTAGATCGTCGACGTATGTACATATCCTCTAATAAATAAGATCCAATTGGAAATAACTCCTTATACGTTCTTGATAAAAACTTTAAGGACCTGATTGCGAGAAATGGAGCGCATGACATCCCATAGGTAACAGTATTCAATTGAAATAATTGAATAGGTTCTTGCGGTGACTTTCTCCACAAGATTTGTTCTAAAGTTCTATCCTCAGGTGCGACGAGAAATTGTCTGTACATTTTTGGTATTTCAGCTGTAATGGCGATACAAACGAAACGAGAGTAAGGATAGGATCAGATCTTGTCGAAGAGTAGGACCAACCATGAGTATATCATATTATGATATATTTGATGATGATTTAGACGAAGCGTCAAAGACTACGCGTAGTTTAGTTGATGAGCTCTGCGGTCTAAGGACACAATGGTGAGGAATAAAGTAATGATTTCCCAAGTGCAAATTGTCTAACGAAGATACCTCCATGCGATTTAACCTAAGATATATTTAATATCGATGTACATTACATTGTATATAATTCGATGTACATTTCCATTAATTGGTGTTGGGATGCAAGCCGTCTTTCGAGTTGAAGAAAACGTCTTTTTGCACATGACAACGAGTCCCTAAGTTTCTCAGCCACTTATTTCTGTATATTGATTAATTTTATGTAGTTTTAATATTTGAGCGGTCTCTTCAGACAAAATGGTGCTCTGTGAACCACAATCAATAAGGGCTCTTAGAGTCTTATATCCTCCATTTGCATTTTTTACTTGTATTAAAGCTTTGGCCAACAGTGTTGGTTGTCTTTTTTTTCCTGTTTTTCTTCAAAATGGAGTAAGGTATGGTGTTCCTTACTACACAATGAACAGACCATTTCATTACTGCCCCCTATTGCTTGAATGGTTAAAGCATCTTATGCAAAGCTGAACTTTTTTGTCTGTTTCACACCTTTCAGTAGGTGTCAAACCTTTAAACTTATAGCACTTATACGCTTTGTGTCCGGCAATTTTGCAAATCGGACATTTATCTTCGTCTTTCGCATAATTTAACACATTTTGTTGCGGTTTTTTCTCTTTGCTCATGGTACTTAGCGAGCAATATCTTTGCTCCAAGTTTACCATGACATCAGATAGCATTTGAATTTGCCTTGTTTTTCTAATCTGACTTTCATACAATTGTAGAGCTCCTCTGTCAAATTTCCTTAGTAGGAGTTGTGCGAACACGACGTCAACTTCATCGGACAAATTTGCTTTTATTTATAGTTAACTAACATTAACTATTGTGCGAACACGACGTCAACTTCATCGAACAAATTTGCTTTTATTTATAGTTAACTAACATTAACTATGTCAATCACTCGTGTAAAACAATTTTCCGGACTTAATTATTCGGAAAATACCCTCCGATTATTTTCATACCGCTTTGTTAACAATTCCCAAGCAGCACTACAGTTATATTGTTATAGCTGAACCTGACAATAAATGAGCTACCATGCTCTTCGCTTCCCCCTTTAAAGCGAGTTTTAAACAATTAAACTTAAGAGCAAGACTTGAATCCTCTCTTTTTCAATCAGTTCCGCGAATAATTCCACAAACAGGTCCCATTCTCTAGGTTCTCCAGAAAACTTGGGTACCTGTATTTTCGGCAACACCGGTAGTTCGCCTCTCACGGTTACATTCTCAATCTTATTTTTCTTATTGCTTAATTTCATTTCTAGCATTGATAATGACTCTCCTGTAGCTATTATTTTGGCAACTTTTTTTTAACAATCCTTCATGTATTTTATCTGTGAAATACTGATGATCGAAATTCCATTGCTGTAGCAATTACTTCCTGTAGCATTTTACTTCCTCGATCACCTTGCTAGTTATATATCTGGGCTCTAGTGCTTTTTAACTGCCTTATCCTGGTATGCAACTCTAACTGCTTCCCCTAACAATTTTTCAGTTAAGAAACATTTTGTATGGTGTAGGTAAGTATGTTTAACAATAAATTGATTTTTTTTTTTACTTTCCCTACTCGATCATCGCAGTGGTCTCCTGTCTATTTGGCGTGTGGCTTTACGGGCCACACTCTAGACCGAGCAACGCAATTAATGCTCAGTAATTTCGTAAAAATTTAGCTTTTTTGCTTTAATTTTTGCTGCCCAACTAATTGTTGTGTTGGTGGCAAACAGTAGCTTAAGGAGTTCGGCTTTTTCTTTGTTTTAGCCGATTCTTAAATCCGCTACGTCTTGGCATTGCTCATCATCTCTACTCACTCAGATTTCATTTTTTTTTTTTTCAATCCAGACCATGTGTGCCCACTCCGCCATGTGACGATTCTACTTCTCTTTTTTATCGTTGCTCAGGTGCTGTTGTCCCGGGCCTATGGGCTCAGGCGGTACCGGTGCCGGTCATCGCACCAGATTTTTCGTATCGGCAGTGTACTTTCAGCAGCCTCTTCCTTGCAACTATCTTGCTGCTCTGCTGCTGTTTGTAGTTTCCTACTTGCAACTACATACATATACACTAGATAACTTTTTTTTTTACCATCACACACAACCACTCCCGTCGCCGAAAATACCGCAGTTGCTCCACTAGCCAGACCGCCTTTATAATAGTCGCACGCGCTTTTTTTTTTTTTTATTTATTAAGCAATATTTTGATTTTTTGTTTTTTTACTATTGTCTGGACGTTGACGCGTACAATGCGAAGTACGTTCAAGTGGCCCATACGACACCAGGACAAAGCCTGTTTCGCGCGAGCCCAAGCAGAGCGCTGTCCAATAGTTAGAACTACAATAATTTAAGGATAGAGGAATAAAATTTCTAGTAAGTCTACGGGGTACAGATAGGTTTAACTGGTTCAATAGCTCAGGAGAGTCTATTTCACCTATTAAAAGTTTATGAATAAAGATAGAACCAAGCATTACTCTACGATTAATTAATGAAGGAAGATTGATAAAAAGAAGCCTACTGGAGTATAATGGCAAGTTGACATTGCGATCCCAATTTAGACCGCGAAGAGCAAAAAGCGAAAATTGCTTTTGAACAGATTCAATTTTACTTTGGTGCGTCTCATATTGAGGTGACCATATGCAAGATCCGTACTCTAAGATAGGACGGATTAATGAAGTAAATAGAAGTTTGGTTGTGTACGGATCGTCAAACTCTTTTGACCATCGTTTCATAAACCCAAGAACATTCATAGCTTTACTAACTGTAGCAGAAATATGAGGATTAAAGGTTAATTTATGGTCCATGAGAACACCTAAGTCATTGATAATATCTAACCTCTCTAAGGCAGTGCCGTTAAGATAATAAGTTGCTAAGTATGCTAAGACATAACTTTACATTTAGAGCCGTTAAGATTTAATAGGTTGGTTTCACACTAACTCTGAAGATCATTAAGATCCGATTGAAGTAGGCAAGAAGACGATATGTCTTTAAAACTGAGGTAAAGCCAATGGAAGATCTGGGGTACTCCAGAAGTCATTTGGATGGTCTTAGAAAATGAAGACTTAAAGAGGACCTTTTGTGTACGCTTAGAAAGGTATTGAAGAACCCAATCTAGCAAAAGGCTGGGGATGCCAAGTGTATTTAACTTATAATAAAGCAGAGTGGACCTTTTGTGTACGCTTAGAAAGGTATTGAAGAACCCAATCTAGCAAAAGGCTGGGGATGCCAAGTGTATTTAACTTATATAAAAGCAGAGTGTGATTAACAGAGTCAAAGGCCTTTCTGAAGTCAGTCTTAAACCCTTTGAGTGAGATGTAAATTCTAATAGGTTAGTATTTGTCGATATACGTTTTTTAAACCCATGTTGGTATGACGAAATGATTGAGTTACAAAAATGCTGCAATTGAGACGTTATTATTTTCTCAAATGCTTTGGGGATGGCAGACAGTTAAGAAATACCCCTATAATTGGAGGCTTCGGACTTTTTTCCCTTTTTATGAAGAGGAATAATATATGATTCCTTCCAGATGGACAGGAAGATGGAAGATGTAACGGACAGTGTAAACAACTTAAGTATTGGCTTACATAGGTCATCTGGAAAAAAGCTCAATACGCAGCCTGGTATTCCATCAGGGCCAGGTGCATATATTGGTTTGACATAACTAAGCACGCTAAGAACCGAACTTTCTTCTAACACAGGGTCTAAAATGCAATTAGACGATTGCAAGTGATAAGGAGGATTTGCTTGAAAAATCGAAGAGCAATTTTTAAATCTTTTATAGAATCTCGATTTTACGTTCCTCAAGTTACATAACTCACGTGAGAACCAAGGAAGGAACCACAAACATCAAAGAACGACTCAGGAGTTTTATAGAAGACAGATATGGCAGAGTCCATATCCGTGCAAGTATACAGATATTTCCAATCATTAGTTAACAAGAGTTTTTTAAGTTTAGTAAAGTTTGTCTTACGAAAACATCGGGTTGGAGGCATCGAGTTATTATATCAAGGCATAACCCCAAAAGGAAGGTCAATGGTTACATCCAGAGTTGGATGAAAGTTGTCTTCAGGGATAACTAAGGGATCAGTCCTGGAAATATAGCAGTTGGAAGAATCCAACACAAATACTAGATCTATTGATCTGTTCCGACTATTCCGGACAGGATTTATTTGACCATCTATGAAATGCCCCGATTATATGAAAACACGGAACTTTTCCACAGCAATGTTTGGTGCTTGAACTTTGCCCTGGATGTAGGCTATGACTTCTTCAGAAGTAGTATTGTGATCAAGCCGCGAAATAAAAATTTTCTTTTTGGGTGGAACTACAACAAGGGAACTAGAAGTGCCAGGCAACAGCAGAAGCAGCAGCAGCTGAAGCAGCCAACACTTTACTCCTCCTCCTCTTGTAACTACTTTATTGGCAATATTGCTGGAAACGGATGTTTTCCCGGACGGTTCGGAAACTAAAACCGATATGGTGTTAGTAGGTGGTATACTGTCTCCAGGGTAAATGGGAAGAGACTCCACACCTGCCAAAGCCGGACTCCTAAACGATATCAGCTGCTGTATATTTAGGGTCATTGTCCGAAGCCGGAACTGGCAGTCAGTTTCATAAAACTACACATCTCGAGCTCCAAGCCACGACACGAATCACAGCCCCATTTAAGGCCGCCACCCTGTGCAATACTTTCCCGCACCTTTACTGTATAACCAGCACATTTAAAGTGCTTACATTGTCACACAGCCAACAGTAAAGAAAGTCTTCACTGGTCTTGCTGGAATTATTGCAATTATATTTGCAACAGACAGACATTATTCAATAATTGATTTATCACAAACAAATTATAAATCAATATGTAAATAAAAAGGAAAAAATGTATGTGCAAATTAGAAAAAGAAAACAAGAAAAAAATAATATTTTTTTTTGTTGTATTACAACACACAACAACAAAAACTTGTCACAAGCGCGAAGTTAACGGCCGCGAGCGCGATCAAAAGAGAAAGCAGAAGAATAGAGAGCACCAACACTACACAAACAAAAACAAACTATGAACTATGAAAATTGAACAAATTCAGAAACTAAGAAGCGCAACAACAAAATTATATTTGCGTTTGTTAAAGTTTTGATATTGATATAAGTAAATGTTAATAAATTTAATCAAACTTCGTGATGAGTATAGCGTTATTAAAAATTGGTAACGGCAATGAATTTAAATTGAATATTATAAATTAACTTCACGAAAGAACGAAAGACAGTAATAAGGCGAGAGCGCAAAAAAAACACGACCGACTTCGATGAGTGACAATATGTTATGTGATTGTAAGTAATTGTAATTGACTTCTTTCTGTTTAAAATCGATTTAAATTGTCTACTACTCTAAAATCTCTTAAAGTATTGTTTATATATAAAAACTCTTTTACTCTTCTGATTAAACTTTCCTCATTTGGCATTAAGTTTATAGAGTTCAAAACAAAACTTCAACATTTGAATAGGATATTCATTCGTTGAATTCAAAATATGAACTGATTTTATTGGAAAAATTGTTGTATATATAAATGAACTCTTAGAATCTAGGCTCAATACTCGAATACAAAGCTCTAAGCGAGGTTTGAGTCGGATGCCATGGATATCACACTTATTTTTTGGTGATGTGTTGACAAATCGGTTTCAATTTGTTGCCATCTAGTCCCTAAGATCTCTGGCAACGGGTCGTCCTAGTCAAGCGCTAGATACAAGTCAAGTCTTGGATCAAAATTTTGTAGCGTACTACGACTGGAGCTAGTATTCCTAGTAGATCATATAGCCTGGCCATGATGGATACTATTTTCCGCATTGTTGGTATTGCAGTTAAGGGAAGATCAAATCGAAGTTATATAAGATCTTCAGTTGGCAGTCACGACATGCCAAGAGCCTTGGTGATATCACTATTGTCAATATTGAGATTATATTTATAATTTGTTGGTGCCCCACTAAAATTCCACTTTGGAGAGCAATTTGGTAACTTCATTCGTCTTAGCCTTGAGTTCTTCGATTGAGTCAGCACCATAAAGTAGATCGTCAACTTACATATCCTCAGCTAATACAGCAGATCCAATTGGAAACAACTCCTTATACGTCTCTTATAAAAACTTTAAGGACCTGATTGCGAGAAATGGAGCGCACGACATCCCATAGGTAACAGTATTCAATTGATATAATTGAATAGGTTCCTGCGGTGACTTTCTCCACAAGATTTGTTGGAAACTTCTATCCTCTGGTGCGACGAGAAATTGTCTGTACATTTTTGTTATGTCACCTGTAATGGCATGGCGATACAAACGAAACGAGAGTAATGTTAGGATCAGATCTTGTTGAATAGTAGGACCAAACATGAGAATATCATTTAATGATATATTTGATGATGATTTAGACGAAGCGTCAAATACTACTCGAAGTTTAGGCGGTCTAAGGATACAATGGTGAGGAATAATGTAATGATTTCCCTATTGCAAATAGTCTAACGAAGATACCTCCATGTGATTTAACCTAAGATATTCATCTAAAAATTGTACATTTCCTTTAATTGGTGTTGGGATGCAAGCCGTCTTTCGAGTTGAAGAAAACGTCTTTTTTGCACAGGAAAACGAGTCCCCAAGTTTCTCAGGCGATTTCTTCAGTGATGTAAACCTCCGCAATGTCGACATCTATTCAATAAAGGACACTTAGAGGCTGGATGACCCTTATTGAGGCAATTCAAAGTGACGTTGTTTTAATAATCTTAAATCGCTCAATAAAAGGTAGCAAAATAAAAACTGGACAGAATGCTAACCTATGCTCAGTTGACTGACATTGAATGCATCTACTTTGGGCTACGACAAATACTTTTAAGTACTATGAATTTTGTCTCTGACGCGTCTTTCTCCTTGTCGATTTCGCAGATACCCTTCCAATGGTTTACATCAACGCTCTCAACGCTCTATATCTCTTAGTCAATGCTCTCTCTTTTCTTTTAACCCTTGTGGACCCTCAAAGTCTCTCTTTCCTAGTTATAAATTTTATTACCAAAACATTTCTCATTTCTTATTTTTATTTGTTTCATTACCAATTTTTGTTTGTTCGCTTAAAAATTGTTTACATCCCGCCCCACCCCTGAAAAGTTTTATTTACTGTTGGTTGTGTAAAACTACAGTACATGTTAAGTGCGCCGGCTTTACATGCAGGGTGAAGGATCTTTTAGATCAAAAAAAGGGTCTCAAATGGGGATGTGAGTTATGCCGGATCGTGGAAGATGAAATGGAACTTTTCATGCGGCAAACAAAGGATAACCTGATGGGTCTGTCCGCCAGTTTTCTTAAACTCTCGCAAGAGTTTAAAGCTGTCGAGTCTCAGTTTAGTAGTTTAACACTACTGACTGAGTCTCGAAATCGCAAGAAGACGGGAGAACAGACGCCTGATTTGTCCTTGCGTTTGCCGGTCTCCACATCTAAATCGGTTGCGACCCCTTCTCAACCAATGCAAACTCCAATTCCGCAGACGATGTCTGTAGTGTCCGTTTTGTCTGGGCAAGAATCTACATCCATGGATTTTGCCGACAGGGATTCTAGTGATAGCGTTGCCGGAGTTCCGGTAGCTGATGCAATACCTGGAATGCCAAAACCATTGATGGGAGTGCAACCTAAAAAAACATTTTTGTTTCCAGACTTCTCCCTGATGCTACATCGGAAGATGTCATGGCCCACATTCGGCTAAACTTAATGTCTCCAATATATCCGTAGAATAGTTTAAATTTTCATATTCTAGAGAAATTTCATTTTTTAAAATTAGTGTCCCAATTGAGTTCTTTGACTGTATCTGCAGTTCTAGCTTCTGGCAGAAAAGCTTAATTGTGAAGGAGTTTACATCCAGAAAAAGGAAGACACGGGTCCAAACAAGGATTAATTCACCATCTATTCCTATTTCTTCTTCATCTTCCCATTCTACCCACTGCTTCATTACCTATTCCTTCTTCTCCTCTATCAAAAACTAACAACTTCCTACTCTGTCGGCTATCAGAATGTCAGAGGCCTTAATACTAAACTTAGTAAACTCTTTGTAGATAGTCTGTCTTTTGATTTTGACCTAATTGTCTTTACTGAGACTTGGTTAAAACATTTTTGACGCCACAGTTTTACCCTCTAATTTTAATATTTAGACGTGATCGTACTGATCGTAGGGGTGGTGGAGTTCTTATTGCTGTAGATTCCACCCTATCATCGGGTCTGATAACAATACTTGTCTCAAGTAGTATCGAATTTATATGTGTTAAGGTATCTTTTACTCGTTTTTCCATTTTTGTTACCTGTTCTGACATTCCGCCCCAATCGGAATGGCCAACCTACTTACTACACTTAGAATCTATTAAATTTATACTTGAACTACTTTCTGACAGAGACATTAATTGTCCTTGCGGACTTTAACCTGCCCACTATAACTTGGTCAACACTTAATGGTAGCAAAACGTTTCTGCCCTCTGGGTGCCACGAATTTGGTCTGCTTGAGCTTTCGTTGGCCCAGCTGAATTCGATTTCTAATACGTCTCACAGACTTCTGGATCTGATTTTTACCAAGGCTAGTCTAGTCCAATGTTGTTACCAGAGGATAGTGTTCATCCAACTTTAGAGTTATCTATTAAGTATCCCAGACGCGAGACCATCTCCAAGTGTGATCTTGCGGTACGCACCCGATGTTTTCGGAAGACTGACTTTGTCGCACTAAACAATGCCTTTCTTAATACCGATTGGACTAATTTATACACTTGTACGGATATGAATTCAGCCATTTCTTTATTCTATACCAATGTTGACTCAATCTTTAATGACTTTGTACTAGAGCTGTGCGAAACATCGATGTAGTATCGATACATCCTTTCGTAAAAAACATCGATTTTTTTCTCTCCGATGTTCGATGTTTTTGTTAGCTAGCTTTTCCATCACTGAGAAAAGATCTCATCAAATAAAACATTTCGACTGAAGGCTGGAATCATAGTAAGCAAGAAGAGAAGTTCGCTTAAGTTTAATGTAGACATGCTTCTTTTTATACATTGTCACAAGTGAATCTCTGAATAGCATTGTTTTATATTTTTAAGTTTGAAAAAGATTGAATTATGTTTTATAGTATTACGTTTTATAGTATTCACACCGCTTATACCTTCCACTTGCACAACTAACTATTCTCTGCATGAACCTTTTCATATACTATGTAGTGACTACAACAGACTTTGGCACGTTATCGGTTCCGAAACATCGCTTCCGGTTATAAAAACTGCGATCTTGTCCTTCCTCGCTCGTAATTAGTTGTAATCATCTTTATTTAAACCTATCCTGTTTTCTTTTTATATGTAACCTATTATCTTATTACATTTAATATTTCCTATTTCTTTAGTTAAATTATATGTTTATATATGTAATACGTATATGCCCTTATAAGTGGGTAGGGCCTGGTGTCATATGGGCCACTTGTTCGTACTGAGCGTTGTACGACTACATCTATAATAATAAAAAAATATCAAAGAAGCTAACTTCGGCAATGCCGAAATTTATATACCCTTGCAGTCCTTGGCAATAATTTTTTTACATTTTGAAATTTTTTTCCCTGCAACTGAATTCATCAATACACAAACAAAACATTCAAATTTTTCTACTTCTTGCATTATTCCCTAAGCGAAGTACAACACGTATACACATACAGATCTTGTAGTGCTGCGTCTGTGTGTGTGTATGCATGTGCTCTGTTTGATTTGATGAAGACGTAGTAGGCAGCAAGCAGCGCTGCTCACAAGCCTCCAAAATAAGGAGAGCGCGGTGGAATATAGTTGAATTCAAAGCCGGCATTTCGACTAAATTCCTCCAGATTTCTTGCATTGAGCTCTGAACAGAATTGCCGTTTGAAGTATTCAAATTGCGAACATGGTCCACATAGATCCACTCCGCATATCAGAAACGGGCGTTCGGCCAGGAGACGGTCACCTGGGAGGTTACCCATGATTTGTCGCATTAATACTGGTTTGTAATGATAGCAATGTGTGCAACTTCTAACAACCTTTCGGACCACTTCGCGAGCATTTACAATCCATACTGTTAGGCGCAGAATCGCTATCAAATCTTAGCCCCTGCGTGAAGGTTTCGCACGTGAAGATCTTATATATTTATAAGTGAAATGATTAGTCTTTGGAAGCAATAACGGCATTCTAGCCTCCAATGGCCCCCAAAAAGGATAAGTCGAATATTTTGAGTACTTGGCCCGCATGTTGTTTGCGTTTTGTTTTTTGTTGGTCAACAACAGCCGAGTGTAAGCGAAACAAAGAGACAAAAAGAGAGTGTGAGAGAGAGAAATGTTCAAGCAATAAAACACACATATACATATATAAACGGATTTCACTTCACAGTTCACAGCTGTGACAAAGTTGCTGTTTTAGCTTGGCACCATGCGGGCCAATGTGTCATTATCATTTAGCCCCCACCCCATCGCCCACAAACATAACATAAAACGATGTGCAAATGGTCCACTCGTCTACAGAGTTTCAGTGTCAAGTGCTTGGAGCTTACGTTTAATAGCTGTTCTATTTTACTTGTTTTGTTTTTGGGTTTCATTTATTTACTTCTCGTTTTTGTTTTTCAGTTGATTTTGTGCCCAGCTGGTGGCCCACACACTTTGTGGGCAAAAGGCCAAAAGCATTCAGTCACCTGCAAATCAGTCATAATTGAAAAGCACTTAACCTCGCCCCATGCATAAACAACGAGAAAAAGCGTTGCCTGCTTTTGAGGGCACTTCAGTGGAACGGAAAAATTTCGTTTCGTTTCGTTGTTCTTGTTTGCCATCAGCATTTGCATACGTTTTAATTTCCATTCGAAAGCTGAGATTTATTTGACTTGACAAGAATCTATTCCTCACAGGCATTGCATTAAAAATTGACTAATCGAAATGCATTTGGCATATCTTGACATATTACGTTGAAAGTTAAAAAAATTTTCCACAGCAATGTTTGGTGCTTGAACTTTGCCCTCGATGTAGGCTATGACTTCTTCAGAAGTAGTATTGGGATCAAATAAAAATTTGATTTTTGGGTGGAACTACAACAAGGGAACTAGAAGTGCCAGGCACACCAGTAGCAGCAGATGCAGCAGCAGCTGAAGCAGCCAACACTTTACTAGCTCCTCTTGTAACTACTTTATTGGCAATATTCCTGGAAACGGATGTTTGCCCGGACGGTTCGGAAACTACAACCGATATCGTGTTAGTAGGTGGGATACTTTCACCAGGCGAAATGGGAAGAGACTCCACACGATATCAGCTGCTGTATATTTGGTGACATAGGGTCATTGTCGGAAGCCGGAACTGGTAGAGAACGATATGCCGACGGACTGAGGGACGCGCCCAGAAACCTGGCCCTCTTTCGGGTCGGAGATTCAATCAAAAGTTTAGAACTTCTGAATTGAACCTCCAACGCCAAAAAGCTCTTCTTGGAGCTCATGAACGCCAGCTGAAAGGGTTTTAAACGCATCCCCAGTCCGTTTCATTCCAAGCCACGACACGAATCACAGCCCCATTTAAGGCCGCCACCCTGTGCAATACTATCTCGCACCTTGACTGTATAACCAGCACATTTAAAGTGCATTACATTGTCACACTGCAAGTAAAGAAAGTCTTCACTGGTCTTGCTGGGATTATTGCAATTATATTTGCAACAGACAGACATTATTAAATAATTGATTTGTCACAAACAAATTATAAATCAATATGTAAATAAAAAGGGAAAAATGTATATACGCTAAGAGAGGTGTATACAAACCAATGCAAAAGCTAACTGCAATATGCAAATTAGAAAGAGAAAACAAGAAGAAAAAAAAAGAGAATATTTTTTTTGTATTACAACACACAACAACAAAAACTTGTCACAAGCGCGAAGTTAACGGCCGCGAGCGCGATCAAAAGAGAAAGCAGAAGAATAGAGAGCACCAACACCACACAAACAAAAACAAACTATGAACTGTAAATTGAGAGCGCGGGTGGGAGAAAAAAAATAGAACGAAATCAGATACTAAGCAGCGCAACAACAAAATTATATTTGCGTTTGTTAAAGTTTTAATATTGATATAAGTAATAAATTAATAAATTTAATCAAACTTCGCGTTGAGTATAGCGTTTATTAAAACCTGGTAAAGGCAATGAATTTAAATTGAATATTATAAATTAACTTCACGAAAGAACGAAAGACAGTAATTAAGCAAAAAAACACGACCGTCGTTTTGGTCCTAAGTGTTAAGTGTCGACACAGTGCGGATGCATGTTTGTTTGGTTTTGAGCAATACTTTTAAATGAATCTTTATGACTTATTTTTGTTTATGTTTCGTTTTGTATATTTCTTTGGTAAATCTGATTTGATGAAGCCATTTCAGCTGACGACGATGTTTAATCTTAAACAACATTAATTTGATTAATGATGACGGCTGGATTATCCTTTTCAGGCTCGTGACTCCAAATAATATCCTAAGTTTGTATGGTTGTTACGCGATTGGCAATAAAGCATTTTAGAGTTGATGGGTGCATTTTAATCCAATGAAGAACGACAGTTGCATCTGTCCAAAAATATGTTTTGCTGACAAGGCAATTTAATTAGTGTTTGATTTTAGTCCATGGTTGGCAGAGTAGAACGGAAGCACAAATCTCTAAGCGAGGTTTGAGGCATCCGAAAATGTCAAGGCCCTTGGTGACATCACTATTGTCAATATTGAGATTATATTCATAATCTGTTGGTGCCACACTAAAATTCCACTTTGGAGATCAATTTGGTAACTTCATTCGCCTTAGCATTAAGTTCTTCGATTGAGTCAGCTCCATAAAGTAGATCGTCGACGTATGTACATATCCTCTAATAAATAAGATCCAATTGGAAATAACTTCTTATACGTTCTTGATAAAAACTTTAAGGACCTGATTGCGAGAAATGGAGCGCATGACATCCCATAGGTAACAGTATTCAATTGAAATAATTGAATAGGTTCTTGCGGTGACTTTCTTCACATGATTTGTTCTAAAGTTCTATCCTCAGGTGCGACGAGAAATTGTCTGTACATTTTTGGTATTTCAGCTGTAATGGCGATACAAACGAGAGTAGGACCAACCATGAGTATATCATATTATGATATATTTGATGATGATTTAGACGAAGCGTCAAAGACTACGCGTAGTTTAGTTGATGAGCTCTGCGGTCTAAGGACACAATGGTGAGGAATAAAGTAATGATTTCCCAAGTGCAAATTGTCTAACGAAGATACCTCCATGCGATTTAACCTAAGATATTGTTAATATCGATGTACATTACATTGTATATAATTCGATGTACATTTCCATTAATTGGTGTTGGGATGCAAGCCGTATTTCGAGTTGAAGAAAACGTCTTTTTGCACATGACAACGAGTCCCTAAGTTTCTCAGCCACTTATTTCTGTATATTGATTAATTTTATGTAGTTTTAATATTTGAGCGGTCTCTTCAGACAAAATGGTGCTCTGTGAAACCACAATCAATAAGGGCTCTTAGAGTCTTATATCCTCCATTTGCATTTTTTACTTGTATTAAAGCTTTGGCCAACAGTGTTGGTTTTCCCGTTTTTCTTCAAAATGGAGTAAGGTATGGTGTTCCTTACTACACAATGAACAGACCATTTCACTGCTATTGCTTGAATGGTTAAAGCATCTTATGCAAAGCTGAACTTTTTGTCTGTTTCACACCTTTCAGTAGGTGTCAAACCTTTAAACTTATAGCACTTATACGCTTTGTGTCCGGCAATTTTGCAAATCGGACATTAATCTTCGTCTTTCGCATAATTTAACACATTTTGTTGCGGGTTTTTTTCTTTGCTCATGGTACTTAGCGAGCAATATCTTTGCTCCAAGTTTACCATGACATCAGATAGCATTTGAATTTGCCTTGTTTTTCTAATCTGACTTTCATATAATTGTAGAGCTCCTCTGTCAAATTTCCTTAGTAGGAGTTGTGCGAACACGACGTCAACTTCATCGGACAAATTTGCTTTTATTTATAGTTAACTAACATTAACTATGTCAATCACTCGTTTAACACATTTTGCGGATTCATTGTTGATCATCGGTAAATCAACTATCCGACTTAATTATTCGGAAAATACCCTCCGATTATTTTCATACCGCTTTGTTAACAATTCCCAAGCAGCACTACAGTTATATTGTTATAGCTGAACCTGACAATAAATGAGCTACCATGCTCTTCGCTTCCCCCTTTAAAGCGAGTTTTAAACAATTAAACTTAAGAGCAAGACTTGAATCCTCTCTTTTTCAATCAGTTCCGCAAATAATTCCACAAACAGGTCTCATTCTCTAGGTTCTCCAGAAATTTGGGTACCTGTATTTTCGGCAACACCGGTAGTTCGCCTCTCACGGTTACATTCTCAATCTTATTTTTCTTATTGCTTAATTTCATTTCTAGCATTGATAATGACTCTCCTGTAGCTATTATTTTGGCAACTTTTTTTAACAATCCTTCATGTATTTTATCTGTGAAATACTGATGATCGAAATTCCATTGCTGTAGCAATTACTTCCTGTAGCATTATACTTCCTCGATCACCTTGCTTGTTATATATCTGGGATCTAGTGCTTCTAACTGCCTTATCCGGGTATGCAACTCTAACTGCTTCCCTCACAATTTTTCAGTTAAGAAACATTTTGTATGGTGTAGGTAAGTATGTTTAACAATAAATTGATTTTTTTTTTTTACTTTCCCTACTCGATCATCGCAGTGGTCTCCTGTCTATTTGGCGTGTGGCTTTACGGGCCACACTCTAGACCGAGCAACGCAATTAATGCTCAGTAATTTCGTAAAAATTTAGCTTTTTTGCTTTAATTTTTGCTGCCCAACTAATTGTTGTGTTGGTGGCAAACAGTAGCTTAAGGAGTTCGGCTTTTCTTTGTTTTAGCCGATTCTTAAATCCGCTACGTCTTGGCATTGCTCATCACCTCTACTCACTCAGATTTCATTTTTTTTTTTTTTTTCAATCCAGACCATGTGTTTCCACTCCGCCATGTGACGATTCTACTTCTTTTTTATCGTTGCTCAGGTGCTGTTGTCCCGGGCCTATGGGCTCAGGCGGTACCGGTGCCGGTCATCGCACCAGATTTTTTCGTATCGGCAGTGTACTTTCAGCAGCCTCTTCCTTGCAACTATCTTGCTGCTCTGCTGCTGTTTGTAGTTTCCTACTTGCAACTACATACATATACACTAGATAACTTTTTTTTACCATCACACACAACCACTCCCGTCGCCGAAAATACCGCAGTTGCTCCACTAGCCAGACCGCCTTTATAATAGTCGCACGCGCTTTTTTTTTTTTTTTTTATTTATTAAGCAATATTTTGATTTTTTTTTTTTTACTATTGTCTGGACGTTGACGCGTACAATGCGAAGTACGTTCAAGTGGCCTACGACACCAGGACAAAGCCTGTTTCGCGCGAGCCCAAGCAGAGCGCTGTCCAATAGTTAGAACTACAATGATTTAAGGATAGAGGAATAAAATTTCTAGTAAGTCTACGGGGTACAGATAGGTTTAACTGGTTCAATAGCTCAGGAGAGTCTATTTCACCTATTAAAAGTTTATGAATAAAGATAGAACCAAGCATTACTCTACGATTAATTAATGAAGGAAGATTGATAAAAAGAAGCCTACTGGAGTATAATGGCAAATTGACATTGCGATCCCAATTTAGACCGCGAAGAGCAAAAAGCGAAAATTGCTTTTGAACAGATTCAATCTTACTTTGGTGCGTCTCATATTGAGGTGACCATATGCAAGATCCGTACTCTAAGATAGGACGGATTAATGAAGTAAATAGAAGTTTGGTTGTGTACGGATCGTCAAACTCTTTTTGACCATCGTTTCATAAACCCAAGAACATTCATAGCTTTACTAACTGTAGCAGAAATATGAGGATTAAAGGTTAATTTATGGTCTATAAGAACACCTAAGTCATTGATAATATCTAACCTCTCTAAGGCAGTGCCGTTAAGATAATAAGTTGCTAAGTATGCTAAGACATAACTTTACATTTAGAGCCGTTAAGATTTAATAGGTTGGTTTCACACTAACTCTGAAGATCATTAAGATCCGATTGAAGTAGGCAAGAAGACGATATGTCTTTAAAACTGAGGTAAAGCTTAACATCATCCGCGTACATAAGCACCCGAGAATGTGACACTACCAATGGAAGATCGTTGATAAAAAGGGTGAATAGCAATGGACCCAAATGACTACCCTGGGGTACTCCAGAAGTCATTTGGATGGTCTTAGAAAAAGAAGACTTAAAGAGGACCTTTTGTGTACGCTTAGAAAGGTATTGAAGAACCCAATCTAGCAAAAGGCTGGGGATGCCAAGTGTATTTAACTTATATAAAAGCAGAGTGGACCTTTTGTGTACGCTTAGAAAGGTATTGAAGAACCCAATCTAGCAAAAGGCTGGGGATGCCAAGTGTATTTAACTTATATAAAAGCAGAGTGTGATTAACAGAGTCAAAGGCCTTTCTGAAGTCAGTCTTAAACCCTTTGAGTGAGATGTAAATTCTAATAGGTTAGTATTTGTCGATATACGTTTTTTAAACCCATGTTGGTATGACGAAATGATTGAGCTACAAAAATGCTGCAATTGAGACGTTATTATTTTCTCAAATGCTTTGGGTATGGCAGACAGTTTAGAAATACCCCTATAATTGGAGGCTTCGGAATTTTTCCCCTTTTTATGAAGAGGAATAATGTATGATTCCTTCCAGATGGACAGGAAGATGGAAGATGTAACGGACAGTGTAAACAACTTAAGTATTGGCTTACATAGGTCATCTGGAAAAAGCTCAATACGCAGCCTGGTATTCCATCAGGGCCAGGTGCATATATTGGTTTGACATAACTAAGCACGCTAAGAACCGAACTTTCTTCTAACACAGGGTCTAAAATGCAATTAGACGATTGCAAGTGATAAGGAGGATTTGCTTGAAAAATCGAAGAGCAATTTTTAAATCTTTTATAGAATCTCGATTTTACGTTCCTCAAGTTACATAACTCACGTGAGAACCAAGGAAGTTTGTTAGACCATCCTTGAGTCACACGCTGGACACAAACATCAAAGAACGACTCAAGAGTTTTATAGAAGACAGATATGGCAGAGTCCATATCCGTGCAAGTATACAGATATTTCCAATCATTAGTTAACAAGAGTTTTTTAAGTTTAGTAAAGTTTGTCTTACGAAAACATCGGGTTGGAGGCATCGAGTTATTATATCAAGGCATAACCCCAAAAGGAAGGTCAATGTTTACATCCAGAGTTGGATGAAAGTTGTCTTCAGGGATAACTAAGGGATCAGTCCTGGAAATATAGCAGTTGGAAGAATCCAACACAAATACTAGATCTATTGATCTGTTGCGACTATTCCGGACAGGATTTATTTGACCATCTATGAAATGCCCCGATTATATGAAACACGGAACTTTTCCACAGCAATGTTTGGTGCTTGAACTTTGCCCTGGATGTAGGCTATGACTTCTTCAGAAGTAGTATTGTGATCAAGCCGCGAAATAAAAATTTTCTTTTTGGGTGGAACTACAACAAGGGAACTAGAAGTGCCAGGCAACAGCAGAAGCAGCAGCAGCTGAAGCACCCAACACTTTACTCCTCCTCCTCTTGTAACTACTTTATTGGCAATATTGCTGGAAACGGATGTTTTCCCGGACGGTTCGGAAACTAAAACCGATATGGTGTTAGTAGGTGGTATACTGTCTCCAGGGGAAATGGGAAGAGACTCCACACCTGCCAAAGCCGGACTCCTAAACGATATCAGCTGCTGTATATTTAGGGTCATTGTCCGAAGCCGGAACTGGCAGTCAGTTTCATAAAACTACACATCTCGAGCTCCAAGCCACGACACGAATCACAGCCCCATTTAAGGCCGCCACCCTGTGCTATACTATCCCGCACCTTGACTGTATAACCAGCACATTTAAAGTGCTTACATTGTCATACAGCCAACAGTAAAGAAAGTCTTCACTGGTCTTGCTGGGATTATTGCAATTATATTTGCAACAGACAGACATTATTCAATAATTAATTTATCACAAACAAATTATAAATAAATATGTAAATAAAAAGGAAAAAATGTATGTGCAAATTAGAAAAGAAAACAAGAAAAAAATAATATTTTTTTTTTTGTTGTATTACAACACACAACAACAAAAACTTGTCACAAGCGCGAAGTTAACGGCCGCGAGCGCGATCAAAAGAGACAGCAGAAGAATAGAGAGCACCAACACTACACAAACAAAAACAAATTATGAACTGTAAATTGAGAGCGCGGGTGGGAGAAAAAATTGAACAAATTCAGAAAGTAAGAAGCGCAACAACAAAATTATATTTGCGTTTGTTAAAGTTTTGATATTGATATAAGTAAATGTTAATAAATTTAATCAAACTTCAAACTTAAATTGAATATTATACATTAACTTCACGAAAGAACGAAAGACAGTAATAAGGCGAGAGCGCAAAAAAGACACGACCGACTTCGATGAGTGACAATATGTTATGTGATTGTAAGTAATTGTAATTGACTTATTTCTGTTTAAAATCGATTTAAATTGTCTACTACTCTAAAATCTCTTAAAGTATTGTTTATATATAAAAACTCTTTTACTCTTCTGATTAAACTTTCCTCATTTGGCATTAAGTTTATAGAGTTCAAAACAAAACTTCAACATTTGAATAGGATATTCATTCGTTGAATTCAAAATATGAACTGATTTTATTGGAAAAATTGTTGTATATATAAATGAACTCTTAGAATCTAGGCTCAATACTCGAACACAAAGCTCTAAGCGAGGTTTGAGTCGGATGCCATGGATATCACACTTATTTTTTGGTGATGTGTTGACAAATCGGTTTCAATTTGTTGCCATCTAGTCCGTAAGATCTCTGGCAACGACCCCTTCTCAACCAATGCAAACTCCAATTCCGCAGACGATGTCTGTAGTGTCCGTTTTGTCTGGGCAAGAATCTACATCCATGGATTTTGCCGACAGGGATTCTAGTGATAGCGTTGCCGAAGTGCCGGTAGCTGATGCAATACCTGGAATGCCAAAACCATTGATGGGAGTGCAACCTAAAAAACATTTTTGTTTCCAGACTTCTCCCTGATGCTACATCGGACGATGTCATGGCCCACATTCGGCTAAACTTAATGTCTCCAATATATCCGTAGAATAGTTTAAATTTTCATATTCTAGAGAAATTTCATTTTTTTAAAATTAGTGTCCCAATTGAGTTCTTTGACTGTATCTGCAGTTCTAGCTTCTGGCAGAAAAGCTTAATTGTGAAGGAGTTTACATCCAGAAAAAGGAAGACACGGGTCCAAACAAGGATTAATTCACCATCTATTCCAATTTCTTCTTCATCTTCCCATTCTTCCCACTCCTTCATTACATATTCCTTCTTCTCCTCTATCAAAAAACTAACAACCTCCTACTCTGTCGGCTATCAGAATGTCAGAGGCCTTAATACTAAACTTAGTAAACTCTTTGTAGATAGTCTGTCTTTTGATTTTGACCTAATTGTCTTTACTGAGACTTGGTTAAAACCTGGCATTTTTGACGCCACATTTTTACCCTCTAATTTTAATATTTAGACGTGATCGTACTGATCGTAGGGGTGGTGGAGTTCTTATTGCTGTAGATTCCACCCTATCATCGGGTCTGATAACAATACTTGTCTCAAGTAGTATCGAATTTATATGTGTTAAGGTATCTTTTACTCGTTTTTCCATTTTTCTTACCTGTTCTTACATTCCGCCCCAATCGGAATGGCCAACCTACTTACTACACTTAGAATCTATTAAATTTATACTTGAACTACTTTCTGACAGAGACATTAATTGTCCTTGCGGACTTTAACCTGCCCACTATAACTTGGTCAACACTTAATGGTAGCAAAACGTTTCTGCCCTCTGGGTGCCACGAATTTGGTCTGCTTGAGCTTTCGTTGGCCCAGCTGAATTCGATTTCTAATACGTCTCACAGACTTCTGGATCTGATTTTTACCAAGGCTAGTCTAGTCCAATGTTGTTACCAGAGGATAGTGTTCATCCAACTTTAGAGTTATCTATTAAGTATCCCAGACGCGAGACCATCTCCAAGTGTGATCTTGCGGTACGCACCCGATGTTTTCGGAAGACTGACTTTGTCGCACTAAAAAATGCCATTCTTAATACCGATTGGACTAATTTATATACTTGTACGGATATGAATTCAGCCATTTCTTTATTCTATACCAATGTTGACTCAATCTTTAATGACTTTGTACTAGAGCTGTGCGAAACATCGATGTAGTATCGATACATCGATGTTTCTCCTTTCGTAAAAAACATCGATTTTTTTCTCTCCGATGTTCGATGTTTTTGTTAGCTAGCTTTTCCATCACTGAGAAAAGATCTCATCAAATAAAGCATTTCGACTGAAACCGTACGATTGTTCAGTAAGGCTGGAATCATAGTAAGCAAGAAGAGAAGTTCGCTTAAGTTTAATGTAGACATGCTTCTTTTTATACATCGTCACAAGTGAATCTCTGAATAGCATTGTTTTATATTTTTAAGTTTGAAAAAGATTGAATTATGTTTTATAGTATTACGTTTTATAGTATTCACACCGCTTATACTTCCCACTTGCACAACTAACTTTTCTCTGCATGAACCATTTCATATACTATGTAGTGACTACAACAGACTTTGGCACGTTATCGGTTCCGAAACATCGCTTCCGGTTATAAAAACTGCGATCTTGTCCTTCCTCGCTCGTAATTAGTTGTAATCATCTTTATTTAAACCTATTCTGTTTTCTTTTTATATGTAACCTATTATCTTATTACATTTAATATTTCCTATTTCTTTAGTTAAATTATATGTTTATATATGTAATACGTATATGCCCTTATGAGTGGGTAGAGGTTGTAACATTAACTTTACTTAGGGTCATTCGTAACAGGCCCTGGCCTGGTGTCATATGGGCCACTTGTTCGTACTGAGCGTTGTACGACTACATCTATAATAATAAAAAAATATCAAAGAAGCTAACTTCGGCAATGCCGAAATTTATATACCCTTGCAGTCCTTGGCAATAATTTTTTTACATTTTGAAATTTTTTTCCCTGCAACTGAATTCATCAATACACAAACAAAACATTCAAATTTTTCTACTTCTTGCATTATTCCCCAAGCGAAGTACAACACGTATACACATACAGTTCTTGTAGTGCTGCGTCTGTGTGTGTGTATGTATGTGCTCTGTTTGATTTGATGAAGACGTCATCATTTGAACCGATTCGTATTGACTGTAACTTGTGTTCGATTTATCCGATCAGATTCAAATTTTGGGATCTGTCACTTTATATCAAATACAATTTTCATACTTTATCTAACTCATCCCAATAGCTCTTAAGATGGCTGAGTAAAACGCGTACGCACAGACACACGGACAGGCGGACATGGCTATATCGACTCAGCTTCTCATGCTGATCAAGAATATATATACATACTTTATGGGGTCGGAAACGTCTACTTCTGTGCGATCCAAACAACTGACCAATTTTATAATACCCTCTGCAAGGGTATAAAAAAACCTGTATGTATTACGTTTGAAAAAGATTAAATTTCTGCTTTATAGTTTGTTGGAGGAGACGTCATCGTTGAAATTAGATTTGTATATGTATATTAAGATTTCTTATATTATTTGTTTAAGATTATTGAAATTTCTACCACTGTATTTACATTAACATGTTGTCATGAAGAGCTTCTAACTCATGAAACCAAAATATAAAGAAGACTTCTGAAATCGAAGAGGAGAAGACCTATTTTCCTTATTCCACTCCACATGCTAGTTACCATACTCTACTCCGCTGGCCAGAACTATCTCGGGATCCCATCAATTAGATGGATAGCACCAATGCTGCGTCTGAAGCGATTGAGCAATATAAAATGGCCCCACCTCGAACAATCCGAGGTAGCTAGCTCTTTCATTGACGACGAATTGCAAAGTGCTCGAGATAGATTAAAGGCGGAGGATATGGAACTAGGTTCGCGTCCAGAGATTGACTCGTATTTTGCAAACAGGTTGTACATGTCTGTTGATGGTTGCGGTCTCCGTGAAGCAGGTCATTATGGCCCGCAACATGGATGGGTGAGTCAGCCCACGCGCTTGCTAACAGGAAAGGAATATTTGCACGGGATCAAATTGCGGATAAATGCCCTACCCTCTAAGTCTCGTACGACGAGGGGAAGGCACGAATTGGAGAGACGGTGTCGTGCAGGATGAGATGCTCCCGAGACAACAAACCACATCTTGCAGAAATGCTATCTTACGCACGGGAGGCGGGTAGCTAGACACAACAGCGTAGTAAATGCCGTCAAACGGGGACTTGAAGGCAGAGGCTGCGTTGTCCATGTCGAACCAAGTATGCAATGCGACTCGGGCTTACATAAACCGAACCTGGTGGGAATCCGAGAAAATCACATGTATGTGATAGACGTTCAGGTTGTGACAGACGGACATTCCTTAGACCAAGCGCATCAGCGCAAGGTTGAAAGGTACGACAGAGCTGACATAAGATCACAAATGCGGCGATCTTTCGGAGCGACAGGTGACATCGAGTTTCATTCCGTTACACTCAACTGGAGAGGAATCTGGAGTAATCAATCGGTAAAACGATTGATTGCAAAAGGTCTCCTCATCGCTAGTGATACCAATATCATTAGCGTCAGAGCAGTCACTGGCGGGGTGACGTCTTTTAAATATTTTATGTACTGTGCTGGGTATACTCGAAGCTAGTTGTATTGAACTCAAGCTTCTCTATATTTTGCCTGCTACCTTGGCATAACATCTAAAAAGGTACAAACATCGCACGGAAAAAGAGGTGGTTTTAGTACGTAGGCACTGTGGGACTTCATTGTTCCGATGACGCAGTGAATCGTGCATGCGAGATTGTCCAGTAGTTGGTTCCTCGTATCTATGAAGATTTCCTTCCTCAGCGATCAAAAAAAAAAAAAAAAAAAAAATAGCCAAATGCCTCGTCATCTAATTAGTGACGCGCATGAATGGATTAACGAGATTCCTACTTTTGAGGAGGCAAGGTTTGCGGCTAATCATTAACCATGTTTAGCTTCATCGAAGCCAATTGTGGTCGGGGTCGCGTTGCGTGCATCGATGTCGGTGTGCCTATGCGCGATTTCGGCCACCCCTTTGCGTTGCTACAGGAGCCCCACAGACTTGGATAGCCGAATAATTGTTCAGGTGAACAAAAATGGCTAGTAGTCTCTGACTGCGAACAGCCCGCCAAAGCTGCAAATCTGGTAGACGAACCCCATGAGGGGGGAGTCGAGGATGATCCATTCCCAGTTCGTGTTGAACTATAATGGCTAGTAGTCTCTGACTGCGAACAGCCCGCCAAAGCTGCAAATCTGGTAGACGAACCTCATGAGGGGGAATTATTGGCATTAAATAGGCACCGATGAGACGCTGCAATAGCAGCATCTCTGAAGGGCGTTGGTTGACGCATTGTTTTGACCCGCTGTACTATATGTCACATATGTGGCATATTAGAGTACCGTGGTTGTAAACCCTATTAATGGGTACACGCCACGTTAAATAAGCTCGACTTCATGTCCCTATCTACTATCTAGCGAAACCACAGCCAAGGGAACGGGCTTGGAATAATTAGCGGGGAAAGATGACCCTTTTGAGCTTGACTCTAATCTGGCAGTGTAAGGAGACATAAGAGGTGTAGAATAAGTGGGAGATATTATTCCTTGTGTTTGATATCGCCAATGAAATACCACTAAAAAAAAATTCTTTAATGAGAGAGTGCATTTATGTATTTTTAATTTGAAATATTTGGTATAACTCCAATTACTCAGGTATGATCCAATTCAAGGACATTGCCAGGTAGGGAGTTTGACTGGGGCGGTACATCTCTCAAATAATAACGGGATTCAATATTTATTCAATTTATTCATTATCATATGGGAACATCCATATCATATGGAATATCCCATATCATATGAAACGAAATTTATTTAATATCATCCATTTATCATATGGGAACATCCATATCATATGGAAAATCTCATATCATATGAAACGAAATTTATTTGATATCGCCCATTTATCATATGGGAAGATCCATATCATATGGAATATCTTATATCATATGAAATGAAATTTATTTATTATCGCCCATTTATCATATGGGAACATCCATATCATATGGAGCATCTTATATGATATGAAATGAATTTATTGGTAAGTGGTACATTCAAACATAAATGGGCGATTTTAAGAAAGTGTGGCACAAAACCTACTTAGGTGGTGTGATCAAAGTATCACGTTTTTGTTGTATAATCGCAAACAAATTCTTTAATGAGAGAGTGCATTTATGTATTTTTAATTTGAAATATTTGGTATAACTCCAATTACTCAGGTATGATCCAATTCAAGGACATTGCCAGGTAGGGAGTTTGACTGGGGCGGTACATCTCTCAAATAATAACGGAGGTGTCCCAAGACCAGCTCAGTGCGGACAGAAACCACACATAGAGCAAAAGGGCAAATGCTGACTTGATCTCGGTGTTCAGTACACACAGGGACAGCAAAAGCTCGGCCTATCGATGCTTTTGGTTTAAAGAGTTTTTAACAAGAGGTGTCAGAAAAGTTACCATAGGGATAACTGGCTTGTGGCGGCCAAGCGTTCATAGCGACGTCGCTTTTTGATCCTTCGATGTCGGCTCTTCCTATCATTGTGAAGCAAAATTCACCAAACGTGGGATTGTTCACCCATGCAAGGGAACGTGAGCTGGGTTAGTGAGACCGTCGTGAGACAGGTTAGTTTTATCCTACTAATGACAAAACGTTGTTGCGACAGCATTCCTGCGTAGTACGAGAGGAACCGCAGGTACGGACCAATGGCACAATACTTGTTCGAGCGAACAGTGGTATGACGCTACGTCCGTTGGATTATGCCTGAACGCCTCTAAGGTCGTATCCGTGCTGGACTGCAATGATAAATAAGGGGCAACAGGCAAGGTGTTGTAAGTGGTTGAGCAGCTGCCATACTGCGATCCACTAAAGCTTATCCTTTGCTTGATGATTCGATTTTATTTAAATTGCTGATGTACTTTTATTATATGGGAGAGTATTTCTTTCATATGATATGTAGTCAATCTTCTTTTTTTTTTTTTTTAGATAGCAACGTATCGTCATTTATTTAGTGACGCAATTAATATACTTAAAAAGATTCCTACTCCCCTCTCCCTATTAAAGATGTATATGACTTAAAAGAACCAAAACGGCGGATTCAACTGTGATGATCGTCACAATGTAGCGAATTAAATTGTCATTTATTTAGTGACAATATATATATTTAAAGAGATTCTTACTGTCCCTATTAAAGAAGGGAGAAAAAAAAATTATATATGTATATAACTTAAAAGAAGAAAACGACGGCGGATTCAACTGTGATCGTTATAATGTAGACAATTTAATTGTCATTTATTTAGAGACTCAATATAAATATTTAAAGAGATTCTTACTGTCTCTATTAAAAAGGGAGAAAAAAAATTATATATTTATATAAATTAAAAGAACCAAAAAGGCGGATTCAACTGTGATCGTCATAATGGCCTTTTTTTTTATATATGTTTAAAGAGATTCCTACTGTCCCTATTAAAGAAGGGAGAAAAAAAAATTATATATGTGTATTACTAAAAGAACCAAAACGGCGGATTCAACTGTGATCATCATAATGTAGCCAATTTAATTGTCATTTATTTAGTGACTCAATATTATATATGTTTAAAGAGATTCCTACTGAACCTATTAAAGGGAAAAAAAAAAATTATATATAAACATATGATCGTCATAATGCAGACATCATATCATATGAAATTAAATTTATTTTATATCGCCCATTTATCATATGGGAACACCCATATCATATGGAATATCTCATATTATATGAAACGAAATTTATTTAATATCGCCTATTTATCATATGGGAACATCCATATCATATGGAATATCTCATATCATATGAAACGAAATTTATTTAATATCGTCCATTTATCATATGGGAACATCCATATCATATGGAATATCTCATATCATATGAAACGAAATTTATTTAATATCGCCCATTTATCATATGGGAACATCCATATCATATGGAATATCTCATATCATATGAAACGAAATTTATTCAATATCGCCCATTTATCATATGGGAACATCCATATCATATGGAATATCTCATATCATATGAAACGAAATTTATTTAATATCGCCCATTTATCATATGGGAACATCCATATCATATGGAATATCTCATATCATATGAAACGAAATTTATTCAATATCGCCCATTTATCATATGGGAACATCCATATCATATGGAATATCTCATATCATATGAAACGAAATTTATTTAATATCGCCCATTTATCATATGGGAACATCCATATCATATGGAATATCTCATATCATATGAAACGAAATTTATTCAATATCGCCCATTTATCATATGGGAACATCCATATCATATGGAATATCTCATATCATATGAAACGAAATTTATTTAATATCGTCCATTTATCATATGGGAACATCCATATCATATGGAATATCTCATATCATATGAAACGAAATTTATTCAATATCGCCCATTTATCATATGGGAACATCCATATCATATGGAATATCTCATATCATATGAAACGAAATTTATTTAATATCGTCCATTTATCATATGGGAACATCCATATCATATGAAACGAAATTTATGGAATATCGTCCATTTATCCATATCATATGGAATATCTCATATGATATGAAACGAAATTTATTCAATATCGCCCATTTATCATATGGGAACATCCATATCATATGGAGCATCTTATATTATATGAAAATGAATTTATTGGTAAGTGGTACATTCCAACATAATTGGGCGATTTTAAGAAAGTGTGGCACAAAACCTACTTAGGTGGTGTGATGTCGAGCATAGTCAGTCATATGTTATATCAGTACAACTCTCAAATACATATGGCTTATGCATTTATAATCGGCAATGTCTATTTATTTATTTATTATTATGAAGTTTAATGGTATTTATAAAAATACAAATGAAAATTTATTGTTGAGTGGTACCTTCAAACATAAATGGTCGATTTTAAGAAAGTGTGGCACAAAACCTACTTAGGTGGTGTGATGTCGAGCATAGTCAGTCATATGTTATGTCAGTACAACTCTCAAATACATATGGCTTATGCATTTATAATCGGCAATGTCTATTTATTTATTTATTATTATGAAATTTAATGGTATTTATAAAAATACATATGAAAATTTATTGTTGAGTGGTACCTTCAAACATAAATGGGCGATTTTAAGAAAGTGTGGCACAAAACCTACTTAGGTGGTGTGATGTCGATCATAGTCAGTCATATGTTATATCAGTACAACTCTCAAATACATATGGCTTATGCATTTATAATCGGCAATGTCTATTTATTTATTTATTATTATGAAGTTTAATGGTATTTATAAAAATACATATGAAAATTTATTGTTGAGTGGTACCTTCAAACATAAATGGGCGATTTTAAGAAAGTGTGGCACAAAACCTACTCATGATGAACAGTGGTTGTTCAGTCATGTTGAAGTTTGCTCTAATTTAACCTTAATATGAGATAATGAAAAAGCCTACCATAGTATTTTAAGGTGTATGATGAAACGATTTTAATATCGTTCTCTCTGCTGAAGTTTATTCACTGGTTACTTGGAATAAAATTATGGGCATTAAATTAGTTCTTAGTTTAATTGTTCATAATCTTTATTCGCATTTTGTAAGAGAAGGATTGAATAAGTATTGCATCATTAATTGTGTCATGTTTGCAACTTAAATAATTTGTTGTCACTTATTTATTCAATTCAATTCAACCGCCGCCGCGTGCAGACGTGTTTTTTAATGCACTCCGCAAAATTTAGTGTAAAAAAAAAAAAGACCGCGTTTGCAAAAATTGTGTAGGGCTCTCAGTCACCGCAGAGACGCCTATTTACAATCATATTGCTATTAGTTCTAATAGCAATAAATACTAAGTTGCAACAGGAAAGCCTGGAAAAGCCATGTCCACCAATTCGGGCCCAAGCTCTCTCGATCCCCACCAGCAACAGCTACAAGAACTACTTGTACAACAACAACGTGAGCGTCGTCTCTCGGTCCAACGCAACAACGCGTACTTTTCGGTGGTGTCGCCGACCCCACTAAATGCTACCGTAAGCAATAACACCGAAAGTGCAAGACACTCAGCAATCAACAGCAATTTACCGTGGAGAGAGCAGTGTGCTTCTCCATCAATATCGATAACTGGGTCACCGATTGCACCGACCAGCACCGTCAGCTCGTTGACAGCAACTACTGCAACGTCTACCGAAGTATTGACCTGCCTCAAGCCGTCAACGACAAGTCGCCCAGAGTCAGCCACGACGATAAACCCAACTCCTTCTGTCCAAACTGGAATAGATAGATATATTAAAATAACTAAGCGGAAGCTAAGCCCGCAAAAGAAAAAAAAGTGGCAATACGCCAAAAATAACCAAACCTAATGAACGAGTAGCACTTCTTAGCGGGAATCGTTTTAAAATTCTTGCCGATCAGCAAGACGATCAAGCCGGCGCTGTAGATAAAGTTAAATCGGCTAGACCACCCCCCTTATACATCCGTGGAGCCAACTGCAGCGTCCTGATTTCGAAGCTAGTAGAAACAGTAGGGGCAAATAACTTTGTTGTAACCCCTCTCAACAGGGGTAACATAAAAGAAATTAAATGTCAAACCCAAACTGAGGACAACTTCCGCATCATCGAAAAGTACCTCGGTAATGCTAACATCAACTTCTATACCTACCAACTAAAAAGCAGTAAAGGGCTCCAGGTTGTGTCAAAGGGGATCGAGCCATCGGTCCCACCCCAAGAAATAGCAGACGCATTGGCCGAAAAAGGTTTTGCGGTTAAGTCCGTTGTCAACATCATCAACAGGAATAAAGTCGCACAGCCGCTCTTTAAAATCGAGCTCCAACCAGATGCAAAGCGGACGAAGCCAAATGAAGTGCATCCAATCTACAACCTTCAGCTCCTATTGCACAGAAGAATCACCGTAGAGGAGCCCCATAAGAGATACCAACCACCTCAGTGTAAAAACTGCCAGGAATACAACCACACCGCTAACAATTGCAATCTTAGGTCAGTGTGTGTTGGCTGCGGCGAACATCATAAGGATGGCATTTGCCCCAAGGACAGAAACAACGTCGCAGTAAGACTATGCAGTAACTGTGGAGGGAACCACACAGCCAACTACAGGGGATGTCCTGTCTTCAAGGATCTTAAATCGCACCTAAACGGGCGTAAACCCCCAGCTGGACCAAAAATCACCTTCAACGCCTCCAAAACTACACCGGAGGTATTCTTCGCCAAGGCTGTTAGATCATCTAACATGCCTGCTACAACCAATCCTAGTGTATCCTTCGCTAGTGTACTCCGAACTGGACAGACGGAGCCCGCGAAAGAGACCCCGTCACTCCACCATCTACAGAATCCGCAACCTAGCGCACCAGAACTTGGCCAGCAACCTCCAAGTGGTATAGAGGATCTATTGATCTCACTTAATCAAAACATGACTGGTTTTATGACGTTCATGCAAAACTGTATGCAGGAACTGATGCGGAATCAAAACCTGCTTATCCAGAAGCTTATCGAGAATAAATAATGGATTCCCTAAGTCTATGTCTTTGGAATGCTAACGGCGTCTCCAAGCACAAAAATGAACTGCAACTATTCCTAGACTCAAGTGAAATCGACGTGATGCTGATATCTGAAACACATTTAACATCAAAAAATAATTTTCAAATACCAAAATATGCCTTCTACGCAACAAACCATCCAGACGGAAAAGCTCATGGCGGGACTGGTATCCTAAACAAAAACCGTATAAAACACTCGTTTCTCAACAGATTCGAAACACAGCACCTTCAAGCAACTGCTATAACCGTCCAAACCAGCTGCGGCAACACTACGTTGGCTGCCCTGTACTGCCCACCACGCTTCTCAATCTCTGAAAAGGAATTCACCGGTTTCTTTAACACACTCGGAGAACGCTTCATTGCAGCAGGGGACTATAACGCCAAACATACGCACTGGGGATCTCGCCTGGTAAATCCTAAAGGCAAGCAGTTGTACAACACAATAGTCAACCCCCTCAATAAGATGGATTGCGTCTCACCGGGTAGGCCTACTTATTGGCCCACAGATCCACAAAAAGTGCCTGACTTGATTGATTTCGCAGTAACCAAGAGGATTCCGCGTAATCGGATCACTGCGGAAACACTGCTAGATTTAACCTCCGATCACTCTCCAGTGCTATTCACACTGTTAACAAGACCTCAAGTACTTGATCGCCCATATATACTTACAAACAACAAAACAAATTGGCTTAAATTTAAAATGTACATGAGTGCCCACATTGACTGTTCGCCGAAACTGGATGCTGCAGAGGACATTGACATGTGCGTCTCTACACTTGAGTCGATGATGGGAGCTGCAGCAAGAGTATCTACTCCACATGCCTCTACTTACGCTAAACCTGCTGCCAGGCCTACGAACCGGCGGATAGAACAATAAGTAACGGAAAAACGACGTCTAAGAAGAGAATGGCAGGTTACTCGATCACCAGCAGCAAAACTTCGCCTAAGGCATGCCAGCCGCAACCTCTCCAAGGAGTTAAGACAAGAGGAAATCTGGGCTCAAAGGAAATACATAGAAAAGCTCAGTCCATCCAGCACTAAACATCCTCTGTGGAAAGCCCACCCAACTTTAAGCGCTCCTACAGAGACAGTTTCACCAATAAGGGGTCCTACCGGTGGATGGGCCCGCAGTGACAAAGAGAGGGCATCCGTATTTGCCACACACCTTAAACTGGTTTTCCAGCCAAATCCAACATCAAACTCATTTGTACTTCCCCCTTCAAGCACATTAACGGATAGTGAGTACTCGGAACTCCAATCGGATGAGATCACTGCAGTTATTAAAAACCACATGAAGCCGAACAAAGCCCCTGGCCATGACCTAATCACACCAAAAATGATCCTTGAACTCCCTACCATCGCCATACAATACATCTGCAAAATGTTCAACGCTATAATAAGAATTGGCTACTTCCCAAGAGCATGGAAAAGGTCCATTATCATCATGATTCCTAAAGTGGGAAAGGACAAAACCCAACCATCATCCTATAGGCCAATTAGTTTGCTGCCATGTCTTTCGAAGCTTTTTGAAAAGGTCCTGCAGATTCGTCTAAACTCATTTCTGGCGTCGGAGAACACAATCCCTTCACACCAGTTCGGCTTCCGCGAAAAACATGGGACAATTGAACAAGTCAATCGTATAACATCCGAAATACGAACAGCATTCGAACTAAAAGAATACTGTACGGCTGTCTTTCTTGACGTTGCCCAGGCATTCGACAGAGTTTGGCTGGAGGGTCTAATGTTCAAAATCCGGCAGAAACTCCCACAGTACACCCACAAACTCATGGAATCTTACCTTTACAATAGAAAATTCGCCGTAAGATGTAATGGCTCCGTCTCGGCTGACTTTGAAATCAAAGCTGGTGTACCGCAAGGCAGTGTACTCGGCCCATTGCTCTACCTGCTGTACACTGCAGACTTACCAACGAGTTTAGGACTTACAACGTCCACTTTTGCCGATGACACGGCAATCCTCAGCAGATCCAAATGCCCAATACAAGCCTCTGCAAAATTAGAGGAACACCTCAAGGTGGTAGAGGAATGGCTAGCAACCTGGCGTATCCGGGTCAACGAGCAAAAATGCAAACATGTTACATTTACGCTTAACAAAAGAAACTGTCCAGCTATAATGCTAAACGACGTACCAATTCCTCAAGCCGCGGATGTCACTTACCTTGGTATCCACCTAGACAGAAGACTAACTTGGCGCAAGCACATCGAGGCAAAAAAGTTACAGCTTAAACTGAAAGCGAGTAGCTTACATTGGATCATCAATGCTCGGTCCCCTCTACGTCTGGAGTATAAAGTCCTCCTATACAACTCCGTACTGAAACCCATCTGGACTTACGGCGCCGTACTATGGGGAAATGCAAGTACCAGCAATATCGACATTATACAAAGGGCGCAGTCGAAGATTTTAAGATCAATCACTGGGGCTCCGTTGTACATACGGAACGACAACATTCAAAATGATCTAAATATACCTAACGTAAAATATGAAATAGGTAGTCAACAACTAAAGTATTCTGCGAAACTGGATGTACACCCTAATGTTCTTGCCAATTCCCTTACGCGAACTAATAATAGAACTCGTCTTAAAAGAAATGACAGACCAACCCAATAATAAATGATTAGGGCCGCCTGCAATATCCCCTGGATATATCATAAGTACTAGATTAAGAAAAATATCTCAAACTTGTTGTTAGGCTCTAATTTAAGAGTAGATTCAACAAATAAATTAAACGTTAAAAAAAAAAAAAAAAACTTATATAGAGCAAAATTTTATTTTTTTAATATCAATTTATTATCATTATTGAATTAATGTCATATAATTGTAATAAACTAATCGCACTTAATGTGCACGATGGTTTCACTTGATATATAATTTTCACTCATTAAATGTCAAATTAAAATTAAATTTTAAATTTAATATCAAAATACACATCTTTAGTTTCTTTAGAAATAAACAAAATTAAAATAAATGTGATTATATATTTTGTCACTTAGAGATATTTTTGAACAAAATTATTAAATATATATATTCAATTAATGAAAAACGAAAATGAACGCTATTAAATTTTGGCCGTATTCGTAAAATGTTACCAAAAACAATATATATATTTTATTCAAAAGTATATCATATTGTGTCAAGTATCTTTAAATATATTAACGTACGTGTTTGGTAAAAATCATATAATTACGTTTTTAATAACACATTAAACAATAACATTTTTCTGGTCGATCCTGCCAGTAGTTATATGCTTGTCTCAAAGATTAAGCCATGTATGTCTAAGTACACACGAATTAAAAGTGAAACCGCAAATGGCTCATTATATCAGTTATGGTTCCTTATATCGTTAACAGTTACTTGGATAACTGTGGTAATTCTAGAGATAATACATGTGCTGGGACGTGTGCTTTTATTAGACTAAAACCAAGCGATCATTTGATCGTTATATTGGTTGAACTCTAGATAACAGGCAGATCGTATGGTCTTGTACCGACGACAGGTCTTTCAAATGTCTGCCCTATCAACTTTTGATGGTAGTATCTAGGACTACCATGGTTGCAACGGGTAACGGGGAATCAGGGTTCGATTCCGGAGAGGGAGCCTGAGAAACGGCTACCAGTGACGGAAAATAACAATACAGGACTCATATCCGAGGCCCTGTAATTGGAATGAGTACCCTTTAAATCCTTTAACAAGGACCAATTGGAGGGCAAGTCTGGTGCCAGCAGCAGCGGTAATTCCAGCTCCAATAGCGTATATTAAAGTTGTTGCGGTTAAAACGTTCGTAGTTGAACTTGTGCTTCATACGGGTAGTACAACTTACATTTGTAGTTAGTACTATACCTTTATGTATGTAAGCGTATTATCAATGGAGTTCTTATATGTAATTAAGTACTTGTACTTTTTTATATATTCCTCCTATTTAAAAACCTACATTAGTGCTCTTAATCGAGTGTTTTTGTGGGCCGGTACAATTACTTTGAACAAATTAGACCTCTGTTCTGCTTTCATTGGTTTTCAGATCAAGAGGTAATGATTAATAGAAGCAGTTTGGGGGCATTAGTATTACGACGCGAGAGGTGAAATTCTTGGACCGTCGTAAGACTAACTTAAGCGAAAGCATTTGCCAAAGATGTTTTCATTAATCAAGAACGAAAGTTAGAGGTTCGCAGGCGATCAGATACCGCCCTAGTTGTAACCATAAACGATGCCAGCTAGCAATTGGGTGTAGCTACTTTTATGGCTCTCTCAGTCGCTTCCCGGGAAACCAAAGCTTTTGGGCTCCGTGGGAAGTATGGTTGCAAAGCTGAAACTTAAAGGAATTGACGAAAGGGCACCACCAGGAGTGGAGCCTGCGGCTTAATTTGACTCAACACGGGAAAACTTACCAGGTCCGAACATAAGTGTGTAAGACAGATTGATAGCTCTTTCTCGAATCTATGGGTGGTGGTGCATGGTCGTTCTTAGTTCGTGGAGTGATTTGTCTGGTTAATTCCGATAACGAACGAGACTCAAATATATTAAATAGATATCTTCAGGATTATGGTGTTGAAGCTTATATTGCCTTCATTCATGGTAGCAGTAAAATGTTTATTGTGTTTGAATGTGTTTATATAAGTGGAGCCGTACCTGTTGGTTTGTCCCATTATAAGGACACTAGCTTCTTAAATGGACAAATTGCGTCTAGCAATAATGAGATTGAGCAATAAGAGGTCTGTGATGCCCTTAGATGTCCTGGGCTGCACGCGCGCTACAATGAAAGTATCAACGTGTATTTCCTAGACCGAGAGGTCCGGGTAAACAGCTGAACTAATTTCATGCTTGGGATTGTGAACTGAAACTGTTCACATGAACTTGGAATTCCTAGTAAGTGTGAGTCATCAACTCGCATTGATTAAGTCCCTGCCCTTTGTGCACACCGCCCGTCGCTACTACCGATTGAATTATTTAGTGAGGTCTCCGGACGTGATCACTGTGACGCCTTGTGTGTTACGGTTGTTTCGCAAAAGTTGACCGAACTTGATTGTTTAGAGGAAGTAAAAGTCGTAACAAGGTTTCCGTAGGTGAACCTGCGGAAGGATCATTATTGTATTTTCCAACCGTTATTAAAGTAAAGTGTAATACCAAATTAGAGTAAAGATATATATTAAATGAAAATAAAATTAAAGATGAGAAGCATAAAAAGTCAAATTAATAAAATTTTTGTTTGATTTGAATTTGTTTGATAAAGAAGAAAAAGAGTATAAATTTTATATAACAATTTGACGGTAGAAATATTTAGCTCTTTATATGTATTTGGCAACCCATAAATAAAAATTATGTATTCCGATGCGAGATTGAAAATGATTTTTTGTATATCTTTATTTATATTGCGTGTATATGTACCATAATATACAGGCGTTGCGTATTCTATTGGCCATTATTGGTTTTGGGCATACAATGGTTAAAGTAACAACTCAAATGTACAATGTTGTACCTGCTTTTTAAGGTTAAAGTTTAACGTAAATTTAGATCGCTTACAAAATTAATTTTGTCAAGTTTTTAAATTATCAAGTCCAGTATTCAATCAATTATGTTAACTAAGACATTTCCCAGCATTCGTTTGGGTTAAGGTTTTATTGAAGGAATTGATATATGCCAGTAAAATGGTGTATTTTTAATTTCTTTCAATAAAAATATTATTGACGTAATGAAATAAACAAACAATATATTAATCACTCTAAGCGGTGGATCACTCGGCTATGGGTCGATGAAGAACGCAGCAAACTGTGCGTCTTCGTGTGAACTGCAGGACACATGAACATCGACATTTTGAACGCATATCGCAGTCCATTCTGTTGTAAGGAATATTATAAAGGATAATAATATCCCACACAACAAGAAAGCAGCAACACAATCCAACGATATAAATGAGACATCGGATACAAGATACAGCCGAGACACAAACCAAATGTACGATATTGCTATTGGTCGATCGAACCGATTCATAGCAAATGGTTTACGATCAAACAGGGTCGATCGAGCCACACGCAACCGCTGGCGATTTCGTACAAGCGGGAAGATGCGTGGGAAGCGTAATACAAAAAAACCAATATGCACACACATGCGATGGGCAACCAAGTCCAACATGGCTCGATCGAACCAACTCGAACTTATGACGTACGATCGAACCAAATCAAACCTATGACGTACGATCAAACATGGCTCGATCGAAACACAGGCAACCGCTGGCAATTTCGTACAAGCGGGAAGTTGCGTGGGAGGCGGAATGCACAATGCCAACGGTATAAGAGTAAATGGAACCAGGCTTGAGGGCGTAATTGCACACAAAAAGGGGCATTGGCCTTCTTATGCAAATCAAGAGCACAGAGAGGCAAATATGCATGCATGCATTAGCATACGCTGAATAAGCATACAAGCACGTCACACGTACACTATGCGTGAGGGAGAATACCGATGACCAATAGCATGCTCTCTGCCTACGTTACGCTCATGAGAACAAAGCCGTTAGATTGCGAGCAGCCAAGAGAATAAGAGTGAGGGCCAAGCAAGCCCGTGAGACGGGTGCGGTGCGTGCGTGCGTATACAAAACGATAATGGTTTGTGGATCGGATAGGGGAATATGCGAGCCGAAGGGGGAGTGAACAATGGGGAAGCCCTCTATCTAATAGATACGATATGCGTATGAAAGAGGATGGCATATGAAGTTGAACGATATTATATGTTAAATCAAGCAGGATAATTATTAATAATCAATAAGTAAATCTAATATGGAGCGAATATGGTCGAAATTGGATATGACGTGTGGATCGAAGGGAGCGACGGGCGACGGCAGCGCTGACAGAAGCAGAGAAAGTCAACGGGATACGATGGGCGGCCAATAGAAAGGCGACGCCAATGGGTGAAAGTGATGGAAGCACATAGATGCAAGAGAGCTAGACAAGGACAAGGAAATAGATGGGCGCGCAGCCACAAAGAAAGTGGACACATATGCGTCAAGAATACGGGACTTTCACCACGCATGGCAACAAATGGATGCGTGGGTGAAAGTGGACGGCGGATGGAAAATTACCAGCTGTATAGCGGTAGTACACCAGCCAGTGCCTGAGGCCGGAGGAGCTGCCTATATAAGGGCGGCACAAATCAGATCAAGGCATCAAGTCATCGAGGCATGATCAACAAGCAAGTAATTAAGGCCTTAAAAGTAACCTTGAGAACTTACCAGGGAAATGCAAGGAACAAGCAAGTAATTAAGGCCTTACGAGTAACCTTAAGAACTTACCAGGGAAACACAAGGAGCAGCAAAGAAACTAGGAACTATACAGGCCTTACGAGTAACCTGTACAGTTCATCCGAAAGTAATAAATCCTTAAATAAGGATAACAAGCACCCTACGCAGCAAAGGGGAAGGCAAGAAAGGACGACGAGGGATTCGAAACATCTCACCAACGCCACCCAAGTCCAGAACTACCGTAGAGGAACCGTCATACACAACCGAGCCCACTAATGATTTTGAATAAACATACGAATAAGCATTAGCAACTGAAAGCAAACGTGTTTTTAATTTCACCGGGGCACAAAATAAATTTGTTGTGCCGAACCTAGCCCAAGAGATATTGCAAATATCCCAAAGGACGAAAAAGGATCGTTACAACTGGCGCCCAACGTGCTATACTGGTGAAATTTTAAACAAAAGCTAAGTTTGAAATCATAAAGGAAAGATCAAAATGGGAAAAGGATGGATTTACCACATGAAGAAGGAGGATTTGGTACAAACAGTGTTTAAGAATAAACATAGTGTTCATCTGAGCTGGCTTCACCAAATCAGATGCACTAAAGAAAACACAATACAACTGTACTCTTGTACCAAACAACTAACCTAGCATATGTCTAAAATTACAATCAGCCACACACGATGTGGGAAAAAACATTTGTAATTCTAAACTAACCCAAAAGATCACAACGGCAGGATGTCAAGTGGCCGACGCCGTGCCCAAAATAATAAATTTTCAACCCCCAAATACGTGGGTGTGAGTCTAGAATAAGATCTAAGAACAATTATTACCTCCTAGAGCCTAAGATAATCCTATATAAACTCCGTACTTTTTGTAAATAAAATCAGTTCATATTTTGTATTCAACAAATGAAGATTGGGTTATTTTCTCTTCTCTCCGGGAATCCCTATTCATTTTGGTCCTTCGAGCCGGATTCATTTTGGTCCTTCGAGAAAAAAGGACCTCTGTAGTTTTCCCCTACCAGTGGTAAGAGACTCAGAGGGTAAATCAGCGCCTGTAAGTCTGAATTCTTATGCAAGTGTAAATGCTAAGATCAGCTAAAGGTAGCAAAAATAAAAATAACTCTTGTTTTCCCCCACCAGTGGTAAGAGACAGAGTATAATATAAAAGGCAAAATTTTGCTTAATAAATAAAAAGCGCGTGCGTCCGATTTTAAAGGCAGTTTTGGCTAGTGGAGCAACTGTAGTAATCTCGGCGGCGGGAGTTTTTGTGTGTGGCGTATTCGAAACCCTAATATCGAAAAAAAAAAAAAATTATAAAATACAAATTAGTGTATATGTATACACGAATATAGTTGCAAGTAGGCAACCAGAAGCAGCAGAGCAACAAAATAGTTGCAGGGAAGAGACGACTGGAGGCGAGGCGAATCCTACCCATTGGCAGACAAACCAGCATCGGCGCCCCAGCAGCCTGTGCGAAGACCAGCACCGGCACCGTCTAGCACGACAAGCTAGACCCCGGAGCCAAGAGATCAGAGAGACCAGCATCGGCGCCCCAACAGCCTGCGCGACGACCAGCACCGGCAACGCCTAGCGCGACAAGCTAGGCCCTGAATGCGGTAGGACCGGTAGCGCTACAAAGAGCGTCCAACACTAAACAAATAAACTCATCCTAAATTAAAATTGTTTAAAAAAAAAAAAAACATTGTAAGAAATATTGTGAAATTGTGCAGAATTAAATCTGTCCGATAGCAGTATAGCCTGTAAAGCTATGCGAAACATTAGGTAGGAAGATCCCTGCGATGATCGAGTAGAAAAAAAAATATATATAAAATTTATTAAAGAAAAAGAAAATATAATTCATGATATTTTTAAGCAAGTTGCCAGGTCAATAGTAATATAAAAATATACAAAAAATAAATTAATATTAAAAAAAAGAAAGCAATTTACTATAGACCATACAAAAATGTTCCCTACCAAAACTGAAAAATTGTTAGGAAGCAACACGAGTTGCACAAAAGGTTAAAGAAAATAGAAGAGTTAGATGCTAGTAAGTTAACTAGCAAGATTCTTAATGAAATAGCTGAGATTCAGAAGCAATGGATTAGTTACCATAGCCAAATGATACAGAGTGGTGTAACCGAACACTACTATTTTACAGATGGAAAGTATGAGGAAGGTTTAGATATGGCAGCCAGATTATTAGCCAAAGGAGAGTCAAGCAGGCAGGGCACTGTCGATTCGGAAAACAGTGAAGCAGATGCAACGATGTTTGAAAAGTTGGATGATAGCAAAGGAGAGTCGCGCGGGAATGCGACCTCCAGTAATACAGACGCTAATGATAGTGCAAAATTTAAAAATGCTTTGGATGATTTAGAATTCGATGTCCGGAATTCAGTATCAGTGTTAGAAATAAAAACCAGAGGGCCGGGGTTAACTTCGACCGCGTCGAAGTTTGTATACCCTTGCAACTGTTTTGGTAATTCTTTCCTTACCCATAGCCATCAAAGTGTAAAAACGTTTTATCCAAAAAGTCTAATGTTTGCGAAAGAACGGCCTTCAATCTTAGCACAGGATATAACGAACTTTTTGATGAAAGTCACTGTTTTCCACCTATCGTTTCTATGGGAGCTATATGATATAGTCACCCGATCTTGACCAAATTTGGCACATTTATAGCTTCAATAAACTAACGTTTATTAAATTTCACGACAATAGCTTAAAAAGTAACGAAGTTATTGAGAAAAGTCACTGTTCGCGACTTTGCCGTTTGTATGGGAGCTATATGATATAGTCACCCGATCTTGATCAAGAATGGCACAATCATTAATAAGAACATAAAACTGACAAATACCAACTTTTATGACAATAGCTATAAAATTAATGAAGTTATTGAGAAAGTCACAGTTCGTGACTTTGCCGTTTGTATGGGAGCTATATGATATAGTCACCCGATCTTGATCGAATTTGGCACAATCATTAATAAGAACATAAAACGGACAAATACCAACTTTTTTGACAATAGCTATAAAATTAATGAAGTTATTGAGAAAGTCACTGTTTCGTGACTTTGACGTTTGTATGGGAGCTATATGATATAGTGGTCCGATCCGGCTGAATCCGAGATATACAATGCCTGCAGTATATACAAGCCTACGTGCAAAATTTCAGCTCTGTAGCTCTTACGGTCTCGGAGGAGTTCGCGTTGATCCAGACGGACGGATGGACGGACGGACGGACGGACGGACGGACGGTCGGACGGACGGACGGACGGACATGGCTATTTGAACTCGTCTCGTCGTGCTGATCAAGAATATATATACTTTATATGGTCTGAGATGCTTCGTTCTATGCGTTGCACACTTCTGACCAAAATTAATATACCCTTTTTGCAAGGGTATAATAAACAATAAGGAAAGTAAGATTGAGAATGTAACCGTGAGAGGCGAACTACCGGTGTTGCCGAAAATACAGGTTCCCACATTTTCTGGGGAATCTAGAGAATGGGACCTGTTTGTAGAACTATTTGCGGAACTGATTGAAAAAGAGAGGATTTAAGTCTTGCTCTTAAGTTCAATTATTTAAAATCCGCGTTAAAGGGGGAAGCGAAGAGCATGGTAGCCCATCTATTGTCAGGATCAACTGATAACTATAGTGCCGCTTGGGAATTGTTAACCAAGCGGTATGAAAATAATCGGAGGGTATTTTCCGAACAATTAAGTCGGATCGTTGATTTACCGATGATCAACAATGAATCCGCAAAAAGTGTAAAAGGAGTGATTGACATAATTAATGAGTCAATACACTTAATTAAAATTAAAGCAAATTTGTCCGATGAAGTTGACGTAATAGTCGCTCAACTCATACTTCGGAAATTTGACAGAGAGACTCTACAATTATATGAGAGTCAAATTAGAAAAACAAGGCAGATTCAAATGCTATCTGATGTCATGGAATACTTGGAGCAAAGATATTGCTCGCTAAGTGCCATGAGCAAAGAAGAGAAAAGACCGCTAAAAACTGTGCTAAAATAATGCGGAAATCGAAAATAAATGTCCGATTTGCAAAGTTGCCGGGCACAAAGCGTATATGTGCTATATGTTTAAAGGGTTCACACCTACTGAAAGGTATGAAACAGCCAAAAAAGTGCAGCTTTGCATAAGATGCTTGAACCATTCAAGCAATAAGGTGTGCACTAATGAAATGGTCTGTTCATTGTGCAGTAAGGAACACCATACCTTACTCCATTTTGAAGAAAATCAGGAGAGAGTTAATACTTGTGTAACCGCACAACCAGCACTGTTGGCCACAGCTTTAATACAAGTAAAAAATGTAAATGGAGGATATAAGACTCTAAGAGCCCTTATTGATTGTGGTTCACAGAGCACTATTTTGTCTGAAGAGGCCGCTCAAATATTAAAACTACCTAAAATTAAACAATATACAGAAATAAGTGGCGTGTCCTCAATAAAATCCAATAAAGCAAAATATAAGGTAAAAATAGATGTGAAGACGCGAAATCCTTGGAAAGGACATCTTAGGGTTGAGGCAATTGTGTTGCCAAAGTTAATGAAAGCTCTTCCATTAAAAATAGCAAACGTGGATATGTCAAAATGGAAAACTTACGTTCTAGCTGATCCTACATTTAATAAACCTGGTAGGATTGATATAATAATGGGAGTAAACGTATATACCCAAATCTTAAAAGGGGGAATTACAAAGATTGATGGCCTGCTAGGCCAAAATACTCAATTTGGTTGGATCGTTTCGGGGTGCACCAAATCAAATCAGAATAAATCTGTAGTGGCAACAACAATAGATGTCACAGGTTTTGAACAACGATGCGAGAAAAAGAAAAGTAAATTTCAAAATAAAAATAATACAGTTCCAAAGAAATACAAGAACAAAACTCAAGAGATAAATTTATGTCCCCCGGCAGGACCTCACATTGGAGGTAAATTGAAAACTAGGAACAAAAAAGTATATATCCCAGAGCCAGTAAAAAATGAAAATATTCAGAAGGCAATGGTTCAATTAGATAATGATTATCTAAAAAATAGTATTAAAATATATTCCGGTAGTAAATTGTCCGAAACTTTACTACCAAAAAAGCAGATATGGCAAAATCATTGTAAACGGACAACATTTAATAATGACCAGAATAACCACTCAAATTTCAGCAATCAGCGATATTTCAAAATAGTGGAGCAAAGATCACATTCGAACAAGTCAAAAAGTAAAGGTAGTTATTTTTTAAATTCTCCACCTTATAAAAAGGCTAGAACTCAGCACAGTAATACACATCAGGAGTGGGCAGATATCCAAAAACAGAAATCGTTAGGCAATATGCCAAATAATTTAAAAACAAGTAGAAGCCAACTCAGTAATACATACGGCAGAATTGGTAAGAATAGGAAGTCAGTTACAATCGTTAAAGGAACATAAGATTGACTAGGTTGAACGTCCGTTATGTAACTGATCATGATTCCTTAACAATAGTTATCTTACTAATGATAATATTAATAATAATTTGTATAGACAACTAACTATAAAAATAAAGTCCAAAACGCCGCATTTGGTGGCCCTTTGCAGAATGTTTAAGAATAAACATAGTGTTCATCTGAGCTGGATTCACCAAATCAGATGCACTAAAGAAAACCCAATACAACTGTACTCTTGTACCCAACAACTAACCTAGCATATGTCTAAAATTACAATCAGCCACACACGATCTGGGAAAAAACACTTGTAATTCTAAAATAACCCAAAAGATCACAACGGCAGGATGTCAAGTGGCCGACGCCGTGCCCAAAATAATAAATTTTCAACCCCCAAATACGTGGGTGTGAGTCTAGAATAAGATCTAAGAACAATTGTTACCTCCTAGAGCCTAAGATAATCCTATATAAACTCCGTACTTTTGTAAATAAAATCAGTTCATATTTTGAATTCAAGGAATGAAGACTGGGTTATTTTCTTTCTCTTCGGAATTCCCTATTCAAACAGGCCAAAGGATCGGAGTCAACATGAACGGCACGGTAGAGGAGTTGAGAAAACAAACTCGGCGAATCTATAGACAAAAACGAGTCTAATCCAGAGTGGAGAGAGGAGATACAAAGATTAAAACTAAAGTTCACAAAGATGTCCAAGCAAAAACCAGAAACAAGCGCAGCACAGTCAGGCGAGAATGGTGAGAAGAAGGAGGCCGAGGAGTTCAAAAAAATAAATATCGATACGCTAACGATTCCTCCATTTGCACCACCAAGATGGGGAAGCGAAGGAACATTAGACAGCACCGAGAGGAACTTAAGGAGACAAACGATAGACCCCAAGAAAGCGACACCACACACAACAAACAGGACCACCGAATATGCCAAGGTGGCAAAACAAGTGAGGGAGTGGACTTTCAGATTCGATGGCAATTCCAGACCTCTAGAGTTTATAGAACAAATCGAGTGGTCAGCAGACATGTATGGCATCGAGCTGGACATGATTCCAAGAGCAATGCCAGAACTACTGTAAGACAAAGCACTCAAGTAGTACGTCGCAAACAATAAGCAGTGGCGATCGTGGAAGGAGTTCGTTGAGGGCTTCAAGAAATACTTCCTGCCAAGAGGATTTTTCAACGAATTGGCTGATCAAGTGAAAAATCGCAAACAAAACGAGTATTTCAAGGACTACATGATCGACATGCAAACAATGATGAGACCCCTGAAGATACCAGAGTACGAGCAATTGGAAGTTATATTAGAAAATTGCACTCCAGATTTGAGGATATTCGTTCGGCTGCACAGAGTCAGAAACCTAGATGAGCTGATGCAGTTGGCGGAAGAACATGAGATGCTTGAACAAGAACGATCAGATTTCCACCGCCCAAACAATGCTCAAGGAACACACAACAACCAATCAAGCCACAGAGGAGGAAATAATTACGGGCCACCAGTTACACAATGCCGAAGATGCCAAGACGACAGCAGGGAGAACAATTCAAGACCAAGCCAAGAAAATAAAAATATCCAAGAGGGAAGAGTCCCAAACCAGGCATGTCGCAGATACGGGGGAGCCGGACACTGGGCAAGGGAGTGCAACAATCAGAGACTCAATTTCTGTTGGCGGTGTGGAAGGATTGGGAAACGAACAAAAGAATGTTTTTGGAGTTCGGGAAACGAAAGGCGGTTCCAGCCTATCAGGGGGCGAGCAGGGACCCAGCCAACAAGCTCCTCAAAACTAATAGGCAAACTAACAGAGGAAGAGGATCAATTGTCAGCAATCATTGAAGTAGCAGGAGTCCAGATGAAAGCGACAATTGACTCCGGAGCCACGAGCAGTTTTATCAGCAAACAAATGTTGGAAACAGTGCAAAACAAAGGAGACCGAGAGACCACGAACAAGCAAGTATACATGGCGGACGGAAAGGTGAGAGACATAAACGAGCAGTGGACAGGATACGTTCGATTCGGAAACAAAGGAATAAACATAACATTTCTCATCATGCCAGACGGAATAGATGCTATAATCAAACTAATAGAGGAAGAGGATCGATTGTCAGCAATCATTGAAGTAGCAGGAGTCCAGATGAAAGCGACAATTGACTCCGGAGCCACGAGCAGTTTTATCAGCAAACAAATGTTGGAAACAGTGCAAAACAAAGGAGACCGAGAGACCACGAACAAGCAACTATACTTGGCGGACGGAAAGGTGAGAGACATAAACGAGCAGTGGACAGGATACGTTCGATTCGGAAACAAAGGAATGAACATAACATTTCTCATCATGCCAGACGGAATAGATGCTATAATCTTAGGATGGAATTTCTTAAGGCTGATGAATACCGAAATAGCATGCGGAGGCCACCGGATAAAAATTCCAACGGTGAAGAGGATGCAGGGCAGGATAACCGAACGCATATCGATCATGGTGACACAGAAGAAGATTGACTACATCCTAAACCAACTACGTGAAGCGAAGTTTATAAGCAGCCTAGACTTGAAGGATGGCTATTGGCAAATTCCGCTGGAAGAAAACAGCAGGCCAATGACAGCATTCACAGTCCCAGGGAAAGGTCTATTCCAATGGAAAGTGATGCCATTCGGGTTACACTCCGCATCAGCAACGTTCCAACGGGCACTGGACCAAGTCATTGGCCCAGACATGATACCAAACGCGTTCGCCTACCAAGATGACATAGTGGTAGTAAGCAAAACAATCAAGGAACACATGGACCACCTGCAAGAAGTGTTCAGGAGATTAAAAGAAGCAAACTTAAGAATAAACGCTGAAAAGTGTTAATTCTTCAGAAAGGAGCTAAAATTTCTAGGCCACTTGGTAACAGAAAACGGCATTGCAACAGATCCAGACAAGGTGGCAGCAATAGCCCAATTGATACCGCCCACGTGCACAAAAGAATTACGGCAATATCTAGGAGTGCCTTCGTGGTACATACGATTCGTACCAAATTTTGCTACGATAACACACCCGTTAAACGCACTGCTCAAGAAAAAAACCAAATGGCATTGGAGCGAAGAGCATCAGGCAGCATTCGAATCTGTAAAAGAAAAACTCACGAGTGACCCAGTATTGGCATGCCCAGACTTCACAAAAATGTTCGTACTCCAGACAAATGCAAGCAACATAGGATTAGGGGCCATATTGGTACAAAACACTGAGGATGGAGAGAGAGTGCTATCATACCTGTCAAGAGAATTAAACCCAGCGGAAAAGAACTATTTGGCAACAGAAAAAGAATGCCTAGCAATAGTGTGGGCAGTACGCAAGCTGAGACCATATCTCGAGGGATACCGGTTTAAGGTGGTGACAGACCACATGGCGTTGAAGTGGCTGAATAGTAAAGAGAGCCCCACGGGTCGAATAGCTCGATGGGCACTGGAATTACAACAATACGACTTCGAAATAGCGTATCGAAAGGGCAAATTAAACATTGTCGCCGATGCACTAACAAGACAACCGATGGAAGGGTGCAAAAGAATAATAGACAATGGCGCCCGATTGCGACAGGCAAACAAGGAATGTGAGTGGATCCAAAGCATAATAAAGAAAATACAACAACCACAGAAATATCCAGATTACGCATTAGAAAACAGCCAGGTATACAGGAATATTCCGCATAGAGCAGGCCAAGAAGAAGTAATATCATGGAAATTGTTTGTACCCAAGACACTACGGAACCAAGTGATGGAAGAAAATCACACTTCCATAACGGCAGGGCATACATTTAACAGGCGAACGATTACTAGAACGGCGTCAAGATATTATTGGCCAGGAATGCGAGATATCAGGAAATTCGTGGGAAACTGCACAACGTGTCAGCAATACAAACCCAACAACCAACAAGCAGCAGGGAAAATGCTAACACAAATACCGGAAGAACCATGGGCCACAGTATGCGCTGATTTTGTAGGACCATTTACCGAGGTCGAAACACGGAAATTCGATGCTACTAGTAATCATTGACAGGCTTTCGAAATGGACAGAACTGATACCGATGCGGAAGGCAACTGCAGAGAATCTAGTTAAGGCTTTTCGAGAGAGGATACTGTCTAGATTCGGAGCTCCGAAAGTGGTGATAACGGACAATGGAGTTCAATTCACTAGCAGAATATTCAAAAAAAATGCTAGAAGAATGGGGATGCCAACATCAACTGACAGCACCGTACACACCACAAGAAAATCCAACCGAGAGAGCAAATAGAACAGTAAAAACAATGATTGCTCAATTTACGGGGGAAAATCAACGCAACTGGGATGAAAGTTGGCCGGAAATAACACTGGCTGTAGAATGCCTGGCGCGTTATACGATAGTGTTACGACAGGCACAGAGGCGAAGGCAACACAAGTGCAAGAGCTGTTCGAGCTAATAAGACGTAATCTGGAGACGGCGGCACAAGATCAGGCACGTCACTATAACCTAAGGAGGAGAGAGTGGAGACCAACAATTGGAACCACAGTGTGGGCAAAAGAACACCATCTCTCGAATGCGGCCGACGGTTTTGCAGCAAAGTTGGCACCAAGATTTGAAGGCCCATATGAAGTGACAGGTTTTTTGTCTCCAGTTATATGTAAATTACGGCACAAAGAAACAAAAAAAACCAGGCAAGCACATATCAGCCAGATGAAACAACAAATATGTGAACAAACAGATGGCAAGAAACAAGATGAACAGTCAGTCGGGACGACCCTGATGACATGGCTGCGAGAAATTGAAAAAAAAACTCAAAACATGACACAGAAAATTTTTTTGCATTGAAATCATACAAAATCACAAAGTGCATTGGAAACATATAAGCAGGAACAAACAGAATATCAAAGTCACAAACCGCATACCAGAACAATATGAGTATATGTGAATATCGTAAATATACGGACGGCCAAATATGGATGAGAGAACAAAAAAAAAAAAAAAAGAAAAGAGAGGGGACCACACCGACACATGCGCATGAGATTGAGCATGTGAGCGGGCAGCCTCGCGATACACATACACATGCGCACGGTAACACAATAGTATTGGTGGGGCAGGGGCAGTAAAATGCGGCGTCGATAGTTAGAAAAGAGAGTCCAAATCTTGGAAAAGCGGTAAAAACTTAACAAAATCTAAGATGCGAGGTTTCCTGCGTGCAAAAATATGTGTCATGAAACAATTAAAATCGAAAGCTCGTAGAGTAATCATCAAAAAAAAAAATATTGTAATATGAATTTCTACCAAGTAGACAATGGCCAAGATGAAGGCGTAGTTCGAGGTGGTGCGGCACCGGGGGGCCCATTTATCATATGCGAACATCCATATCATATGGAATATCTCATATCATATGAAACGAAATTTATTCAATATCGCCCATTTATCATATGGGAAGATCCATATCATATAGAATATCTTATATCATATGAAACGAAATTTACTTAATATCGTCCATTTATCATATGGGAAGATCCATATCATATGGAGCATCTTACATGATATGAAATGAATTTATTGGTAAGTGGTACATTCAAACATAAATGGGCGATTTTAAGAAAGTGTGGCACAAAACCTACTTAGGTGGTGTGATGTCGAGCATAGTCAGTCATATGTTATATCGGTACAAGTCTCTAATATATATGGCTTATGCATTTATATTCGGCAATGTCTATTTATTTATTTATTATTATGAAGTTTAATGGTATTTATAAAAATACATATGAAAATTTATTGTTGAGTGGTACCTTCAAACATAAATGGGCGATTTTAAGAAAGTGTGGCACAAAACCTACTTAGGTGGTGTGATGTCGAGCATAGTCAGTCATATGTTATATCGGTACAAGTCTCTAATATATATGGCTTATGCATTTATATTCGGCAATGTCTATTTATTTATTTATTATTATGAAGTTTAATGGTATTTATAAAAATACATATGAAAATTTATTGTTGAGTGGTACCTTCAAACATAAATGGGCGATTTTAAGAAAGTGTGGCACAAAACCTACTTAGGTGGTGTGATGTCGAGCATAGTCAGTCATATGTTATATCAGTACAACTCTCTAATATATATGGCTTATGCATTTATATTCGGCAATGTCTATTTATTTATTTATTTATTATTATGAAGTTTAATGGTATTTATAAAAATACATATGAAAATTTATTGTTGAGTGGTACCTTCAAACATAAATGGGCGATTTTAAGAAAGTGTGGCACAAAACCTACTTAGGTGGTGTGATGTCGAGCATAGTCAGTCATATGTTATATCAGTACAACTCTCAAATACATATGGCTTATGCATTTATAATCGGCAATGTCTATTTATTTATTTATTATTATGAAGTTTAATGGTATTTATAAAAATACATATGAAAATTTATTGTTGAGTGGTACCTTCAAACATAAATGGGCGATTTTAAGAAAGTGTGGCACAAAATCTACTTAGGTGGTGTGATGTCGAGCATAGTCAGTCTTATGTTATATCAGTACAACTCTCAAATACATATGGCTTATGCATTTATATTCGGCAATGTCTATTTATTTATTTATTATTATTAAGTTTAATGGTATTTATAAAAATACATATGAAAATTTATTGTTGAGTGGTACCTTCAAACATAAATGGGCGATTTTAAAAAAGTGTGGCACAAAACCTACTCATGATGAACAGTGGTTGTTCAGTCATGTTGAAGTTTGCTCTAATTTAACCTTAATATGTCAATATAAGATAATGAAAAAGCCTACCATAGTATTTTAAGGTGTATGATGAAACGATTTTAGTATCGTTCTCTCTGCTGAAGTTTATTCACTGGTTATATTTGGATTTATCGTTAATACTTGGAATAAAATTATGGGCATTAAATTAGTTCTTAGTTTAATTGTTCATAATCTTTATTCGCATTTTATATGAGAAGGATTGAATAAGTATTGCATCATTAATTGTGTCATGTTTGCAACTTAAATAATTTGTTGTCACTTATATAGAGCAAAATTTTATTATACCCTTGCAGAGAGTATTATAAAATTGGTCAGATGTTTGTAACGCACAGAAGGAGACGTTTCCGACCCCATAAAGTATATATATTCTTGTTCAGCATGAGAAGCCGAGTCGATATAGCCATGTCCGTCTGTCCGTCTGTCTGTGCGTACGCGTTTTACTCAGCCATCTTAAGAGCTATTGGCATGAAATTTTTTTGTGGGCTTTTTTATTACCCGGGCTAGATAAAGTATGAAATTTGTCAGGATCGGGCCACTATATCATATAGTTCTAGAACAAACATTTTTGCAAAAATTGGAGTATCCCCATGAAATTTACCAATATGATAGTATTTGGCATAAATTGACAGATCCCAAAATTTGATCGGATAAATAGAACAGAAGTTACAGTCAACACAAATCGGTTCAAATGATGACCTAGTAGACAGCAAGCAGCGCTACCGGCAGCAAACAGCGCTGCTTGCTGCTCAAACAGAGCACATGCATACACACACACAGACGCAGCGCTACAAGAACTGTATGTGTATGCGTGTTGTGCTTTGCTTAGGGAATGATGCAAGAAGAAAGAAAATTTATTATAAAAAGAGAAATAATTTGAATGTTTTGTTTGTGAATTGATGAATTCAGTTGCAGGGAAAGAAATTTCAAAATGTAAAAAAATTATTGCGAAGGACTGCAAGGGTATATAAACTTCGGCATTGCCGAAGTTAGGTTCTTTGATATTTTTTTAATATCAATTTATTATCATTATTGAATTAATGTCATATAATTGTAATAAACTTGTTTGGGCTACAACTGAATCAAGACACTCTTTGCTGAAAAGAGAAAACTAACGAAGAGAGAGAGAGACCAAGAACAGCGCAAAATAATTTGAAGAGACAAACTTGGAGTTCCGTTACTTTAATTCTTTTCTTGCTTACTTCTTCTATGGATATTTCCAGAACTTTGAATTTTGTAAAAGACAGCATGGTTTGCTGTACTTGAATTTTTACTCTTGAAATTAATCTCGTTCGATGTGGTTGCATTTTGCCCACCGAAAATTGTACTACTTAGTTTTAAGTTAAAAAATAAAGCAACTTGAAGTTACCCTGATAATTTTATTCCTGCCAAATCGCAAGTGCCTCAAAGCCGCCTCGGTGGAAATCATCCGAAGGCCGCATCATACAAAGTGAGCAGTTTGGGGCTCCGCAAGGGCGCAGTCGTTAGCCAACATATTTTTGGTGCCGAAACCCGGGAGGATTGATCTTGGCGATTGGATTTGGAGTGTAATTACCAGTGAATAGACTGATTTGGGTGAGTACAATTTAACGTTGATGTGTTTGGGTAGGTGTTCATTATGGCTGAAAAACTGTTACCGTTGACTACGGAGCAAATCACATTAGTTACTTCGCTGGAGAAGTCATTGGCGCGGTATAAATCGGAGGAATCGGTACATACCGAGAGTCATCTGGAAGCCAGATTGGACTCGCTGGCCCACCTTCACGCAGATTTTCAGCGCAATCATCACCAACTGGTGCAAGCACGAGATAATGTGGAGATAAAGGGTCGTTATTTTGACAAAGACATCAGAGACTGTTTCGAAGAAACCTACATCATGGGAGTAGCTGAGATTCGAAATGAGTTGCAGAGACATAAGGATCGGAGAATCCCGGCGTCGACTGCATTTGATGAGTCTTGCTTGCATCAGACGGTGCATCAACAAATGGGATCAATTTTGGAGGAAGTGAAACTTCCAACAGTTAAACTGCCTACCTTCAGCGGGAAATTCATTGAGTGGCCGGCGTTTAAGGAGGTGTTTTTAACAAGAGTACACCACTGTGAGAAGCTGACGGACTTACATCGTTTTCATTATTTGAAGGATTCATTGGTTGGAGACGCAGCTAAGGATATTGAACATCGAACGCTAATAGCGGCGAACTATGAAGTGGCTTGGAGAATTTTTATGAATTTGAATGATAACAAGCGAGTGTTATTTTTACATTACATGGATGTGTTCGATCAGCAATCACCAATTAAATAAGGAGATGCGGAAAGTTTAAGAAGATTTGTGCAAACTTCCCGCTCATGTGTGAATTCATTGGAGAAGACTGGTGTGAGTGTGCGACAACAGTCTGAAATTTTAGTGTACTACATGATGAAGAGATTACCGAATCAATTAAGAGTGGATTGGGAGCGGTTAATATCTTCAACACAGAATCTGCCGAGCTTTGAGGAGCTCAGTCAGTATCTTGAAACACAGTACAGAACAATGATTACGGCGTCAGCTGGTAATATCGAGGGAATTTTATCACGGGATAGATATCGGAATGCACGGCCAGGTGTACATGGGTTACGAGTTAACCAGAACTACACAAAGACTTCATTTGTTACTCGAGAGACAGACCTATGCATTGTCTGTCAAGGGGATGGACACCTTATCGGAGTATGCAAGATATTCCAGGAGATGAGGCTATCGGAACGAAAGGCATGTGTTGTAAGGCATCGACTGTGTTTTAGATGCCTTAGACCAAATCACCGAATAGATGCATGTGACAGTGCGGTAAATTGTGAAAAATGTCAAGGTCGGCATCATACACTACTTCATGTAGACAAGTCAGGAGGCGAGAGATCGCTTGGCACACTAAAGAAGGGAGTTATCCCAACAGCATCTGCGAATGCTTTAAATGGAAAGTGTACAACAGAAATTGCGGTAAGGCATAAAGACGAGGTTTTATTACCAACAGCAACGGTGTGGGTAGAGTCGATAGAAGGCTATCCCTTACAGTTTAGAGCTTTTTTGGATCAAGGTTCACAAGTTTCGTTCATTTCAGAGAATGCAGCTCAGCAGCTACGTTTACGGCGCAAAAGGGCTCACCTCGCGATTACTGGATTACCAGATACTAAAATTACAGATGCGAGAGCACAGGTGGAGCTAGTCATAGGATCAATATACAACCCACATGCCAAATACAAGCTGCTCGCGTCAGTAATACCTATAGTGAGTAAGCGCATGCCAATCAAACGACTGCCATTTGAAGAGTGGACTCATCTGAAGGACTTACCGTTGGCCGATCCAAACTTTTTCAGTCCACAAGGAGTTGATATTTTGCTGGGAAATGATATCTACGATGAGCTGATGTTAGGAGAAGTGCATCGAGGAATACGTGGTATGCCTCTGGCGCAAAATACGCATTTGGAATACATTGTATCAGGGAAAACGAATCAGGAAGCTGGCAGCAGATCGTCCTACACCATAACGGTCCGTAAGAAGGAAGCTGATGAGATACTTGAACAATTGTTATGTAAGTTTTGGGAGCTAGAACAATTCGGGACGTGGGCTTTCAGTAGAGGATAACTGGTGCGAAGATTTCTTCGTTTAGACACATAGCCGAATGCCGTCTGGGAAATATGTTGTTCGTCTTCCTTTTCTTACTTACTTGGACAAATCAATGGTAATTGGAGAATCATATAAAGGCGCGTTAAAACGATTACATTCTCTGGACAGACGGTTGCGAAGCGATGCGAGTTTGAAGAACGCTTATGTTGGCACGATAAATGAATATCTGGAGCTGGGTCAAATGGAACGTGTGACGTCACGGACTAGTAAGATGGGCAATCCTGCATTGGGGGGGAGTCGATCATTGTTACCTACCGCATCACCCAGTCATAAAGGAATCGTCATCAACTACGAAGGTACGAGTTGTCTTCGATGGATCGAGCAAGACGAGTAATGGGAAATCACTTAATGAGATTCTAGCAATTGGTCCAAAATTGCACGTACATCTTCAAGGAATCATTCTCAATTGGCGAGGGCTAAAATGGGTATTTATGGCGGATGTTGAAAAAATGTACAGATGTATTAATGTTCCACCCGACGACGCGCACTACCAACGTATTCTATGGAATCCGGACACTAGTGATCATGTGGCAGAATATGCCTGCACAACGGTAATGTTTGGAACTAGCTCCGCACCTTATTTAGCCATGAGAGTTATGAAACAATTAGCTATGGATGAAAGCGAGAAGTATCCACTGGCGGTGAATGTTGTGAATCATCAAATGTATGTAGATGACATACTGTCTGGTGGCGAAAGTATTGCAGAGACGGAGGATGTCAAGAACCAAGTGATTGGAATGCTTCGTAGTGGTACATTTGAACTAAGGAAGTGGGCGAGTAATTGCCCAAAGCTATTAGAGAACATACCAGTTGAGCATCGAGAATCAAGCGGATTGATACACGTAGAAGGTAATGATACTATTCGCACTTTAGGTCTCTACTGGAGTCCTAAGGAAGATGAGTTCCGTTTTGCTTTGAATGTCGTTCCACCAACGAGCTCACCTACAAAGAGGAAAATACTATCAGCAATTGCACGACTGTTTGATGCCATGGGATGGCTTCGTCCGATAATTATTACTGCCAAAATTCTCATGCAGCATCTATGGAAGGAGAAAATTGGCTGGGATAGCACACTACCGGACACTATTAAGAGAGAATGGGAGAAATTCGTGAAGGAGTTACCAAACATAGTAACTATACGAATACCACGGCATGTTACATGGGGGTTACCGGGTGGTGTGGCTAAACTGCACCTGTTTTGCGATGCGTCGTCATGGGCATATGGAGCTGCAGCTTACTTACGCTTCCCAATTGGAGAGGATAAGTATCACACAGAGTTGTTATTGTCAAAGGGGAAAGTATCGCCAACTAAACAACAACTAACCACACCTAGGGCAGAGTTATGTGCTGCGCTTGAAGCAGCCAAAATCTATAAGTATCTAAGGGAGAATCTAAGAATTAACATTAATTATTCGAACACTATTTTTTGGTCAGATTCTATGATAACCATCAGTTGGATCCGTGGTGGAGCTGCCAACTGGAAAGTATTTGTGTCCAATCGAATAAACAAAATCCTGGAAATCTCAGACGAAAGGCAATGGAGACACGTCGCATCGAAAGATAACCCTGCAGATTATCTAAGCCGTGGCATGAGTGCACCCAAGTTGGCATCGTGTGAATTATGGTGGCATGGGCTATCATGGTTACAAGGATCGGACATCGAATGGCCTTGTAATGTTATTGATCAGGATTCGATGTCGGTTGTTTACAGTGAAGTCAGAAAGGTGACCTGTCATAACATAGCAGTAAAAGAAATGCCATATGAAGCATTTATCAACAAGTATTCATCGTATACACGACTCGTATGGATTATATCATATATAAAACGTTTCGTATTTAATTGTCGTACATCTGTGGCAGAACGAAGAGGATTAGGACTCTCAATTGTGGAATTAGAGGGCCTACGTGAATTGATTAGGATGGTGCAGAAGGATTGTTTTGACTCTGAATGGAAGGCGCTATCGAAAGGAAGGGGAATAGCAACGGACAGCATACTACTGTCTCTTAGTCCGTATTTTGATTCGAACAAACGTGTTTTACGTGTCGCAGGCAGACTCCGAGATTCCCTGTTGCCCATAAATGAAAAATATCCTTATATATTACCGTATAAACATCCATTTACAGATCTGGTCATATCTTACAGTCATATTTGCACCTTGCATGGTGGAACCTCACTAACACTGAATTTTATAAGGAAAAATATCTCGATTGTTAATGGACGCAATGCAGTTCGGTGTGGAATTTATAAATGTATCACATGTTTTAAGATGAAGCCTCAATTTGCAGGTTAGAAAATGGGAATGTTAACAGCAGTACGGGTACGCCCTTCTAGAGCATTCCTATCCGTTGGAGTGGACTACGCTGGATATTTCGCCCTGCAAAGGAAGAGGACGTGTATCCCAGAAGGGATATATTGCTGTGTTCGTATGTCTAATGACGAAAGATATTTATTTGGAACCAGTTGGAGATCTGACCTCAGATGCGTTTATAGGAGCATTTAACCGTTACATTGGCAGACGTGGCCTATGCACAGACGTTTATAGTGACTGCGGTACAAATTTTATTGGAGCCAACAAAAAATTGCAAGTGGACAAACTGGCATATTGTTCGTACATTACGAAACATATTGCACCAACATTATTGAGAAAGGGAATCACCTGGCATTTCAACCCATTTCAAGTATCATCTGAAGAGAACCCTCGGAGAACAAGTTTTAACATTTGAGGAAATGGCAACTACGTTGGCGCAAATTGAGTCTTGTTTAAATTCAAGACCTTTATGTCCCCTATCAAATGATCCCGACGATTTAATGGTATTAACACCCGGTCACTTTCTGATCGGTGAAGTGCCTTTAGCACCTCCTGCTCCGGAATTTGTCAATATTATGCACAACAGTTTTGGAGAAGATGGAACTCTGAATATTTATCACGATTACAAAGGAGACCAAAATGGCTGCAGACCAAGGAAAATCTAACAGTTGGATGCATAGTGCTCATCAGGGACGAGCGATTCCCCTCTCATCCATGGCCTCTAGGTCGGGTTATGGAGACACATGCAGGACCCGATGGACTAGTGAGAGTGGTGACTTTGAAAACGGTCAATGGGCTCATGAAACGACCGGTAGCCAAACTCTGTCCATTGCCTATTCAGGAGAATTGGATGGAGAATGACACCAACCCTACACATAATCGTTAAATTGTTACTTTTTCGTTTCAATTTATTCTTTTCTTCAGGACGTGAATTTGATGATAAGGATCGTCATCATCAAAGGGGGGAGAATGTTTGGGCTACAACTGAATCAAGACACTCTTTGCTGAAGAGAGAAAACGACCGAAGAGAGAGAGAGAGACCAAGAACAGCGCAAATTACTTTGAAGAGACAAACTTGGAGTTCCGTTACTTCTTACTTCTTCTATGGAAATTTCCAGAACTTTGAATTTTGTAAAAGACAGCATGGTTTGCTGTGCTTGAATTTTTACTCTTGAAATTAATCTCGTTCGATGTGGTTGCATTTTTGCCCACCGAAAATTGTACTAGTTTTTAGGTTAAGAAAATAAAGCAACTTGAAGTTACCCTGATAATTTTATTCCTGCCAAATCGCAAGTGCCTCAAAGCCGCCTCGGTGGAAATCATCCGAAGGCCGCATCATACAAAGCGAGCAGTTTGGGGCTCCGCAAGGGCGCAGCAGTTAGCCAACACAGTTAGCCAAATAGCAAAATTCTGAAAGTCACTACCAGAAATCAAAGTAAGAGTAGCGCCACTCAAGCTGGTGACCCTATTATGAAATAATGATAAAGAAAAAGAAGCAATACTGTTTACGTTAACCAAACATACAAAAACTCGATTGACTATAACTGAAACGCCACAACTGGCTTTCGACAGGGTAATTGTCCATTTCCAAAGTCAGAACAAGGAAATGTATACGCAGTAACATTAATCTGCGATCTAACAAAATACCTTGTAATAATACCAATAAGAGACAAAAGTGCAAAAAAAGTAGGAAAAGCTATATTTGAAGATTTTATTCTGCGGTACGGTCCAATGAAGACGTTGATTACGGACATGGGAACAGAATATAAAAATTCAATAATTCAAGATTTATGCAATTAATTTATGCATATTAAAAACACATTTTCTACTGCACATCATCACCAGACTGTGGGCACTGTGGTGCGAAGCCACCGAACACTTAATGAGTTCATACGTTCATTCATTTTAATCAACAAAACTGACTGGGATGTATGGTTACGATAGTTCCCAAATTGTTTCAATACAACACCCTCTATGGCACATGACTATTGTCTATATGAGCTGGTATTTGGTAAAACTTCAAATTTATCTAAACAAATTAATAGCATCGACAGGATAAATCCAATTTATATCGAAGATAGGGATAACATTTTAATTAAAGATACAAGTATAAAAAACACATAGTACATAAAGATAGGTTAACAGTTTTTCCTAATCATTTAGAAAACATTAAAATAAAAAAAAAAAAATGTAAAAACCAAATTTTCATATTTTAAATTTGTTGGTTTTTTGCCGGCTTGAGGTCGCAATTGTTGGTTGAATAAAAAAACAGTTTGTTTTTATTTTTCTTCTCCGATATATTTCGACCACTCATCGGTGGTCGTCTTCAGGGGGCAACTATAAAAACAATTAATTGTGATTAACTTAACATTACTTTAACAAACAAGAAACACCTACTTATTTGTTACACGTCCGCACACTGTGACGTGGAGCTACACACTGACTTGTCCCTAATAAATGCCTGTATAAATGCGCGCAGTTGTCTGTATCTACCTTATAATTAAGTCTTATATTTGTCGGGGTATTTATTATGTGCAGCATCTCTAAAGTGTAACGTTTGTTGTAATGTTGTTCTTGGTCTACTATGTTTACTTCGTCAAAATTTGGGGAATGTCGACTGGCGGCACAGTGGGCCATAAGCGCCGTTTTTGTGCATTGGAGTGCTGACGAAGTTTGTAGTCAGATCTATGTTGTGCTAGTCTGGTTTTTAGCCTCGATTTGGTTGTCCCTATATACATCTTATCACAGTTTTCCTAATTGGTCCCCTTGCACGGTATTTTATATACTACGTTGCTCTTGTCCATTGTATCAATCCTACTTTTTGTTCTGTTAAAAATACTCCGTAGTGTGTTATTGGGTTTATGTGCTATCTGAATTTGTTCGATGTCATAGCAATCTGAGTTTGCTAATCTTTCCGATAGTTGTGGGACATATGTGACGGACATAAAGCGTTTTGTCGGAACATCTTTATTGGTTTTCTTATTGCGAGATTTTAGTAAAGTCCTTATGGTGTGGTTTGGAAAGTCATTATCCTTTAAAATTTGTCGTATTTCTTCCTTCGTTTCTTCATGAAAAATTGGGTCCGATATATTGAGCATCCGTTGTATACAACCTCTTGCTGTATTCATTATCATCGACTTCAGATGTTTGGAGTTGAAGTTAATTATTCGTCCTGATGCTGTTGGTTTTTTGTACCATTTTAATTTTAGTTCATTTCCTCGTCTGTGTATTGATGCGTCTAGATCATGTTAATTTGTTGTCATTTTCTAATTCTATTGTAAACTTTATGTTTCTGTCAAATGAATTTAGGTTGTCAAGTGTGTTTTGGATCTCGTCTTCTTTAATTATGGCACAAAGGTCATCTACATATTTCGTCATAACTCTAAGTGGTCGCTGCAGTGTTCTCATCATTTTGTCTAAGAGTTCTTCCATGATTATGTCAGCTATTATTGGTGACGCTGGTGAGCCCATAGGCATTCCTTTTAGTTGTGTGTATATGTTGTCCTTATATTTAAAATATCTGTTCTCTTGTATGCAAAAACGTACTATTTCCATAAATGTTAATTTTGGAATGTTAGTGTGCGCTTTTATTTTTATCCACTTTTCTCTAATAGTGTCAAGTGCTAATTCTATTAGAATACTTGGAAAAAGTGAGACTACGTCAAATGATATTAATCTTTCATCGTCGCATATGTATGTGTCATTAATCCTTGTCTTAAATTCTGAGGCGTTCTTTACATTGTATGTTGAGTCTGCCGTTATAGTTTTTAATATGTTGACTGATGTATTTGCATAGTCCGTATGATGGAGAACCAATTGATGAGCAGATTGGTCTCAATGGCGTACCTTCTTTATGAATTTTAGGTAATCCATATATTCTTGGTGGATTTGATGTGTTTGTTAGAAGCTTATTTCGTTCGGTCCGTGAAATAAGTTCATGTTTGTATAATTTTTCCACCAATTCGATGTTTTTGGTCTGTAGTCTAGTGGTTGGGTCCTTCCTTACAGTTCTATATGTATTTAAGTCGTTAAGTATACTATCCATTTTTTTTGTCATACTCAGTTTTATGCATTGCAACTGTCTTATTCCTTTGTCTGAAGTTAAAATTAGTATGTCATCATTCTGTCTAAGAAATTTCCTTGTTTGCTCCACTGTGTCAAGTATTGCACGATCAGCTGCGTCTTCTTTGTTAGATGTTTTGTGGTCTTTTATTAATAAAGAGAATTTTGTGCGTGCTTCGTCTTGTTTTTCTTTGTCTTTAAGAGTCTGTACTAGCTTCTCTCCGTCTGCTATGTATTTAAAGAGAGGGAATCTTCTCTTCTCTACTGGGATTGCGAACTTAGGGCCTTTCGCCAGTAACGCTTTTACGTCGTTCGGGAATTCTGTATTCGTCTTGTTTACAAACCAATCGTTTGTGTTGTTGTTGTTGTTGTTGTTCAAGAGGACGCTGTTCCGTTGTTTTCGTAGTCTTTCATGTTTGGATTCAAGATGTCTCTTCAAAGTTGTTGTTAATTTTTCGGCTATTGTGTTCTCACTCTTCATAAATGTTTTGAAATCATTTTCGTCCAGCTGTTCTTGTACTTTTTTTTTGGCTAATTATTTTTGTTTTATTGGCCGAATTTGTGCTCAGGGAACATTTTAAAAAAATTTGTGAAAATCATAACTTGTATTTTGAACGGAAGGCCGCGAATTATTATGCTGGTATAAAATTTTGGGACTAACTATAACAATTGAGAAATTTTGATTAACAAGTATCATAAAAAAATTAGTTAGACTTAAGTTTTACTAAATTTTTTTTAAAATGTAGGAATTCAAAATTGTCCCAAAATTTATCAGCAACGACTCAAAATAAGATATTTTCGCAAAAGTTACTCACCATTTGGACATTAAGCAAAATGTTGGAAAGACATACGCATAATTTTCACACAAGATATTAAGCTTATTAATAAACATAACATAATCGAGAAGTTCAACAGTCAAATGATTTTAAACATTTATGGAAACAGCAATACTTTACATCTACAACATGACTAACGAACAGCGTCCTTACAACAACAACACGTTGGTTTGTAAACAAGACGAATATGCGAATTCCGAAGACGTAAAAGCGTTACTGGCCCTAGTTCTCGTGGAAGTGAATTCCCTCTCTTTTAATACATAGCAGACGGAGAGGAGCTAGTACAGACTCTTAAAGACAAAGAAAAACAAGAGGAAGCACGCACAAATTTTCTTTATTAATAAAAGACCACAAAACAAAAAGATTAACTAGGAAAAAAGAACTCAATGAGACATATTAATTTTAAAATGGATAGTATACTTACGATTAATACATTAAACCCAACCACACACAACCAAAAACAAGTGACATCACGACTTGCAAGATGCAAAAAACCTAAATAAAGACGCCACAATCTGTTCATCAATTGTTAACGGACATGCAAATTATGTCAACACTAAAAATATAAAGAAGACATTTGACGTAGTCTCACTTTATTTTTTTTTTTTCCAAGTATTCCAATAGAATTGGCACTTGACACCATTAGAGAAAAGTGGACAAAAATAAAAACGCACACTAACATTCCAAAATTAACATTTATGGAAATAGTACGTTTTTGCATACAAGAGAACAGATATTTCAGATACAAAGACAAGATATACACACATCTAAAAGGAATGCCTATGGGCTCACCAGCGTCACCGATAATAGCTGACATAATTATGGAAGAACTCTTAGACAAAATGATGAGAACACTGCAGCGACCACTTAGAGTTATGACGAAATATGTAGATGACCTTTGTGCCATAATTAAAGAAGACGAGATCCAAAACACACTTGACAACCTAAATTCATTTGACAGAAACATAAAGTTTACAATAGAATTAGAAAATGACAACAAATTAACATATTTAGACGCATCAATACACAGACGAGGAATTGAACTAAAATTAAAATGGTACAAAAAACCAACAGCATCAGGACGAATAATTAACTTCAACTCCAAACATCTGAAGTCGATGATAATGAATACAGCAAGAGGTTGTATACAACGGATGCTCAATATATCGGACCCAATTTTTCATGAAGAAACGAAGGAAGAAATACGACAAATTTTAAAGGATAATGACTTTCCAAACCACACCATAAGGACTTTACTAAAATCTCGCAATAAGAAAACCAATAAAGATGTTCCGACAAAACGCTTTATGTCCGTCACATATGTCCCACAACTATCGGAAAGATTAGCAAACTCAGATTGCTATGACATCGAACAAATTCAGATAGCACATAAGCCCAATAACACATTACGGAGTATTTTTAACAGAACAAAAAGTAGGATTGATACAATGGACAAGAGCAACGTAGTATATAAATACTGTGATAAGATGTATATAGGGACAACCAAATCGAGGCTAAAAACCAGACTATGAGACTTAATTATAAGGTAGATCTACAGACGTTATTTTTAAACAACTGCGCGCATTTATACAGGCATTTATTAGGGACAAGTCAGTGTGTAGCTCCACGTCACAGTGTGCGGACGTGTAACAAATAAGTAGGTGTTTTCTTGTTTATTAAAGTAATGTTAAGTTAATCACAATTAAATGTTTTTATAGTTGCCCTGAAGACGACCACCGATGAGTGGTCCAAATATATCGGAGAAGAAAAATAAGAACAAACTGTGTTTTTCATTTTTGTTTTTATTCGACCAACAATTTGACCTCGAGCCGGCAAAACATTCAACTTAAATTTTAAATTTAATATCAAATGTGTTTGGTAAAAATCATATAATTATGTTTTTAATAACACATTAAATAATAACATTATTCTGGTTGATCCCGCCAGTAGTTATACATATGCTTGTCTCCAAGATTAAGCCATGCATGTCTAAGTACACACGAATTAAAAAGTGAAACCGCAAAAGGCTCATTATATCAGTTATGGTTCCTTAGATCGTTAACAGTTACTTGGATAACTGTGGTAATTCTAGAGCTAATACATGCAATTTAAACACGGACCTTCTGGGACGTGTGCTTTTATTAGACTAAAACCAAGCGATCATTTAATCGTTTTATTGGTTGAACTCTAGATAACATGCAGATCGTATGGTCTTGTACCGACGACAGATCTTTCAAATGTCTGCCCTATCAACTTTTGATGGTAGTATCTAGGACTACCATGGTTGCAACGGGTAACGGGGAATCAGGGTTCGATTCCGGAGAGGGAGCCTGAGAAACGGCTACCACATCTAAGGAAGGCAGGAGGCTCGTAAATTACCCACTCCCAGCTCGGGGAGGTAGTGACGAAAAATAACAATACAGGACTCATATCCGAGGCCCTGTAATTGGAATGAGTACACTTTAAATCCTTTAACAAGGACCAATTGGAGGGCAAGTCTGGTGCCAGCAGCCGCGGTAATTCCAGCTCCAATAGCCTATATTAAAGTTGTTGCGGTTAAAACGTTCGTAGTTGAACTTGTGCTTCATACGGTTAGTACAACATACATTTGTAGTTAGTACTATACCTTTATGTATGTAAGCGTATTATCGGTGGAGTTCTTATATGTATTATATGTACTTTTTTATATATTCCTCCTATTTAAAAACCTACATTAGTGCTCTTAATCGAGTGTTTTTGTTGGCCGGTACAATTACTTTGAACAAATTAGAGTGCTTTAATGCCTGAGTATTCTGTGCATGGGATAATGAAATAAGACCTCTGTTCTGCTTTCATTGGTTTTCAGAGCAAGAGGTAATGATTAATAGAAGCAGTTTGGGGGGCATTAGTATTACGACGCGAGAGGTGAAATTCTTGGACCGTCGTAAGACTAACTTAAGCGAAAGCATTTGCCAAAGATGTTTTCATTAATCAAGAACGAAAGTTAGAGGTTCGAAGGCGATCAGATACCGCCCTAGTTCTAACCATAAACGATGCCAGCAAGCAATTGGGTGTAGCTACTTTTATGGCTCTCTCAGTTGCTTCCCGGGAAACCAAAGCTTTTGGGCTCCGGGGGAAGTATGGTTGCAAAGCTGAAACTTAAAGGAATTGACGGAAGGGCACCACCAGGAGTGGAGCCTGCGGCTTAATTTGACTCAACACGGGAAAACTTACCAGGTCCGAACATAAGTGTGTAAGACAGATTGATAGCTCTTTCTCGAATCTATGGGTGGTGGTGCGCATGGCCGTTCTTAGTTCGTGGAGTGATTTGTCTGGTTAATTCCGATAACGAACGAGACTCAAATATATTAAATAGATATCTTTAGGATTATGGTGTTGAAGCTTATATTGCCTTCATTCATGGTAGCAGTAAAATGTTTATTGTGTTTGAATGTGTTTATATAAGTGGAGCCGTACCTGTTGGTTTGTCCCATTATAAGGACACTAGCTTCTTAAATGGACAAATTGCGTCTAGCAATAATGAGATTGAGCAATAACAGGTCTGTGATGCCCTTAGATGTCCTGGGCTGCACGCGCTACTATGAAAGTATCAACGTGTATTTCCTAGACCGAGAGATCCGGGTAAACCGCTGAACCACTTTCATGCTTGGGATTGTGAACTGAAACTGTTCACATGAACTTGGAATTCCTAGTAAGTGTGAGTCATTAACTCGCATTGATTACGTCCCTGCCCTTTGTGCACACCGCCCGTCGCTACTACCGATTGAATTATTTAGTGAGGTCTCCGGACGTGATCACTGTGACGCCTTGTGTGTTACGGTTGTTTCGCAAAAGTTGACCGAACTTGATTATTTAGAGGAAGTAAAAGTCGTAACAAGGTTTCCGTAGGTGAACCTGCGAAAGAATCATTATTGTATTTTCCAACCGTTATTAAAGTAAAGTAATACCAAATTAAAGTAAAGATATATTAAATGAAAATGAAATTAAAGATGAGAAACATAAAAGTCAATTTAATAAAATATTTGTTTGATTTGATTTGATTTTGATTTTGAATTGATTTTGAAGAATAAGAAAAAGAGTATAAATTTTATATAACAATTTGACGGTGGAAATATTTAGGTTTAGGTTTAGGTTTGGCAACCCATAAATAAAAATTATGTATTCCGATCTGAAATTGAAAATGATTTTTGTATATCTTTATTTATCTGCGTGTATATGTACCATAATATACAGGCGTTGCGTATTGTATTGGCCATTATTGGTTTTGGTCAAGTTTTTAAATTATCAAGTCCAGTATTCAATCATTTATGTTATCTAAGACATTTCGCAGCATTCGTTTGGGTTAAGGTTTTATTGAAGGAATTGATATATGCCAGTAAAATGGTGTATTTTTAATTTCTTTCAATAAAAATATTATTGACGTAATGAAATAAACAAACAATTTATTAATCACTCTAAGCGGTGGATCACTCGGCTCATGGGTCGATGAAGAACGCAGCAAACTGTGCGTCATCGTGTGAACTGCAGGACACATGAACATCGACATTTTGAACGAATATCGCAGTCCATGCTGTTATGGTACTTTAATTAATTTTAGAGTGCTGCTTGGACTACATTGAGGGTTGTAAGACTATGCTAAGTAAGTTGTTTTAGTATTTTACGAAATATTAAAACATATGGTATGTAGTGGTGATTTATTGATCGTTACTATATTTATTTATTATTTAATATTTGAATTGTTTGATGACAATCGAGTTCAATATATTGTTAAGATTTTAAACAAACATATGTACTTATAAAAAATAACACTAGACTTCTTATGGACCTTGACGTGCGATTTAGATGACAGTCTCTTTGCGAATGACCCGCGGCCTCTTTAACAAGCTCTCTCTCAACTTATACAACGATCGTATGCCCTGCTCTCTCTCAACTACTAGAATGTTCGGCCACTACGCGTTTGTCTCCTCTCTTCTATCACTTCGGATTGCTCTCTCTCAATTCCATTTCCCACATTCGGCCCTCCTGACGGTACATTCGACCCGAATGACGGTCCCCACAATTTCATATATTCCGATACAGTTGATGTCCTATTAGGCCCTTCCGCTTGTCCGACTTTCTCTACTTCATATCTTCCATGATTTTTAATCGCCGTTACCTTATATGGTCCTAAATACTTTCCTTTAAGTTTCAGACCAACGCCATATTGGGTACGCTTAATAGCAACCAAATCATTTATTTTGAATCGTTTTCCCTCTTTTCTCTTTAGATTAGCTGACTTCTTGTTCTCCTCTTGAATTTGTTTTATATTTTCAACTGCCTCCATTCGTATTTTCTTCCTATGTTCTTCTAGTTCTTCGATTAGAAGATCATCAAGTAGTTCTATAAGGTCGACATCCTCTGATCTACGCATGTCAATACCAGTTAGGATCTTAAAGGGAGCGATCTTAGTACTTCTAGGTGCCGTATCGTTGATGATTTGCTGAACTTTCCCTACGTGTTTATACCATGAAACTGGATTATCTAAACTCATTTTAGCTAACATTGGAATAACAATCTTGTGAATCCTTTCAACCTGCCCATTTCCTCGCGGTACTCCGGTGGTAATCAATAAATGCACGATGTCGTTATCCTCGCAATACTTTTTGAAGATGTGTGAAGTAAAAGCCGCGCCTCTATCAGATATCAATCGTACTGGGTTCCCAAAATTTGTCGCTTGAACTTCTAAGCACCGTATCACTTCATCTACGCCTGTGCTCCTGGTGGGATACAACCAAACGTACTTAGAAAAACCATCTATTATAACCAACAAGTAATTATACCGTTTATTCGTAAGTTCCATTGGTCCGACGTGATCAATATGGTAAGAACAAAGTGGTTTGTCACCCTTTTCTATTGAAGTTAGATATCCCTCTCTTTTGCCAGCCTTTGCGTTAACAACAATACACTCCACACAACTATGTACCACACGAATAACCTTATCTCTCAATTCGGGAATATAGTATGATTTCTCGATCAAATCTTGCGTTTTCTTGACGGAAAAATGGCCCTGGGTATGCGCAAGTCTAATAATCTCATGTTCCATTTCCGAAGGTACTACAATCAACTCACAATTAGGGTCTTTAAAGAGGATTTCGTTATCTATATAGAAGTCTTTATAACATTCCTTTTCGACTAGCGTCCTTACTGCCTTGGTCCACTCATCTTGCAACTGAGCTTCTTTTAATCGATGTTTAATAGTGTCCTCAACAAGCATAAAACATGCGAAACGACTCAACGCATCGACGTGCCTCATTTGAGTACCTGATCGATGTACAATAACATAATCAAAATCTTGAAGATACATAGCCCAACGAGCAACTCTCAAAGGAACATCTTTCTTCTTCATAGTCATAGCGAATGCGTTACAATCAGTAACTATGGTGAATCGAGATCCTAGGACATAAACACGCCATTTGGTTAGTGCTCCAATTATAGCAAGCACTTCGAGTTCGTAAGAATGATACCTTTCTTCACACAATTTTGTCTTACGACTCATATATTCAACGGGATGAAATGAATTATCCTCTGATTGCTTTTGTAACAAAGCTGCCCCAAATCCGTATTTTGAAGCATCCGCATGTATTTCAGTTTGCAATTTCGGGTTAAACAATTTAAGGACGGGTTCTTTAGTCAACGCAGCTCTTAGTTCTTCGAAAGCGAGTTTGTGTATATCTTTAAATTCAAACTTCGAATCCTTACGCATTAAATCGGACAACTGCTTCGCGATTACTGCATAACTCTCAATAAATTTTCTAAAATAGGAAGTTAGACCCAAAAATCTTTGTAACCCCTTTTTGCTACTTGGGATGGGAAAATTCGAAACAGCTCTAATCTTTTCTTTGCTCGGCGTTATGGTACCATTTTCTACATCATACCCTAAAAATAGAACTTTTCGTTGCAGCATCTGACATTTACTCCAATTAATTCGTAACCCGTTTTTTGCTGACACGTCTAGTACGCGTTTTAGCTTGGCCAAACCATCATCTATACCTGCACTTGGAATGATGATGTCGTCCATGTAGACTACACAATCATTTGCTTTAATCAAATCTCGTAACACAACCATTATGAATCTTGTAAATACAGCTGGTGAATTAGAAATACCGAAAGGAACATACAGGAATTCATATTGTCCACTCTGAGTAACAAAAGAAGTGTATTTCTGAGAGCTTTCTACTACCGGTACATGGAAAAATCCGTTTGTTAAGTCTAAAGTTGAAAACATATTGGCACCTTGCAACTTTTCTAAAACGCTGTCCATATGAGCCATGGGAAAGTTATCACGAAGTATCTTTTCATTTAGTTTCCTGTAGTCACAGCATAAACGCTTCTGACCATTCTTTTTCGAGACTAATACAACTGGAGACGCGTACTCAGAAGTACTGGTTTTAATTATTTTCTCTGCTAGCCATTCTTGAATTTGTTTGTCAACGATTTCCTGGTCACAAAGGGCTAAACGTCTCGGGTGCTGATAGACAGGTATTTCGTCGCTCAATATAATTTTCATGCTTACTGGTGCGTTTGCATTTCTTTTTGGTTGGTAGTTTCGAATTAATTTCTCTACTTCCCCTTTTATCAAATGGTTCAAATGCGAAAGATTTATGTCCGGACTCTTATCACTCTCTTCAATATTTGTGATGAAGATATTTCCAATCTCTCCCGCCCACTGAGTATCTGACTCATTTTGTTCTCTCTTTGGTATACTATGAGTGTGACAAACTTCTATATCGTTGCGAATAGCAATCTTAGATCCATTTGCTGTTACACTTATATTGACAGTGTTCAATATTGTTCGACCTAGTATATATATAACTATATATAACTATATAACTAAAGCATCCACTTTCACTGGTATTTTAAAACTACCGAAAGTCAACACCTTACTGTCGCCAATTCCTGTTAAGTGTCTAGCTCCGCCTAATAACGGTTTCGAGCCAATCATAAAATAAATTTTTCTTCGCATAAGACATAAACCAGCGCCAGTATCTACAAGTCCTTTAAATATAACGTTAGAATATACGACGTCTTTAAGTTCTAACCCTGGCGGAGTAAATTCGCTTGACGGCTGTATTACTACATCTTCATTTTCTACCACGTTTGTATTTCTCTCGTATTTAATTGCATTTTCTGGTTTGCACTGGGCCATTCGATGTCCTACTTTACCACATTTAAAACACTTTTTGATCGTTCTTTGGACAGTCTCGTCTGATATGTGATGTATCACCGCATCCGTAGCACTTTCGATTTTTAGATGTATCTATTATTGTACCCTGATTAATCTTTTTTCCTGACTGAGCCTCAAACTTGTTTAACGACTTGTGTGAAGCACGCACTTTCTGATACGTTTCTATTTGAAATTTCAGTTGCTCTAGATTCCTGGCTTGAAATAGAATAGGTTTATTTACTTGTGAGTCTGGAATGCCCTTTACAAAGTATTCTATCAAGCTCTCATCGTCCAAATTCACTGGTTTGGCAATTTCCATTAAGGCATACAAATATTCATGTAAAGTCTCCTCTCTTTTCTGAGAACGTTGCGATAATATTCTATGAATCTCAGCTGCTGATCGTTTCGAACCAAATTCCTTGCGCAATGCTGTTTTTAATATCTCCCAATTGTGTATACCATGTTGACTCCGAATAAATGATTTAGCTGCCGCAGCTAACAACTGTTTGGCGTATATAAAGGTCTGTAGCTTGTCCCATTGTACTGTAATAGCACACTCTTCTATCTCTTGCACCCACAAATCAATATCGGGACTACCTGAGGCGGAAAAATAGGATACACTGCCCTCAACATCTTTTAAGGTGTACCAAGATCGACCAAAATTATTTGTAGGCAGTTCGCCTGTAGCTGTAACTACTGATTCAACTTCATCTTCGCTATCCTGGTCTTGAATATTGTAATGAGTAAGAAGTCTATTCTGTAATTCACGTTTTCTTCCCACTGTGTTCAATTCGGCCAACTTGTTTCGCAAATCTGCGACTCGCAATGCCATAACCTCGTCAAGCTCCATATTACAATATTTTCTTTTGTTCGATACCAATAATTATTGCTAAGGTTAGTTTTAATAAATTCAATAAAGGTTAGAACTATCTACATATAGTCCCCAAAAATTTACCCAACTCCGCTCCTGTCCCACGAAGTCTTCGTTTAAATTCTGCCAGCGGATTATCTGGCCTCTTCTAACGTTTTGTCTCTTGCCGCGTCCAGCTTTGCCTCTGCCTCTGCTTACGTTTCACCTCACGCTACGTCCAGCTTTGCCTCTGCCAACGGGTTGCCTCTGCCTCTGCTGACGTTTTGCCTCACGCTACGTCCAGCTTTGCCTCTGCCAACGGATTGCACCTGCCTCTGCTTACGTTTAACCTCACGCTACGTCCAGCTTCGCCTCTGCCAACGGGTTGCCTCTGCCTCTGCTGACGTTTTGCCTCACGCTACGTCCAGCTTCGCCTCTGCCAACGGGTTGCCTCTGCCTCTGCTGACGTTTTGCCTCACGCTACGTCCAGCTTCGCCTCTGCCAACGGGTTGCCTCTGCCTCTGCTGACGTTTTGCCTCGATTCGCTCTGTCCAAATGTTTCTAGACTGTTCTAGAAAGATTCACTGATCGCCGTCCGTTACCAAACGTGCTCGTGCATGTAGTGTCTGCTTCGTAACGTATTTGGGCATCAACGATTTTACGCAACAAATCTAGCACAGCCTATCTCGCTTGCTCTTACACAATGATGCCGACACAAACGGTTTTTGCTTTGTACACCTTATAAATTTTTTTTTTTTTTCTTTCACCCTTTTATAGATGTAAATTAATTTAAAATATATTAAAAAAAAACCGGCGAGCCAAAAAAAAATAATGGATTTTTAATAAATTAAAATATAATTAAAAATTAAAAATTAAAAAATTAAAATTAAAAAAAAAAAAAAAAAAAAAAAAAATTAAAAAAAACATATGTACTGATAAAAAATTAATATCTATATTTTCTTATGGACCTTAACATTTGCAATTTAGATGACAGTCGATTTCCGAATAATCCTAGGGCTTTTTTAACAAAAACTCTTTCAAAAAAAAAAAACATAATATCCCCTGCTCTCTCACAAATACTAGAATGTTCGGCCACTACGCGTTTGTCTCCCCTTATGCTATAATTGGTTCATCTCGGATTGCTCTCTTCTCAATTCCATTTCCCACATGGTAAAATATTGGATTTAATTATGTATATTCATAATATTATTCTCTCAAATAATTAAAATTTACATTTTGGCTTTTCACACAATGATATGAGAAAAAAAAAATAAAAATTTTTTTAAAATAATATATTTATGTGTATATACAACCTCAACTCATATGGGACTACCCCCTGAATTTAAGCATATTAATTAGGGGAGGAAAAGAAACTAACAGGGATTTTCTTAGTAGCGGCGAGCGAAAACAAAATAGTTCAGCACTAAGTCACTTTGTCTTTATGGCAAATGTGAGATGCAGTGTATGGAGCATCAATATTCTAGTATGAGAAATTAACGATTTAAGGGTAAACTCCATCTAAAACTAAATATAACCATGAGACCGATAGTAAACAAGTACCGTGAGGGAAAGTTGAAAAGAACTCTGAATAGAGAGTTAAATAGTACGTGAAACTGCTTAGAGGTTAAGCCCGATGAACCTGAATATCCATTATGGAAAATTCATCATTAGAGTTGTAATATTTCAATAATATTATAATAAAAGTTGCATTTTTTCCATATAAGGACATTGTAATCTATTAACATGAACCAAATTTATCATAAAATATGACTTATAGTTTATATAAATTAATTTGCTTGCATTTTAACATAGAATAAATGTCATTAATTTGATAAAGTGTCGATAGATTTATATGAATACAGTGCGTTAATTTTTCGGAGTTATATAATAGCATGATTATCATTGATATTCTGTGTTTATTATATGCACTTGTATGATTAACAATGCGAAAAATTCAGGATACCTTCGGGACCCGTCTTGAAACACGGACCAAGGAGTCTGACATATGTGCAAGTTATTGGGATATAAACCTAATAGCATAATTAACTTGACTAATAATGGGATTAGTTTTTTAACTATTTATAGTTAATTAACACAATCCCGGGGCGTTCTATATAGTTATGTATAATGATATTTATATTATTTATACCTCTAACTGGAACGTACCTTGAGCATGTACATATGCTGTGACCCGAAAGATGGTGAACTATACTTGATCAGGTTGAAGTCAGGGGAAACCCTGATGGAAGACCGAAACAGTTCTGACGTGCAAATCGATTGTCAGAATTTAGTATAGGGGCGAAAGACCAATCGAACCATCTAGTAGCTGGTTCCTTCCGAAGTTTCCCTCAGGATAGCTGGTGCATTGAAATGTTATATAAAATAATCTTATCTGGTAAAGCGAATGATTAGAGGCCTTAGGGTCGAAACGATCTTAACCTATTCTCAAACTTTAAATGGGTAAGAACCTTAACTTTCTTGATATGAAGTTTAAGGTTATGATATATTTTGCCCAGTGGGCCACTTTTGGTAAGCAGAACTGGCGCTGTGGGATGAACCAAACGTAATGTTACGGTGCCCAAATTAACAACTCATACAGAAACCATGAAAGGCGTTGTTTGCTTAAAACAGCAGGACGGTGATCATGGAAGTCGAAATCCGCTAAGGAGTGTGTAACAACTCACCTGCCGAAGCAACTAGCCCTTAAAAGGGATGGCGCTTAGGTTGTATACCTATACATTACCGCTAAAGTAGATGATTTATGTTATTTATAATATAAATTTTGAAACTTTAGTGAGTAGGAAGGTACAATGGTGTGCTTAGAAGTGTTTGGCGTAAGCCTGCATGGACCCGCCATTGGTACAGATCTTGGTGGTACTAGCAAATAATCGAATGAGACCTTGGAGGACTGAAGTGGAGAAGGGTTTCGTGTGAACAGTGGTTGATCACGAGTTAGTCGGTCCTAAGTTCAAGGCGAAAGCCGAAAATTTTCAAGTTTTAAAAATGTCAAATGATATAATCATATAAAAAATAAAACACTTGAATAATTTTGAACGAAAGGGAATACGGTTCCAATTCCGTAACCTGTTGAGTATCCGTTTGTTATTAAATATGGGCCTCGTGCTCATCCTGGCAACTCGAACGACCATAAGAAGAGTCTCTAGTCGATAGAATAATGTATGTAAGGGAAGTCGGCAAATTAGATCCGTAACTTCGGGATAAGGATTGGCTCTGAAGATTGAGATAGTCGGGCTTGATTGGGAAACAATAACATGGTTTATGTGCTCGTTCTGGGTAAATAGAGTTTTTATCATTTATGATAGTTATTTGTTCCCCGGATAGTTAGTTACGTAGCCAATTGTGAAACTTTCTTGCTAAAATTTGTAAGAATACTAATTAATTTGAATTATTTCTTTTAATTTATAACGATTATCAATTAACAATCAATTCAGAACTGGCACGGACTTGGGGAATCCGACTGTCTAATTAAAACAAAGCATTGTGATGGCCCTAGCGGGTGTTGATACAATTTGATTTCTGCCCAGTGCTCTGAATGTCAAAGTGAAGAAATTCAAGTAAGCGCGGGTCAACGGCGGGAGTAACTATGACTCTCTTAAGGCAGTTTAGCGCGGCAGCATTGTGCGCGGATGACTGGATTTGGAGATTCCGACTGGGGCTTTGATATGTTGCGGAACTACCCGGGATGGGGCTTAAACTTGTGGGGAACCTTTGGGCTTGTCTAATCTGCAGTGTAAGGGGAGCATAGAGAGGTGTAGAATAAGTGGGGAGTGTTTTGTGTTTGAGCGGATACACTCTATTGTTCACTACTTGATTAATGGAAGTGTCTAGCCGTTATACGGAAGTTAGCTTATGTGTATTGGGTGTTGAACGGCGGAGCTTTTGTTTAGGGGAGCGCGAGTGTCCTTATTGAAGCTGAGAGTGGAAGTACTTCCGGTGTCAGGTATGATCCGGTTCAAGCAGCCACGGTTGGGCGGGCTGGGCGGTACACTGTCAATTAACGGGTCCAAGCCTGCTCAGTTAACCAGAAACCACACTGAGCAAAAGGGAATTGCTGACTTGGACTGTCCTTATCCCACAACGCTAAACTCCAACTAACACTTGGGAGTGTGAGGATAGGCGTCTTAAGGAAATGTGACCAGGGATTGTTTGGTACGGCAATTCGTTAGGAGGTGGTTAGATCTCCCATTGGATGTACCGACTGCTTTCTATCATTGCCCCCACATTTACCGGGGGTCTCGGGATCCCATCAAATTTAGATGGATAGCACCAATCCTGCGTCTGATGCGATTGAGCAATATAAAAATGGCCCCACCTCGAACAATCCGAGGTAGCTAGCTCTTTCATTGACGACGAATTGCAAAGGGCTCGAGATAGATTAAAGGCGGAGGATATGGAACTAGCTTCGCGTCCAGAGATTGACTCGTATTTTGCAAACAGGTTGTACATGTCTGTTGATGGTTGCGGTCTCCGTGAAGCAGGTCATTATGGCCCGCAACATGGATTCTCGCGTTTCTGGGGTGAGTCAGCCCACGCGCTTGCTAACAGGAAAGGAATATTTGCACGGGATCAAATTGCGGATAAATGCCCTACCCTCTAAGTCTCGTACGACGAGGGGAAGGCACGAATTGGAGAGACGGTGTCGTGCAGGATGTGACGCTCCCGAGACAACAAACCACATCTTGCAGAAATGCTATCGTACGCACGGGAGGCGGGTAGCTAGACACAACAGCGTAGTAAATGCCGTCAAGCGGGGACTTGAAGGCAGAGGCTGCGTTGTCCGTGTCGAACCAAGTCTGCAATGCAACTCGGGCTTACATAAACCGGACCTGGTGGGAATCCGACAAAATCACATGTATGTGATAGACGTTCAAGTTGTGACAGACGGACATTCCTTAGACCAAGCGCATCAGCGCAAGGTTGAAAGGTACGACAGAGCTGACATAAGATCACAAATGCGGCGATCTTTCGGAGCGACAGGTGACATCGAGTTTCATTCCGTTACACTCAACTGGAGAGGAATCTGGAGTAATCAATCGGTAAAACGATTGATTGCAAAAGGGGTCTCCTCATCGCTAGTGATACCAATATCATTAGCGTCAGGGCAGTCACTGGCGGGCTGACGTCTTTTAAATATTTTATGTACTGTTCTGGTGTACACTCGAAGCTAGGTGTATTGAACTCTAGCTTCTCTATATTTTGCCTGCTACCTTGGCATAACATCTAAAAAGGTACAAACCATCCGGAAACGGAAAAGTTGGTTTTAGTGCGTAGGCACTGTGGGACTTCATTGTTCCGATGACGCAGTGAATCGTGCCGAGATTGTCCAGTAGTTGGTTGCTCGTATCTTTGAAGATTTCCTTCCTCAGCGATCAAAAAAAAAAAAAAAAAAAATAGCCAAATGCCTCGTCATCTAATTGTGACGCGCATGAATGGATTAACGAGATTCCTACTGTCCCTATCTACTATCTAGCGAAACCACAGCCAAGGGAACGGGCTTGGAATAATTAGGGGGAAAGAAGACCCTTTTGAGCTTGACTCTAATCTGGCAGTGTAAGGAGACATAAGAGGTGTAGAATAAGTGGGAGATATTATTCCTTGTGTTTGATATCGCCAATGAAATACCACTACTCTTATTGTTTCCTTACTTACTTGATTAAATGGAACGTGTATCATTTCCTAGCCATTATACGGATATATTTATTATATCTTATGGTATTGGGTTTTGATGCAAGCTTCTTGATCAAAGTATCACGAGTTTGTTATATAATCGCAAACAAATTCTTTAATGAGAGAGTGCATTTATGTATTTTTAATTTGAAATATTTGGTATAACTCCAATTACTCAGGTATGATCCAATTCAAGGACATTGCCAGGTAGGGAGTTTGACTGGGGCGGTACATCTCTCAAATAATAACGGAGGTGTCCCAAGGCCAGCTCAGTGCGGACAGAAACCACACATAGAGCAAAAGGGCAAATGCTGACTTGATCTCGGTGTTCAGTACACACAGGGACAGCAAAAGCTCGGCCTATCGATCCTTTTGGTTTAAAGAGTTTTTAACAAGAGGTGTCAGAAAAGTTACCATAGGGATAACTGGCTTGTGGCGGCCAAGCGTTCATAGCGACGTCGCTTTTTGATCCTTCGATGTCGGCTCTTCCTATCATTGTGAAGCAAAATTCACCAAGCGTTGGATTGTTCACCCATGCAAGGGAACGTGAGCTGGGTTTAGACCGTCGTGAGACAGGTTAGTTTTACCCTACTAATGACAAAACGTTGTTGCGACAGCATTCCTGCGTAGTACGAGAGGAACCGCAGGTACGGACCAATGGCACAATACTTGTTCGAGCGAACAGTGGTATGACGCTACGTCCGTTGGATTATGCCTGAACGCCTCTAAGGTCGTATCCGTGCTGGACTGCAATGATAAATAAGGGGCAATTTGCATTGTATGGCTTCTAAACCATTAAAAGTTTATTTTATAAACGACAATGGATGTGATGCCAATGTTATTTGTAACATAGTAAATTGGGAGGATCTTCGATCACCTGATGCCGCGCTAGTTACTTATTAAAACATTATTTAATACAATGACAAAGCCTAGAATCAATTGTAAACGACTTTTGTAACAGGCAAGGTGTTGTAAGTGGTTGAGCAGCTGCCATACTGCGATCCACTGAAGCTTATCCTTTGCTTGATGATTCGATTTTATTTAAATTGCTGATGTACTTTTATTATATGGGAGAGTATTTCTTTCATATGATATGTAGTCAATCTTTTTTTTTTTTTTTTTTAGGTAGCTAAACGTATCGTCATTTATTTAGTGACGCAATTAATATACTTAAAGAGATTCCTACTCCCCTCTCCCTATTAAAGAAGGGAGAAAAAAAAATTATATATGTATACAACTTAAAACAACTAAAACGGCGGATTCAACTGTGTTCTTCGTCATAATGTAGCCAATTTAAATGTCATTTATATAGTGACTCAATATATATGTTTAAAGAGATTCCTACTGTCCCTATTGAGGAAGAGAGGAAAAAAAAAGTTATATATGTATATGACTTAAAAGAACCAAAACGGCGGATTCAACTGTGATGATCGTCATAATGTAGCCAATTAAATTGTCATTTATTTAGTGACTCAATATATATATTTAAAGAGATTCTTACTGTCCCTATTAAAGAAGGGAAAAAAAAAAATTATATATGTATATAACTTAAAAGAACCAAAACGACGGCGGATTCAACTGTGATTTATAATGTCTTTATTGTCATAATGTAGCCAATTTAATTGTCATTTATTTAGTGACTCAATATTATATATGTTTAAAGAGATTCCAAAGATCCTATCATATGGAACCTATTAAAGGGAGAAAAAAAAATTATATATAAACATATGATCGTCATAATGCAGACATCATATCATATGAAATTAAATTTATTTTATATCGCCCATTTATCATATGGGAACACCCATATCATATGGAATATCTCATATCATATGAAACGAAATTTATTTAATATCGCCCATTTATCATATGGGAACATCCATATCATATGGAATATCTCATATCATATGAAACGAAATTTATTTAATATCGCCCATTTATCATATGGGAACATCCATATCATATGGAATATCTCATATCATATGAAACGAAATTTATTTAATATCGCCCATTTATCATATGGGAACATCCATATCATATGGAATATCTCATATCATATGAAACGAAATTTATTCAATATCGCCCATTTATCATATGGGAACATCCATATCATATGGAATATCTCATATCATATGAAACGAAATTTATTTAATATCGCCCATTTATCATATGGGAACATCCATATCATATGGAATATCTCATATCATATGAAACGAAATTTATTTAATATCGTCCCATTTATCATATGGGAACATCCATATCATATGGAATATCTCATATCATATGAAACGAAATTTATTTAATATCGCCCATTTATCATATGGGAACATCCATATCATATGGAATATCTCATATCATATGAAACGAAATTTATTTAATATCGCCCATTTATCATATGGGAACATCCATATCATATGGAATATCTCATATCATATGAAACGAAATTTATTTAATATCGCCCATTTATCATATGGGAACATCCATATCATATGGAATATCTCATATCATATGAAACGAAATTTATTTAATATCGCCCATTTATCATATGGGAACATCCATATCATATGGAATATCTCATATCATATGAAACGAAATTTATTTCAATATCGCCCATTTATCATATGGGAACATCCATATCATATGGAATATCTCATATCATATGAAACGAAATTTATTTAATATCGCCCATTTATCATATGGGAACATCCATATCATATGGAATATCTCATATCATATGAAACGAAATTTATTTAATATCGTCCATTTATCATATGGGAACATCCATATCATATGGAATATCTCATATCATATGAAACGAAATTTATTTAATATCGCCCATTTATTTATTTATTATCAATATGCATATGAAATTTATTTGAGTGGTATCCTTCAAATGGAAATCATTTAAGAAAGTACAAATCCATTTGTATCATATGGGAACATCCATATTCATATTGGAATATCTCATATGCTTATGAAACAATTTATTAATCGGCAATCGTCTATTTATCTTATTTATTATTATCCATTTTATATGGTATTTATAAAAATACATATGAAATGAATTTATTGTTAAGTGGTACCTTCAAACATAAATGGGCGATTTTAAGAAAGTGTGGCACAAAACCTACTTAGGTGGTGTGATGTCGAGCATAGTCAGTCATATGTTATATCAGTACAACTCTCAAATACATATGGCTTATGCATTTATAATCGGCAATGTCTATTTATTTATTTATTATTATGAAGTTTAATGGTATTTATAAAAATACATATGAAAATTTATTGTTGAGTGGTACCTTCAAACATAAATGGGCGATTTTAAGAAAGTGTGGCACAAAACCTACTTAGGTGGTGTGATGTCGAGCATAGTCAGTCATATGTTATATCGGTACAAGTCTCTCAAATACATATGGCTTATGCATTTATATTCGGCAATGTCTATTTATTTATTTATTATTATGAAGTTTAATGGTATTTATAAAAATACATATGAAAATTTATTGTTGAGTGGTACCTTCAAACATAAATGGGCGATTTTAAGAAAGTGTGGCACAAAACCTACTTAGGTGGTGTGATGTCGAGCATAGTCAGTCATATGTTATATCAGTACAACTCTCAAATACATATGGCTTATGCATTTATAATCGGCAATGTCTATTTATTTATTTATTATTATGAAGTTTAATGGTATTTATAAAAATACATATGAAAATTTATTGTTGAGTGGTACCTTCAAACATAAATGGGCGATTTTAAGAAAGTGTGGCACAAAACCTACTTAGGTGGTGTGATGTCGAGCATAGTCAGTCATATGTTATATCAGTACAACTCTCAAATACATATGGCTTATGCATTTATATTCGGCAATGTCTATTTATTTATTTATTATTATGAAGTTTAATGGTATTTATAAAAATACATATGAAAATTTATTGTTGAGTGGTACCTTCAAACATAAATGGGCGATTTTAAGAAAGTGTGGCACAAAACCTACTTAGGTGGTGTGATGTCGAGCATAGTCAGTCATATGTTATATCAGTACAACTCTCAAATACATATGGCTTATGCATTTATATTCGGCAATGTCTATTTATTTATTTATTATTATGAAGTTTAATGGTATTTATAAAAATACATATGAAAATTTATTGTTGAGTGGTACCTTCAAACATAAATGGGCGATTTTAAGAAAGTGTGGCACAAAACCTACTCATGATGAACAGTGGTTGTTCAGTCATGTTGAAGTTTGCTCTAATTTAACCTTAATATGTCAATATAAGATAATGAAAAAGCCTACCATAGTATTCTAAGGTGTATGATGAAACGATTTTAGTATCGTTCTCTCTGCTGAAGTTTATTCACTGGTTATATTTGGATTTATCGTTAATACTTGGAATAAAATTATGGGCATTAAATTAGTTCTTAGTTTAATTGTTCATAATCTTTATTCGCATTTTGTAAGAGAAGGATTGAATAAGTATTGCATCATTAATTGTGTCATGTTTGCAACTTAAATAATTTGTTGTCACTTATATAGAGCAAAATTTTATTTTTTAATATCAATTTATTATTATTATTGAATTAATGTCATATAATTGTAATAAACTCATCACACTTAATGTGCACGATGGTTTCACTTGATATATAATTTTCACTCATTAAATGTCAAATTAAAATTAAATTTTAAATTTAATATCAAAATACAAATGTTTAGTTTCTTTGGAAATAAACAAAATTAAAATAAATGTGATTATATATTTTGTAAGTGTAAAAATAAAGATATTTTTGAACAAAATTATTAAATATATATATTCAATTAATGAAAAACGAAAATGAACGCTATTAAATTTTGGCCGTATTCGTAAAATGTTACCAAAAACAATATATTTATTTTATTCAAAAGTATATCATATTGTGTCAAGTATCTTTAAATATATTAACGTATGTGTTTGGTAAAAATCATATAATTATGTTTTTAATAACACATTAAATAATAACATTATTCTGGTTGATCCTGCCAGTAGTTATATGCTTGTCTCAAAGATTAAGCCATGCATGTCTAAGTACACACGAATTAAAAGTGAAACCGCAAAAGGCTCATTATATCAGTTATGGTTCCTTAGATCGTTAACAGTTACTTGGATAACTGTGGTAATTCTAGAGCTAATACATGCAATTTAAACACGGACCTTCTGGGACGTGTGCTTTTATTAGACTAAAACCAAGCGATCATTTGATCGTTATATTGGTTGAACTCTAGATAACATGCAGATCGTATGGTCTTGTACCGACGACAGATCTTTCAAATGTCTGCCCTATCAACTTTTGATGGTAGTATCTAGGACTACCATGGTTGCAACGGGTAACGGGGAATCAGGGTTCGATTCCGGAGAGGGAGCCTGAGAAACGGCTACCACATCTAAGGAAGGCAGCAGGCGCGTAAATTACCCACTCCCAGCTCGGGGAGGTAGTGACGAAAAATAACAATACAGGACTCATATCCGAGGCCCTGTAATTGGAATGAGTACACTTTAAATCCTTTAACAAGGACCAATTGGAGGGCAAGTCTGGTGCCAGCAGCCGCGGTAATTCCAGCTCCAATAGCGTATATTAAAGTTGTTGCGGTTAAAACGTTCGTAGTTGAACTTGTGCTTCATACGGGTAGTACAACATACATTTGTAGTTAGTACTATACCTTTATGTATGTAAGCGTATTATCGGTGGAGTTCTTATATGTAATTAAGTACTTGTACTTTTTTATATATTCCTCCTATTTAAAAACCTACATTAGTGCTCTTAATCGAGTGTTTTTGTGGGCCGGTACAATTACTTTGAACAAATTAGAGTGCTTAAAGCAGGCTTCAAATGCCTGAATATTCTGTGCATGGGATAATGAAATAAGACCTCTGTTCTGCTTTCATTGGTTTTCAGATCAAGAGGTAATGATTAATAGAAGCAGTTTGGGGGCATTAGTATTACGACGCGAGAGGTGAAATTCTTGGACCGTCGTAAGACTAACTTAAGCGAAAGCATTTGCCAAAGATGTTTTCATTAATCAAGAACGAAAGTTAGAGGTTCGAAGGCGATCAGATACCGCCCTAGTTCTAACCATAAACGATGCCAGCTAGCAATTGGGTGTAGCTACTTTTATGGCTCTCTCAGTCGCTTCCCGGGAAACCAAAGCTTTTGGGCTCCGGGGGAAGTATGGTTGCAAAGCTGAAACTTAAAGGAATTGACGGAAGGGCACCACCAGGAGTGGAGCCTGCGGCTTAATTTGACTCAACACGGGAAAACTTACCAGGTCCGAACATAAGTGTGTAAGACAGATTGATAGCTCTTTCTCGAATCTATGGGTGGTGGTGCATGGCCGTTCTTAGTTCGTGGAGTGATTTGTCTGGTTAATTCCGATAACGAACGAGACTCAAATATATTAAATAGATATCTTCAGGATTATGGTGTTGAAGCTTATATTGCCTTCATTCATGGTAGCAGTAAAATGTTTATTGTGTTTGAATGTGTTTATATAAGTGGAGCCGTACCTGTTGGTTTGTCCCATTATAAGGACACTAGCTTCTTAAATGGACAAATTGCGTCTAGCAATAATGAGATTGAGCAATAACAGGTCTGTGATGCCCTTAGATGTCCTGGGCTGCACGCGCGCTACAATGAAAGTATCAACGTGTATTTCCTAGACCGAGAGGTCCGGGTAAACCGCTGAACCACTTTCATGCTTGGGATTGTGAACTGAAACTGTTCACATGAACTTGGAATTCCTAGTAAGTGTGAGTCATTAACTCGCATTGATTACGTCCCTGCCCTTTGTGCACACCGCCCGTCGCTACTACCGATTGAATTATTTAGTGAGGTCTCCGGACGTGATCACTGTGACGCCTTGTGTGTTACGGTTGTTTCGCAAAAGTTGACCGAACTTGATTATTTAGAGGAAGTAAAAGTCGTAACAAGGTTTCCGTAGGTGAACCTGCGGAAGGATCATTATTGTATTTTCCAACCGTTATTAAAGTAAAGTGTAATACCAAATTAAAGTAAAGATATATATTAAATGAAAATGAAATTAAAGATGAGAAGCATAAAAGTCAAATTAATAAAATTTTTGTTTGATTTGAATTTGTTTGATGAAGAAGAAGAAAAAGAGTATAAATTTTATATAACAATTTGACGGTAGAAATATTTAGCTCTTTATATGGATTTGGCAACCCATAAATAAAAATTATGTATTCCGATCCGAGATTGAAAATGATTTTTTGTATATCTTTATTTATATTGCGTGTATATGTACCATAATATACAGGCGTTGCGTATTGTATTGGCCATTATTGGTTTTGGGCATACAATGGTTAAAGTAACAACTCAAATGTACAATGTTGTACCTGCTTTTTAAGGTTAAAGTTTAACGTAAATTTAGATCGCTTACAAAATTAATTTTGTCAAGTTTTTAAATTATCAAGTCCAGTATTCAATCAATTATGTTAACTAAGACATTTCGCAGCATTCGTTTGGGTTAAGGTTTTATTGAAGGAATTGATATATGCCAGTAAAATGGTGTATTTTTAATTTCTTTCAATAAAAATATTATTGACGTAATGAAATAAACAAACAATTTATTAATCACTCTAAGCGGTGGATCACTCGGCTCATGGGTCGATGAAGAACGCAGCAAACTGTGCGTCATCGTGTGAACTGCAGGACACATGAACATCGACATTTTGAACGCATATCGCAGTCCATGCTGTTATGGTACTTTAATTAATTTTAGAGTGCTGCTTGGACTACATATGGTTGAGGGTTGTAAGACTATGCTAAGTAAGTTGTTTTAGTATTTTACGAAATATTAAAACATATGGTATATTATTGGATTTATTTATGTATATTCATAATATTAATAATAATTGAAACACATTGGCTCTCTCATATGTATGATGAAAAACGAAGATGTATAATTTTCTTTTTCACATCAAATGATACTGAGGAATGTCTAGCATAAAAAATATAAAATTTTCATCTAGAATTGCCTCTTATTAATGATGTGAAATGTAAAAAAATAATTATGTCATAATATTATTCTTCAAATAAGGTTAAAATTTACAATGGTTTTTAATATATTAATTAATATATTTATGTGTATATACAACCTCAACTCATATGGGACTACCCCCTGAATTTAAGCATATTAATTAGGGGAGGAAAAGAAACTAACAAGGATTTTCTTAGTAGCGGCGAGCGAAAAGAAAATAGTTCAGCACTAAGTCACTTTGTCTTTATGGCAAATGTGAGATGCAGTGTATGGAGCATCAATATTCTAGTATGAGAAATTAACGATTTAAGTCCTTCTTAAATGAGGCCATTTACCCATAGAGGGTGCCAGGCCCGTATAACGTTAATGATTACTAGATGGTGTTTCCAAAGAGTCGTGTTGCTTGATAGTGCAGCACTAAGTGGGTGGTAAACTCCATCTAAAACTAAATATAACCATGAGACCGATAGTAAACAAGTACCGTGAGGGAAAGTTGAAAAGAACTCTGAATAGAGAGTTAAATAGTACGTGAAACTGCTTAGAGGTTAAGCCCGATGAACCTGAATATCCATTATGGAAAATTCATCATTAGAGTTGTAATATTTCAATAATATTATAATAATAGTGTGCATTTTTTCCATATAAGGACATTGTAATCTATTAACATGAACCAAATTTATCATAAAATATGACTTATAGTTTATTTAAATTAATTTGCTTGCATTTTAACATAGAATAAATGTCATTAATTTGATAAAGTGTTGATAGATTTATATGAATACAGTGCGTTAATTTTTCGGAATTATATAATAGCATGATTATCATTGATTTTCTGTGTTTATTATATGCACTTGTATGATTAACAATGCGAAAGATTCAGGATACCTTCGGGACCCGTCTTGAAACACGGACCAAGGAGTCTAACATATGTGCAAGTTATTGGGATATAAACCTAATAGCATAATTAACTTGACTAATAATGGGATTAGTTTTTTAACTATTTATAGTTAATTAACACAATCCCGGGGCGTTCTATATAGTTATGTATAATGATATTTATATTATTTATACCTCTAACTGGAACGTACCTTGAGCATATATGCTGTGACCCGAAAGATGGTGAACTATACTTGATCAGGTTGAAGTCAGGGGAAACCCTGATGGAAGACCGAAACAGTTCTGACGTGCAAATCGATTGTCAGAATTGAGTATAGGGGCGAAAGACCAATCGAACCATCTAGTAGCTGGTTCCTTCCGAAGTTTCCCTCAGGATAGCTGGTGCATTGAAATGTTATATAAAATAATCTTATCTGGTAAAGCGAATGATTAGAGGCCTTAGGGTCGAAACGATCTTAACCTATTCTCAAACTTTAAATGGGTAAGAACCTTAACTTTCTTGATATGAAGTTTAAGGTTATGATATATTGTGCCCAGTGGGCCACTTTTGGTAAGCAGAACTGGCGCTGTGGGATGAACCAAACGTAATGTTACGGTGCCCAAATTAACAACTCATACAGAAACCATGAAAGGCGTTGGTTGCTTAAAACAGCAGGACGGTGATCATGGAAGTCGAAATCCGCTAAGGAGTGTGTAACAACTCACCTGCCGAAGCAACTAGCCCTTAAAATGGATGGCGCTTAAGTTGTATACCTATACATTACCGCTAAAGTAGATGATTTATGTTATTTATAATATAAATTTTGAAACTTTAGTGAGTAGGAAGGTACAATGGTGTGCTTAGAAGTGTTTGGCGTAAGCCTGCATGGAGCCGCCATTGGTACAGATCTTGGTGGTAGTAGCAAATAATCGAATGAGACCTTGGAGGACTGAAGTGGAGAAGGGTTTCGTGTGAACAGTGGTTGATCACGAGTTAGTCGGTCCTAAGTTCAAGGCGAAAGCCGAAAATTTTCAAGTTTTAAAAATGTCAAATGATATAATCATATAAAAAATAAAACACTTGAATAATTTTGAACGAAAGGGAATACGGTTCCAATTCCGTAACCTGTTGAGTATCCGTTTGTTATTAAATATGGGCCTCGTGCTCATCCTGGCAACAGGAACGACCATAAAGAAGCCGTCGAGAGGTATCGGAAGAGTTTTCTTTTCTGTTTTATAGCCGTACTACCATGGAAGTCTTTCGCAGAGAGATATGGTAGATGGGCTAGAAGAGCATGACATATACTGTTGTGTCGATATTTTCTCCTCGGACCTTGAAAATTTATGGTGGGGATACGCAAACTTCTCAACAGGCCGTACCAATATCCGCAGCTGGTCTCCAAGGTGAAGAGTCTCTAGTCGATAGAATAATGTAGGTAAGGGAAGTCGGCAAATTAGATCCGTAACTTCGGGATAAGGATTGGCTCTGAAGATTGAGATAGTCGGGCTTGATTGGGAAACAATAACATGGTTTATGTGCTCGTTCTGGGTAAATAGAGTTTCTATCATTTATGATAGTTATTTGTTCCCCGGATAGTTAGTTACGTAGCCAATTGTGGAACTTTCTTGCTAAAATTTTTAAGAATACTAATTAATTTTAATTAGTTCTTTTAAATTATAACGATTATCAATTAACAATCAATTCAGAACTGGCACGGACTTGGGGAATCCGACTGTCTAATTAAAACAAAGCATTGTGATGGCCCTAGCGGGTGTTGACACAATGTGATTTCTGCCCAGTGCTCTGAATGTCAAAGTGAAGAAATTCAAGTAAGCGCGGGTCAACGGCGGGAGTAACTATGACTCTCTTAAATGCCTCTCATCTAATTAGTTTATCCAGGGGCCATTAATGGATTAACGAGTTCTGAACGGATTTTGTCTGAGCTATATAGCTGAGGAAACAGTATAAGGGGCGGACTTCAAAAATTGTTGGATACTACGGTAGGCTTCTTAGCCTCCGTGGGACTCACCCTTAATTCTGACAAGTGTTTCACTATCAGTATAAAATGGGGCAAGCCAAGCAGAAGTGTACTGTCGTTGAACGGCGGAGCTTTTGTGTAGGGGAGCGCGAGTGTCCTTCATTGAAGCGTACTGAAGAGTGGAAGTATTTAGGTATCCGGTTCACCGCGGATGGGCGGGCTCGGTATAGTCCAGCAGACGATCTCGGTCCGAAGCTGTTAAGTATTTACAACAAGGCCCCCCTTAATTAGAAACCTCAACAGAAGTTGTTTGCACTTAGGACTGTCCTTATCCCACAACTCTATCACCAACTAACACTTGGGAGTGTGAGGATAGGCGTCTTAAGGAAATGTGACAGATTGGTACGGCAATTCGTTAGGAGGTGGTTAGATCTCCCACTGGATGTACCTACTGCTTTCTATCACGCCCCCCACATTTACGGGGGTCTCGGGATCCCATCAATTAGATGGATAGCACCAATGCTGCGTCTGAAGCGATTGAGCAATATAAAATGGCCCCACCTCGAACAATCCGAGGTAGCTAGCTCTTTCATTGACGACGAATTGCAAAGGGCTCGAGATAGATTAAAGGCGGAGGATATGGAACTAGGTTCGCGTCCAGAGATTGACTCGTATTTTGCAAACAGGTTGTACATGTCTGTTGATGGTTGCGGTCTCCGTGAAGCAGGTCATTATGGCCCGCAACATGGATGGGTGAGTCAGCCCACGCGCTTGCTAACAGGAAAGGAATATTTGCACGGGATCAAATTGCGGATAAATGCCCTACCCTCTAAGTCTCGTACGACGAGGGGAAGGCACGAATTGGAGAGACGGTGTCGTGCAGGATGTGACGCTCCCGAGACAACAAACCACATCTTGCAGAAATGCTATCGTACGCACGGGAGGCGGGTAGCTAGACACAACAGCGTAGTAAATGCCGTCAAGCGGGGACTTGAAGGCAGAGGCTGCGTTGTCCATGTCGAACCAAGTCTGCAATGCGACTCGGGCTTACATAAACCGGACCTGGTGGGAATCCGACAAAATCACATGTATGTGATAGACGTTCAGGTTGTGACAGACGGACATTCCTTAGACCAAGCGCATCAGCGCAAGGTTGAAAGGTACGACAGAGCTGACATAAGATCACAAATGCGGCGATCTTTCGGAGCGACAGGTGACATCGAGTTTCATTCCGTTACACTCAACTGGAGAGGAATCTGGAGTAATCAGTCGGTAAAACGATTGATTGCAAAAGGTCTCCTCATCGCTAGTGATACCAATATCATTAGCGTCAGAGCAGTCACTGGCGGGGTGACGTCTTTTAAATATTTTATGTACTGTGCTGGGTACACTCGAAGCTAGGTGTATTGAACTCTAGCTTCTCTATATTTTGCCTGCTACCTTGGCATAACATCTAAAAAGGTACAAACATCGCACGGAAAAAGAGGTGGTTTTAGTACGTAGGCACTGTGGGACTTCATTGTTCCGATGACGCAGTGAATCGTGCATGCGAGATTGTCCAGTAGTTGGTTGCTCGTATCTTTGAAGATTTCCTTCCTCAGCGATCAAAAAAAAAAAAAAAAAAAAAAATAGCCAAATGCCTCGTCATCTAATTAGTGACGCGCATGAATGGATTAACGAGATTCCTACTGTCCCTATCTACTATCTAGCGAAACCACAGCCAAGGGAACGGGCTTGGAATAATTAGCGGGGAAAGAAGACCCTTTTGAGCTTGACTCTAATCTGGCAGTGTAAGGAGACATAAGAGGTGTAGAATAAGTGGGAGATATTATTCCTTGTGTTTGATATCGCCAATGAAATACCACTACTCTTATTGTTTCCTTACTTACTTGATTAAATGGAACGTGTATCATTTCCTAGCCATTATACGGATATATTTATTATATCTTATGGTATTGGGTTTTGATGCAAGCTTCTTGATCAAAGTATCACGAGTTTGTTATATAATCGCAAACAAATTCTTTAATGAGAGAGTGCATTTATGTATTTTTAATTTGAAATATTTGGTATAACTCCAATTACTCAGGTATGATCCAATTCAAGGACATTGCCAGGTAGGGAGTTTGACTGGGGCGGTACATCTCTCAAATAATAACGGAGGTGTCCCAAGGCCAGCTCAGTGCGGACAGAAACCACACATAGAGCAAAAGGGCAAATGCTGACTTGATCTCGGTGTTCAGTACACACAGGGACAGCAAAAGCTCGGCCTATCGATCCTTTTGGTTTAAAGAGTTTTTAACAAGAGGTGTCAGAAAAGTTACCATAGGGATAACTGGCTTGTGGCGGCCAAGCGTTCATAGCGACGTCGCTTTTTGATCCTTCGATGTCGGCTCTTCCTATCATTGTGAAGCAAAATTCACCAAGCGTTGGATTGTTCACCCATGCAAGGGAACGTGAGCTGGGTTTAGACCGTCGTGAGACAGGTTAGTTTTACCCTACTAATGACAAAACGTTGTTGCGACAGCATTCCTGCGTAGTACGAGAGGAACCGCAGGTACGGACCAATGGCACAATACTTGTTCGAGCGAACAGTGGTATGACGCTACGTCCGTTGGATTATGCCTGAACGCCTCTAAGGTCGTATCCGTGCTGGACTGCAATGATAAATAAGGGGCAATTTGCATTGTATGGCTTCTAAACCATTAAAAGTTTATTTTATAAACGACAATGGATGTGATGCCAATGTTATTTGTAACATAGTAAATTGGGAGGATCTTCGATCACCTGATGCCGCGCTAGTTACTTATTAAAACATTATTTAATACAATGACAAAGCCTAGAATCAATTGTAAACGACTTTTGTAACAGGCAAGGTGTTGTAAGTGGTTGAGCAGCTGCCATACTGCGATCCACTGAAGCTTATCCTTTGCTTGATGATTCGATTTTATTTAAATTGCTGATGTACTTTTATTATATGGGAGAGTATTTCTTTCATATGATATGTAGTCAATCTTTTTTTTTTTTTTTTTTAGGTAGCTAAACGTATCGTCATTTATTTAGTGACGCAATTAATATACTTAAAGAGATTCCTACTCCCCTCTCCCTATTAAAGAAGGGAAAAAAAAATTATATATGTATACAACTTAAAACAACTAAAACGGCGGATTCAACTGTGTTCTTCGTCATAATGTAGTCAATTTAAATGTCATTTATATAGTGACTCAATATATATGTTTAAAGAGATTCCTACTGTCCCTATTGAGGAAGAGAGAAAAAAAAGTTATATATGTATATGACTTAAAAGAACCAAAACGGCGGATTCAACTGTGATGATCGTCACAATGTAGCCAATTAAATTGTCATTTATTTAGTGACTTAATATATATATTTAAAGAGATTCTTACTGTCCCTATTAAAGAAGGGAGAAAAAAAATTATATATGTATATAACTTAAAAGAAGCAAAACGACGGCGGATTCAACTGTGATCGTTATAATGTAGACAATTTAATTGTCATTTATTTAGAGACTCAATATAAATATTTAAAGAGATTCTTACTGTCTCTATTAAAGAAGGGAGAAAAAAAAAAATTATATATTTATATAAATTAAAAGAACCAAAAAGGCGGATTCAACTGTGATCGTCATAATGTAGCCAATTTAATTGTCATTTATTTAGTGACTCAATATATATATGTTTAAAGAGATTCCTACTGTCCCTATTAAAGAAGGGAGAAAAAAAATTATATATGTATATTACTAAAAGAACCAAAACGGCGGATTCAACTGTGATTTCATCATAATGTAGCCAATTTAATTGTCATTTATTTAGTGACTCAATATTATATATGTTTAAAGAGATTCCTACTGAACCTATTTATTAAGAAAAGAGGAAAAAAAAATTATATCATATGAAATTACGAAATATATTTAATATCGCCCATTTATCATATGGGAACATCCATATCATATGGAATATCTCATATCATATGAAACGAAATTTATTTAATATCGCCCATTTATCATATGGGAACATCCATATCATATGGATTATATCTTATATTCATATGAAACGAAATTTATTTAATATCGCCCATTTATCATATGGGAACATCCATATCATATGGAATATCTCATATCATATGAAACGAAATTTATTCAATATCGCCCATTTATCATATGGGAACATCCATATCATATGGAATATCTCATATCATATGAAACGAAATTTATTTTAATATCGCCATTTATTATGGGAATCCATATCTATGGAATATTATATCATATGAAACGAAATTTATTTAATATCGCCCATTTATCATATGGGAACATCCATATCATATGGAATATCTCATATCATATGAAACGAAATTTATTTAATATCGCCCATTTATCATATGGGAACATCCATATCATATGGAATATCTCATATCATATGAAACGAAATTTATTTAATATCGCCCATTTATCATATGGGAACATCCATATCATATGGAATATCTCATATCATATGAAACGAAATTTATTTAATATCGCCCATTTATCATATGGGAACATCCATATCATATGGAATATCTCATATCATATGAAACGAAATTTATTTAATATCGCCCATTTATCATATGGGAACATCCATATCATATGGAATATCTCATATCATATGAAACGAAATTTATTTAATATCGCCCATTTATCATATGGGAACATCCATATCATATGGAATATCTCATATCATATGAAACGAAATTTATTTAATATCGCCCATTTATCATATGGGAACATCCATATCAATATGGACATATTCATATCATATTAGGTGGTGAAATTTATTTAATTATCGCCCATTTATCATATGGGAACAATCCATATCATATGGAATATCTCATATCATATGAATCGGCAATTCTATTTATTTATTTATTATTATGAATTTAATGGTATTTATAAAATCATATGAAAATTTATTGTTGAGTGGTACCTTCAAACATAAATGGGCGATTTTAAGAAAGTGTGGCACAAAACCTACTTAGGTGGTGTGATGTCGAGCATAGTCAGTCATATGTTATATCAGTACAACTCTCAAATACATATGGCTTATGCATTTATTAATCGGCAATGTCTATTTATTTATTTATTATTATGAAGTTTAATGGTATTTATAAAAATACATATGAAAATTTATTGTTGAGTGGTACCTTCAAACATAAATGGGCGATTTTAAGAAAGTGTGGCACAAAACCTACTTAGGTGGTGTGATGTCGAGCATAGTCAGTCATATGTTATATCAGTACAACTCTCAAATACATATGGCTTATGCATTTATATTCGGCAATGTCTATTTATTTATTTATTATTATGAAGTTTAATGGTATTTATAAAAATACATATGAAAATTTATTGTTGAGTGGTACCTTCAAACATAAATGGGCGATTTTAAGAAAGTGTGGCACAAAACCTACTTAGGTGGTGTGATGTCGAGCATAGTCAGTCATATGTTATATCAGTACAACTCTCAAATACATATGGCTTATGCATTTATATTCGGCAATGTCTATTTATTTATTTATTATTATGAAGTTTAATGGTATTTATAAAAATACATATGAAAATTTATTGTTGAGTGGTACCTTCAAACATAAATGGGCGATTTTAAGAAAGTGTGGCACAAAACCTACTTAGGTGGTGTGATGTCGAGCATAGTCAGTCATATGTTATATCGGTACAACTCTCTAATATATATGGCTTATGCATTTATATTCGGCAATGTCTATTTATTTATTTATTATTATGAAGTTTAATGGTATTTATAAAAATACATATGAAAATTTATTGTTGAGTGGTACCTTCAAACATAAATGGGCGATTTTAAGAAAGTGTGGCACAAAACCTACTTAGGTGGTGTGATGTCGAGCATAGTCAGTCATATGTTATATCAGTACAACTCTCAAATACATATGGCTTATGCATTTATATTCGGCAATGTCTATTTATTTATTTATTATTATGAAGTTTAATGGTATTTATAAAAATACATATGAAAATTTATTGTTGAGTGGTACCTTCAAACATAAATGGGCGATTTTAAGAAAGTGTGGCACAAAACCTACTCATGATGAACAGTGGTTGTTCAGTCATGTTGAAGTTTGCTCTAATTTAACCTTAATATGTCAATATAAGATAATGAAAAAGCCTACCATAGTATTCTAAGGTGTATGATGAAACGATTTTAGTATCGTTCTCTCTGCTGAAGTTTATTCACTGGTTATATTTGGATTTATCGTTAATACTTGGAATAAAATTATGGGCATTAAATTAGTTCTTAGTTTAATTGTTCATAATCTTTATTCGCATTTTGTAAGAGAAGGATTGAATAAGTATTGCATCATTAATTGTGTCATGTTTGCAACTTAAATAATTTGTTGTCACTTATATAGAGCAAAATTTTATTTTTTAATATCAATTTATTATTATTATTGAATTAATGTCATATAATTGTAATAAACTCATCACACTTAATGTGCACGATGGTTTCACTTGATATATAATTTTCACTCATTAAATGTCAAATTAAAATTAAATTTTAAATTTAATATCAAAATACAAATGTTTAGTTTCTTTGGAAATAAACAAAATTAAAATAAATGTGATTATATATTTTGTAAGTGTAAAAATAAAGATATTTTTGAACAAAATTATTAAATATATATATTCAATTAATGAAAAACGAAAATGAACGCTATTAAATTTTGGCCGTATTCGTAAAATGTTACCAAAAACAATATATTTATTTTATTCAAAAGTATATCATATTGTGTCAAGTATCTTTAAATATATTAACGTATGTGTTTGGTAAAAATCATATAATTATGTTTTTAATAACACATTAAATAATAACATTATTCTGGTTGATCCTGCCAGTAGTTATATGCTTGTCTCAAAGATTAAGCCATGCATGTCTAAGTACACACGAATTAAAAGTGAAACCGCAAAAGGCTCATTATATCAGTTATGGTTCCTTAGATCGTTAACAGTTACTTGGATAACTGTGGTAATTCTAGAGCTAATACATGCAATTTAAACACGGACCTTCTGGGACGTGTGCTTTTATTAGACTAAAACCAAGCGATCATTTGATCGTTATATTGGTTGAACTCTAGATAACATGCAGATCGTATGGTCTTGTACCGACGACAGATCTTTCAAATGTCTGCCCTATCAACTTTTGATGGTAGTATCTAGGACTACCATGGTTGCAACGGGTAACGGGGAATCAGGGTTCGATTCCGGAGAGGGAGCCTGAGAAACGGCTACCACATCTAAGGAAGGCAGCAGGCGCGTAAATTACCCACTCCCAGCTCGGGGAGGTAGTGACGAAAAATAACAATACAGGACTCATATCCGAGGCCCTGTAATTGGAATGAGTACACTTTAAATCCTTTAACAAGGACCAATTGGAGGGCAAGTCTGGTGCCAGCAGCCGCGGTAATTCCAGCTCCAATAGCGTATATTAAAGTTGTTGCGGTTAAAACGTTCGTAGTTGAACTTGTGCTTCATACGGGTAGTACAACATACATTTGTAGTTAGTACTATACCTTTATGTATGTAAGCGTATTATCGGTGGAGTTCTTATATGTAATTAAGTACTTGTACTTTTTTATATATTCCTCCTATTTAAAAACCTACATTAGTGCTCTTAATCGAGTGTTTTTGTGGGCCGGTACAATTACTTTGAACAAATTAGAGTGCTTAAAGCAGGCTTCAAATGCCTGAATATTCTGTGCATGGGATAATGAAATAAGACCTCTGTTCTGCTTTCATTGGTTTTCAGATCAAGAGGTAATGATTAATAGAAGCAGTTTGGGGGCATTAGTATTACGACGCGAGAGGTGAAATTCTTGGACCGTCGTAAGACTAACTTAAGCGAAAGCATTTGCCAAAGATGTTTTCATTAATCAAGAACGAAAGTTAGAGGTTCGAAGGCGATCAGATACCGCCCTAGTTCTAACCATAAACGATGCCAGCTAGCAATTGGGTGTAGCTACTTTTATGGCTCTCTCAGTCGCTTCCCGGGAAACCAAAGCTTTTGGGCTCCGGGGGAAGTATGGTTGCAAAGCTGAAACTTAAAGGAATTGACGGAAGGGCACCACCAGGAGTGGAGCCTGCGGCTTAATTTGACTCAACACGGGAAAACTTACCAGGTCCGAACATAAGTGTGTAAGACAGATTGATAGCTCTTTCTCGAATCTATGGGTGGTGGTGCATGGCCGTTCTTAGTTCGTGGAGTGATTTGTCTGGTTAATTCCGATAACGAACGAGACTCAAATATATTAAATAGATATCTTCAGGATTATGGTGTTGAAGCTTATATTGCCTTCATTCATGGTAGCAGTAAAATGTTTATTGTGTTTGAATGTGTTTATATAAGTGGAGCCGTACCTGTTGGTTTGTCCCATTATAAGGACACTAGCTTCTTAAATGGACAAATTGCGTCTAGCAATAATGAGATTGAGCAATAACAGGTCTGTGATGCCCTTAGATGTCCTGGGCTGCACGCGCGCTACAATGAAAGTATCAACGTGTATTTCCTAGACCGAGAGGTCCGGGTAAACCGCTGAACCACTTTCATGCTTGGGATTGTGAACTGAAACTGTTCACATGAACTTGGAATTCCTAGTAAGTGTGAGTCATTAACTCGCATTGATTACGTCCCTGCCCTTTGTGCACACCGCCCGTCGCTACTACCGATTGAATTATTTAGTGAGGTCTCCGGACGTGATCACTGTGACGCCTTGTGTGTTACGGTTGTTTCGCAAAAGTTGACCGAACTTGATTATTTAGAGGAAGTAAAAGTCGTAACAAGGTTTCCGTAGGTGAACCTGCGGAAGGATCATTATTGTATTTTCCAACCGTTATTAAAGTAAAGTGTAATACCAAATTAAAGTAAAGATATATATTAAATGAAAATGAAATTAAAGATGAGAAGCATAAAAGTCAAATTAATAAAATTTTTGTTTGATTTGAATTTGTTTGATGAAGAAGAAAAAGAGTATAAATTTTATATAACAATTTGACGGTAGAAATATTTAGCTCTTTATATGGATTTGGCAACCCATAAATAAAAATTATGTATTCCGATCCGAGATTGAAAATGATTTTTTGTATATCTTTATTTATATTGCGTGTATATGTACCATAATATACAGGCGTTGCGTATTGTATTGGCCATTATTGGTTTTGGGCATACAATGGTTAAAGTAACAACTCAAATGTACAATGTTGTACCTGCTTTTTAAGGTTAAAGTTTAACGTAAATTTAGATCGCTTACAAAATTAATTTTGTCAAGTTTTTAAATTATCAAGTCCAGTATTCAATCAATTATGTTAACTAAGACATTTCGCAGCATTCGTTTGGGTTAAGGTTTTATTGAAGGAATTGATATATGCCAGTAAAATGGTGTATTTTTAATTTCTTTCAATAAAAATATTATTGACGTAATGAAATAAACAAACAATTTATTAATCACACAAACTCTAAGCGGTGGATCACTCGGCTCATGGGTCGATGAAGAACGCAGCAAACTGTGCGTCATCGTGTGAACTGCAGGACACATGAACATGACATTTTGAACGCATATCGCAGTCCATGCTGTATACCTCTAACTGGAACTTACCTTGGGCTTGTAAGCTTGGACCCAAAAAAAGGGGAAAAAAAATTTTAAAAGTTAAAAAAAGGAGAAAAACCTGAAGAAAAAAAAAAAACTAATTTGAGGTATATATCGATTGTCAGAATTGAGTATAGGGGAAAAAAAAAAAAAAAAAAAATAAAAAAGGGTTCCTTCCTAAATTTCCCTAAAGAAAGCTGGGGCATTGAAATATTAAAAAAAAAAATTTTATATGGTAAAAAAAAAAAAAAAAGAGCCTTTGGGAAAAAAAAAAACTTAAAATTTTATTAAAAATAAAAAAAAAAAAAAAAAATTAATTTTATAAAAAAAAAAAAAAAATATTATATATTGGGCAGTGGGAGAATTTAAAAAAAAAAAAAGGGGGGGGGGGATGAACTTATCTTAAACGTAATGTTACGGTGCCCAAATTAACAATTCATACAGAATGTAGAAAATTTTATGTGAGAAACCATGAAAGGCGTTGGTTGCTTAAAAGAGCAGGACGGTGATCATGGAAGTCGAAATCCACTAAGGAGTGTGTAACAACTCACCTGCCGAAGCAACTAGCCCTTAAAATGGATGGCGCTTAAGTTGTATACCTATACATTACCGCTAAAGTAGATGATTTATGTTATTTATAATATCAATTTTGAAACTTTAGTGAGTAGGAAGGGTACAATGGTGTGCTTAGAAGTGTTTGGCGTAAGCCTGCATGGAGCCGCCATTGGTACAGATCTTGGTGGTAGTAGCAAATAATCGAATGAGACCTTGGAGGACTGAAGTGGAGAAGGGTTTCGTGTGAACAGTGGTTGATCACGAGTTAGTCGGTCCTAAGTTCAAGGCGAAAGCCGAAAAATTTCAAGTTTTAAAAATGTCAATTGATATAATCATATAAAAAATAAAACACTTGAATAATTTTGAACGAAAGGGAATACGGTTCCAATTCCGTAACCTGTTGAGTATCCGTTTGTTATTAAATATGGGCCTCGTGCTCATCCTGGCAACAGGAACGACCATAAAGAAGCCGTCGAGAGGTATCGGAAGAGTTTTCTTTTCTGTTTTATAGCCGTACTACCATGGAAGTCTTTCGCAGAGAGATATGGTAGATGGGCTAGAAAACCATGACATATACTGTTGTGTCGATATTTACTCCTCGGACCTTGAAAATTTATGGTGAGGATACGCAAACTTCTCAACAGGCCGTACCAATATCCACAGCTGGTCTCCAAGGTGAAGAGTCTAGTCGATAGAATAATGTAGGTAAGGGAAGTCGGCAAATTAGATCCGTAACTTCGGCATAAGGATTGGCTCTGAAGATTGAGATAGTCGGGCTTGATTGGGAAACAATAACATGGTTTATGTGCTCGTTCTGGGTAAATAGAGTTTCTATCATTTATGATAGTTATTTGTTCTCCGGATAGTTAGTTACGTAGCCAATTGTGGAACTTTCTTGCTAAAATTTTTAAGAATACTAATTTATTTTAATTAGTTCTTTTAAATTATAACGATCATCAATTAACAATAAATTCAGAACTAGCACGGACTTGGGGAATCCGACTGTGTAATTAAAACAAAGCATTGTGATGGCCCTAGCGGGTGTTGATACAATGTTGATTTCTGCCCAGTGCTCTGAATGTCAAAGTAAAGAAATTACAAGGTAAGCGCGGGTCGAGGGCGGAAGTAATTTAACAAATTAGACTCTCTTAAGGCAGGCTTAGCGACGGCAGCGTTCGCGAATGATCTGGTGCTTATTGAGAAGTTAAAGTTGGGGCATAGTACGCGAGAGGTGAAATTCGTTGGGCCGTCTAAGACTAACTTAAGCGATAGCATTTGCCAAAGATGTTTTCATTAATCAAGAACGAAAGTTAGAGGTTCGAAGGCGATCAGATACCGCCCTAGTTCTAACCATAAACGATGCCAGCTAGCAATTGGGTGTAGCTACTTTTATGGCTCTCTCAGTCGCTTCCCGGGAAACCAAAGCTTTTGGGCTCCGGGGGAAGTATGGTTGCAAAGCTGAAACTTAAAGGAATTGACGGAAGGGCACCACCAGGAGTGGAGCCTGCGGCTTAATTTGACTCAACACGGGAAAACTTACCAGGTCCGAACATAATTGTGTAAGACAGATTGATAGCTCTTTCTCGAATCTATGGGTGGTGGTGCATGGCCGTTCTTAGTTCGTGGAGTGATTTGTCTGGTTAATTCCGATAACGAACGAGACTCAAATATATTAAATAGATATCTTTAGGATTATGGTGTTGAAGCTTATATTGCCTTCATTCATGGTAGCAGTAAAATGTTTATTGTGTTTGAATGTGTTTATATAAGTGGAGCCGTACCTGTTGGTTTGTCCCATTATAAGGACACTAGCTTCTTAAATGGACAAATTGCGTCTAGCAATAATGAGATTGAGCAATAACAGGTCTGTGATGCCGTTAGATGTCCTGGGCTGCACGCGCGCTACAATGAAAGTATCAACGTGTATTTCCTAGACCGAGAGGTCCGGGTAAACCGCTGAACCACTTACATGCTTGGGATTGTGAACTGAAACTGTTCACATGAACTTGGAATTCCTAGTAAGTGTGCGTCATTAACTCGCATTGATTACGTCCCTGCCCTTTGTGCACACCGCCCGTCGCTACTACCGATTGAATTATTTAGTGAGGTCTCCGGACGTGATCACCTTGACGCCTTGTGTGTTACGGTTGTTTCGCAAAAGTTGACCGAACTTGATTATTTAGAGGAAGTAAAAGTCGTAACAAGGTTTCCGTAGGTGAACCTGCGGAAGCATCATTATTGTATTTTCCAACCGTTATTAAAGTAAAGTGTAATACCAAATTAAAGTTAAGATATATATTAAATGAAAAAGAAATTAAAGATGAGAAGCATAAAAGTCAAATTAATAAAATTTTTGTTTGATTTGAATTTGTTTGATGAAGAAGAAAAAGAGTATAAATTTTATATAACAATTTGACGGTAGAAATATTTAGCTCTTTATATGGATTTGGCAACCCATAAATAAAAATTATGTATTCCGATCCGAGATTGAATATGATTTTTTTGTATATATTTATTTATATTGCGTGTATATGTACCATAATATACAGGCGTTGCGTATTGTATTGGCCATTATTGGTTTTGGGCATACAATGGTTAAAGTAACAACTCAAATGTACAATGTTGTACCTGCTTTTTAAGGTTAAAGTTTAACGTAAATGTAGATCGCTTACAAAATTAATGTTGTCAAGTTTTTAAATTATCAAGTCCAGTATTCAATCATTTATGTTAACTAAGACATTTCGCAGCATTCGTTTGGGTTAAGGTTTTATTGAAGGAATTGATATATGCCAGTAAAATGGTGTATTTTTAATTTCTTTCAATAAAAATATTATTGACGTAATGAAATAAACAAACAATTTATTAATCACTCTAAGCGGTGGATCACTCTGGCTCATGGGTCGATAAAGAACGCAGCAAACTGTGCGTCATCGTGTGAACTGCAGGACACATGAACATCGACATTTTGAACGCATATCGCAGTCCATGCTGTATACCTCTAACTGGAACGTACCTTGAGCATGTATGCTGTGACCCGAAAGATGGTGAACTATACTTGATCAGGTTGAAGTCAGGGGAAACCCTGATGGAAGACCGAAACAGTTCTGACGTGCATATCGATTGTCAGAATTGAGTATAGGGGCGAAAGACCAATCGAACCATCTAGTAGCTGGTTCCTTCCGAAGTTTCCCTCAGGATAGCTGGTGCATTGAAATGTTATATAAAATAATCTTATCTGGTAAAGCGAATGATTAGAGGCCTTAGGGTCGAAACGATCTTAACCTATTCTTCAACTTTAAATGGGTAAGAACCTTAACTTTCTTGATATGAAGTTTAAGGTTATGATATATTGTGCCCAGTGGGCCACTTTTTGGTAAGCAGAACTGGCGCTGTGGGATGAACCAAACGTAATGTTACGGTGCCCAAATTAACAACTCATACAGAAACCATGAAAGGCGTTGGTTGCTTAAAAGAGCAGGACGGTGATCATGGAAGTCGAAATCCGCTAAGGAGTGTGTAACAACTCACCTGCCGAAGCAACTAGCCCTTAAAATGGATGGCGCTTAAGTTGTATACCTATACATTACCGCTAAAGTAGATGATTTATGTTATTTATAATATAAATTTTGAAACTTTAGTGAGTAGGAAGGTACAATGGTGTGCTTAGAAGTGTTTGGCGTAAGCCTGCATGGAGCCGCCATTGGTACAGATCTTGGTGGTAGTAGCAAATAATCGAATGAGACCTTGGAGGACTGAAGTGGAGAAGGGTTTCGTGTGAACAGTGGTTGATCACGAGTTAGTCGGTCCTAAGTTCAAGGCGAAAGCCGAAAATTTTCAAGTTTTAAAAATGTCAAATGATATAATCATATAAAAAATAAAACACTTGAATAATTTTGAACGAAAGGGAATACGGTTCCAATTCCGTAACCTGTTGAGTATCCGTTTGTTATTAAATATGGGCCTCGTGCTCATCCTGGCAACAGGAACGACCATAAAGAAGCCGTCGAGAGGTATCGGAAGAGTTTTCTTTTCTGTTTTATAGCCGTACTACCATGGAAGTCTTTCGCAGAGTATGGTAGATGGGCTAGAAAACCATGACATATACTGTTGTGTCGATATTTTCTCCTCGGACCTTGAAAATTTATGGTGGGGATACGCAAACTTCTCAACAGGCCGTACCAATATCCGCAGCTGGTCTCCAAGGTGAAGAGTCTCTAGTCGATAGAATAATGTAGGTAAGGGAAGTCGGCAAATTAGATCCGTAACTTCGGGATAAGGATTGGCTCTGAAGATTGAGATAGTCGGGCTTGATTGGGAAACAATAACATGGTTTATGTGCTCGTTCTGGGTAAATAGAGTTTCTATCATTTATGATAGTTATTTGTTCCCCGGATAGTTAGTTACGTAGCCAATTGTGGAACTTTCTTGCTAAAATTTTTAAGAATACTAATTAATTTTAATTAGTTCTTTTAAATTATAACGATTATCAATTAACAATCAATTCAGAACTGGCACAGACTTGGGGAATACAACATACATTTGTAGTTAGTACTATACCTTTATGTATGTAAGGGTATTAGCGGTGGAGTTCTTACTATGTAATTAAGTATTTACTGTATTTTTTATATATTCTTCCTATTTAAAAACCTACTTTTAGTGCTCTTAATCGAGTGTTTTTGTGGGCCGGTACAATTACTTTGAACAAATTAGAGTGCTTAAAGCAGGCTTCAAATGCCTGAATATTCTGTGCATGGGATAACGAAATAAGACCTCTGTTCTGCTTTCATTGGTTTTTGGATCAAGAGGTAATGATTATGAGAGTTTGGGGCATTAGTATTACGACGCGAGAGGTGAAATTCTTGGACCGTCGTAAGACTAACTTAAGCGAAAGCATTTGCCGAAGATGTTTTCATTAATCAAGAACGAAAGTTAGAGGTTCGAAGGCGATCAGATACCGCCCTAGTTCTAACCATAAACGATGCCAGCTAGCAATTGGGTGTAGCTACTTTTATGGCTCTCTCAGTCGCTTCCCGGGAAACCAAAGCTTTTGGGCTCCGGGGGAAGTATGGTTGCAAAGCTGAAACTTAAAGGAATTGACGGAAGGGCACCACCAGGAGTGGAGCCTGCGGCTTAATTTGACTCAACACGGGAAAACTTACCAGGTCCGAACATAAGTGTGTAAGACAGATTGATAGCTCTTTCTCGAATCCATGGGTGGTGGTGCATGGCCGTTCTTAGTTCGTGGAGTGATTTGTCTGGTTAATTCCGATAACGAACGAGACTCAAATATATTAAATAGATATCTTCAGGATTATGGTGTTGAAGCTTATATTGCCTTCATTCATGGTAGCAGTAAAATGTTTATTGTGTTTGAATGTGTTTATATAAGTGGAGCCGTACCTGTTGGTTTGTCCCATTATAAGGACACTAGCTTCTTAAATGGACAAATTGCGTCTAGCAATAATGAGATTGAGCAATAACAGGTCTGTGATGCCCTTAGATGTCCTGGGCTGCACGCGCGCTACAATGAAAGTATCAACGTGTATTTCCTAGACCGAGAGGTCCGGGTAAACCGCTGAACCACTTTCATGCTTGGGATTGTGAACTGAAACTGTTCACATGAACTTGGAATTCCTAGTAAGTGTGAGTCATTAACTCGCATTGATTACGTCCCTGCCCTTTGTGCACACCGCCCGTCGCTACTACCGATTGAATTATTTAGTGAGGTCTCCGGACGTGATCACTTTGACGCCTTGTGTGTTACGGTTGTTTCGCAAAAGTTGACCGAACTTGATTATTTAGAGGAAGTAAAAGTCGTAACAAGGTTTCCGTAGGTGAACCTGCGGAAGGATCATTATTGTATTTTCCAACCGTTATTAAAGTAAAGTGTAATACCAAATTAAAGTTAAAGATATATATTAAATGAAAATGAAATTAAAGATGAGAAGCATAAAAGTCAAATTAATAAAATTTTTGTTTGATTTGAATTTGTTTGATGAAGAAGAAAAAGAGTATAAATTTTATATAACAATTTGACGGTAGAAATATTTAGCTCTTTATATGGATTTGGCAACCCATAAATAAAAATTATGTATTCCGATCCGAGATTGAAAATGATTTTTTGTATATCTTTATTTATATTGCGTGTATATGTACCATAATAAGCGTTGCGTTTGCTTTTGTTTTGGGCATACAATGGTTAAAGTAACAACTCAAATGTACAATGTTGTACCTGCTTTTTAAGGTTAAAGTTTAACGTAAATTTAGATCGCTTACAAAATTAATTTTGTCAAGTTTTTAAATTATCAAGTCCAGTATTCAATCATTTATGTTAACTAAGACATTTCGCAGCATTCGTTTGGGTTAAGGTTTTATTGAAGGAATTGATATATGCCAGTAAAATGGTGTATTTTTAATTTCTTTCAATAAAAATATTATTGACGATAATGAAATAAAACAAACAATTTATTAATCACTCTAAGCGGTGGATCACTCGGCTCATGGGTCGATGAAGTATTGGAAACGCAAAGCATAATGTGCGTCATCGATTAGTTTTTAACTATTTATAGTTAATGTAACACAATGCAGGACACATCTACATCGTCATTTTTAACGCATATCGCATTATATTCTTTATACCTCTAACTGGAACGTACCTTGAGCATGTATGCTGTGACCCGAAAGATGGTGAACTATACTTGATCAGGTTGAAGTCAGGGGAAACCCTGATGGAAGACCGAAACAGTTCTGACGTGCAAATCGATTGTCAGAATTGAGTATAGGGGCGAAAGACCAATCGAACCATCTAGTAGCTGGTTCCTTCCGAAGTTTCCCTCAGGATAGCTGGTGCATTGAAATGTTATATAAAATAATCTTATCTGGTAAAGCGAATGATTAGAGGCCTTAGGGTCGAAACGATCTTAACCTATTCTCAAACTTTAAATGGGTAAGAACCTTAACTTTCTTGATATGAAGTTTAAGGTTATGATATATTGTGCCCAGTGGGCCACTTTTGGTAAGCAGAACTGGCGCTGTGGGATGAACCAAACGTAATGTTACGGTGCCCAAATTAACAACTCATACAGAAACCATGAAAGGCGTTGGTTGCTTAAAACAGCAGGACGGTGATCATGGAAGTCGAAATCCGCTAAGGAGTGTGTAACAACTCACCTGCCGAAGCAACTAGCCCTTAAAATGGATGGCGCTTAAGTTGTATACCTATACATTACCGCTAAAGTAGATGATTTATGTTATTTATAATATAAATTTTGAAACTTTAGTGAGTAGGAAGGTACAATGGTGTGCTTAGAAGTGTTTGGCGTAAGCCTGCATGGAGCCGCCATTGGTACAGATCTTGGTGGTAGTAGCAAATAATCGAATGAGACCTTGGAGGACTGAAGTGGAGAAGGGTTTCGTGTGAACAGTGGTTGATCACGAGTTAGTCGGTCCTAAGTTCAAGGCGAAAGCCGAAAATTTTCAAGTTTTAAAAATGTCAAATGATATAATCATATAAAAAATAAAACACTTGAATAATTTTGAACGAAAGGGAATACGGTTCCAATTCCGTAACCTGTTGAGTATCCGTTTGTTATTAAATATGGGCCTCGTGCTCATCCTGGCAACAGGAACGACCATAAAGAAGCCGTCGAGAGGTATCGGAAGAGTTTTCTTTTCTGTTTTATAGCCGTACTACCATGGAAGTCTTTCGCAGAGAGATATGGTAGATGGGCTAGAAGAGCATGACATATACTGTTGTGTCGATATTTTCTCCTCGGACCTTGAAAATTTATGGTGGGGATACGCAAACTTCTCAACAGGCCGTACCAATATCCGCAGCTGGTCTCCAAGGTGAAGAGTCTCTAGTCGATAGAATAATGTAGGTAAGGGAAGTCGGCAAATTAGATCCGTAACTTCGGGATAAGGATTGGCTCTGAAGATTGAGATAGTCGGGCTTGATTGGGAAACAATAACATGGTTTATGTGCTCGTTCTGGGTAAATAGAGTTTCTATCATTTATGATAGTTATTTGTTCCCCGGATAGTTAGTTACGTAGCCAATTGTGGAACTTTCTTGCTAAAATTTTTAAGAATACTAATTAATTTTAATTAGTTCTTTTAAATTATAACGATTATCAATTAACAATCAATTCAGAACTGGCACGGACTTGGGGAATCCGACTGTCTAATTAAAACAAAGCATTGTGATGGCCCTAGCGGGTGTTGACACAATGTGATTTCTGCCCAGTGCTCTGAATGTCAAAGTGAAGAAATTCAAGTAAGCGCGGGTCAACGGCGGGAGTAACTATGACTCTCTTTAAGGACTTGCGGCAGCTTCGCGGATGATCTGGTGCTATTTGGGAAGGTTCAAAAATTGTTGGATACTACGGTAGGCTTCTTAGCCTCCGTGGGACTCACCCTTAATTCTGACAAGTGTTTCACTATCAGTATAAAGGGGCAAGCCAAGCAGAAGTGTACTGTCGTTGAACGGCGGAGCTTTTGTGTAGGGGAGCGCGAGTGTCCTTCATTGAAGCGTACTGAAGAGTGGAAGTATTTAGGTATCCGGTTCACCGCGGATGGGCGGGCTCGGTATAGTCCAGCAGACGACCTCGGTCCGAAGCTGTTAAGATTAACAAGAGCCCCCTTGAAACCTCAACAGAAGTTGTTTGCACTTAGGACTGTCCTTATCCCACAACTCTATCACCAACTAACACTTGGGAGTGTGAGGATAGGCGTCTTAAGGAAATGTGACAGATTGGTACGGCAATTCGTTAGGAGGTGGTTAGATCTCCCACTGGATGTACCTACTGCTTTCTATCACGCCCCCACATTTACGGGGGTCTCGGGATCCCATCAATTAGATGGATAGCACCAATGCTGCGTCTGAAGCGATTGAGCAATATAAAATGGCCCCACCTCGAACAATCCGAGGTAGCTAGCTCTTTCATTGACGACGAATTGCAAAGGGCTCGAGATAGATTAAAGGCGGAGGATATGGAACTAGGTTCGCGTCCAGAGATTGACTCGTATTTTGCAAACAGGTTGTACATGTCTGTTGATGGTTGCGGTCTCCGTGAAGCAGGTCATTATGGCCCGCAACATGGATGGGTGAGTCAGCCCACGCGCTTGCTAACAGGAAAGGAATATTTGCACGGGATCAAATTGCGGATAAATGCCCTACCCTCTAAGTCTCGTACGACGAGGGGAAGGCACGAATTGGAGAGACGGTGTCGTGCAGGATGTGACGCTCCCGAGACAACAAACCACATCTTGCAGAAATGCTATCGTACGCACGGGAGGCGGGTAGCTAGACACAACAGCGTAGTAAATGCCGTCAAGCGGGGACTTGAAGGCAGAGGCTGCGTTGTCCATGTCGAACCAAGTCTGCAATGCGACTCGGGCTTACATAAACCGGACCTGGTGGGAATCCGACAAAATCACATGTATGTGATAGACGTTCAGGTTGTGACAGACGGACATTCCTTAGACCAAGCGCATCAGCGCAAGGTTGAAAGGTACGACAGAGCTGACATAAGATCACAAATGCGGCGATCTTTCGGAGCGACAGGTGACATCGAGTTTCATTCCGTTACACTCAACTGGAGAGGAATCTGGAGTAATCAGTCGGTAAAACGATTGATTGCAAAAGGTCTCCTCATCGCTAGTGATACCAATATCATTAGCGTCAGAGCAGTCACTGGCGGGGTGACGTCTTTTAAATATTTTATGTACTGTGCTGGGTACACTCGAAGCTAGGTGTATTGAACTCTAGCTTCTCTATATTTTGCCTGCTACCTTGGCATAACATCTAAAAAGGTACAAACATCGCACGGAAAAAGAGGTGGTTTTAGTACGTAGGCACTGTGGGACTTCATTGTTCCGATGACGCAGTGAATCGTGCATGCGAGATTGTCCAGTAGTTGGTTGCTCGTATCTTTGAAGATTTCCTTCCTCAGCGATCAAAAAAAAAAAAAAAAAAAAAAAAAAATACAAGCCAAATGCCTCGTCATCTAATTAGTGACGCGCATGAATGGATTAACGAGATTCCTACTGTCCCTATCTACTATCTAGCGAAACCACAGCCAAGGGAACGGGCTTGGAATAATTAGCGGGGAAAGAAGACCCTTTTGAGCTTGACTCTAATCTGGCAGTGTAAGGAGACATAAGAGGTGTAGAATAAGTGGGAGATATTATTCCTTGTGTTTGATATCGCCAATGAAATACCACTACTCTTATTGTTTCCTTACTTACTTGATTAAATGGAACGTGTATCATTTCCTAGCCATTATACGGATATATTTATTATATCTTATGGTATTGGGTTTTGATGCAAGCTTCTTGATCAAAGTATCACGAGTTTGTTATATAATCGCAAACAAATTCTTTAATGAGAGAGTGCATTTATGTATTTTTAATTTGAAATTTTTGGTATAACTCCAATTACTCAGGTATGATCCAATTCAAGGACATTGCCAGGTAGGGAGTTTGACTGGGGCGGTACATCTCTCAAATAATAACGGAGGTGTCCCAAGGCCAGCTCAGTGCGGACAGAAACCACACATAGAGCAAAAGGGCAAATGCTGACTTGATCTCGGTGTTCAGTACACACAGGGACAGCAAAAGCTCGGCCTATCGATCCTTTTGGTTTAAAGAGTTTTTAACAAGAGGTGTCAGAAAAGTTACCATAGGGATAACTGGCTTGTGGCGGCCAAGCGTTCATAGCGACGTCGCTTTTTGATCCTTCGATGTCGGCTCTTCCTATCATTGTGAAGCAAAATTCACCAAGCGTTGGATTGTTCACCCATGCAAGGGAACGTGAGCTGGGTTTAGACCGTCGTGAGACAGGTTAGTTTTACCCTACTAATGACAAAACGTTGTTGCGACAGCATTCCTGCGTAGTACGAGAGGAACCGCAGGTACGGACCAATGGCACAATACTTGTTCGAGCGAACAGTGGTATGACGCTACGTCCGTTGGATTATGCCTGAACGCCTCTAAGGTCGTATCCGTGCTGGACTGCAATGATAAATAAGGGGCAATTTGCATTGTATGGCTTCTAAACCATTAAAAGTTTATTTTATAAACGACAATGGATGTGATGCCAATGTTATTTGTAACATAGTAAATTGGGAGGATCTTCGATCACCTGATGCCGCGCTAGTTACTTATTAAAACATTATTTAATACAATGACAAAGCCTAGAATCAATTGTAAACGACTTTTGTAACAGGCAAGGTGTTGTAAGTGGTTGAGCAGCTGCCATACTGCGATCCACTGAAGCTTATCCTTTGCTTGATGATTCGATTTTATTTAAATTGCTGATGTACTTTTATTATATGGGAGAGTATTTCTTTCATATGATATGTAGTCAATCTTTTTTTTTTTTTTTTAGGTAGCTAAACGTATCGTCATTTATTTAGTGACGCAATTAATATACTTAAAGAGATTCCTATTCCCCCCTCTCCCTATTAAAGAAGGGAAAAAAAAAGTTATATATGTATATAACTTAAAAGAACCAAAACGGCGGATTCAAATGTGATTGTCATAATGTAGCCAATTTAATTGTCATTTATTTAGTGACTCAATTTATATATTTAAGGAGATTCCTACTGTCCCTATTGAAGAAGGGAGAAAAAAAAAGTTATATATGTAAATAACTTAAAAGAACCAAAACGGCGGATTCAAATGTGATTGTCATAATGTCGCCAATTTAATTGCCATATATTTAGTGACTCAATTTATATATTTAAGGAGATTCCTACTGTTGTCCCTATTGAAGAAGGGAGAAAAAAAAAGTTATATATGTAAATAACTTAAAAGAACCAAAACGGCGGATTCAAATGTGATTGTCATAATGTAGCCAATTTAATTGTCATTTATTTAGTGACTCAATTTATATATTTAAGGAGATTCCTACTGTCCCTATTGAAGAAGGGAGAAAAAAAAAGTTATATATGTATATAACTTAAAAGAACCAAAACGGCGGATTCAAATGTGATTGTCATAATGTAGCCAATTTAATTGTCATTTATTTAGTGACTCAATTTATATATTTAAGGAGATTCCTACTGTCCCTATTGAAGAAGGGAAAAAAAAAAGTTATATATGTAAATAACTTAAAAGAACCAAAACGGCGGATTCAAATGTGATTGTCATAATGTAGCCAATTTAATTGTCATTTATTTAGTGACTCAATTTATATATTTAAGGAGATTCCTACTGTCCCTATTGAAGAAGGGAGAAAAAAAAAGTTATATATGTAAATAACTTAAAAGAACCAAAACGGCGGATTCAAATGTGATTGTCATAATGTAGCCAATTTAATTGTGCCATATATTTAGTGACTCAATTTATATATTTAAGGAAATTCCCTCTATTGAAGGAGGGAAAAAAAAAGTTATATATGTATATAACTTAAAAAAAGAAACCAAATTTATGTCGTATTCAAATGTGATCATCATATATGCATCCCATCGTCTTATCATATGAAATGAAATTTATTTAATATTGACAATTTATCGTATGGAAACATCCATATCATATGGAATATCTCATATCATATGAAATGAAATTTATTTAATATTGAAAATTTATCGTATGGGAACATCCATATCATATGGAATATCTCATATCATATGAAATGAAATTTATTTAATATTGAAAATTTATCGTATGGGAACATCCATATCATATGGAATATCTCATATCATATGAAATGAAATTTATTTAATATTGAAAATTTATCGTATGGGAACATCCATATCATATGGAATATCTCATATCATATGAAATGAAATTTATTTAATATTGAAAATTTATCGTATGGGAACATCCATATCATATGGAATATCTCATATCATATGAAATGAAATTTATTTAATATTGAAAATTTATCGTATGGGAACATCCATATCATATGGAATATCTCATATCATATGAAATGAAATTTATTTAATATTGAAAATTTATCGTATGGGAACATCCATATCATATGGAATATCTCATATCATATGAAATGAAATTTATTTAATATTGAAAATTTATCGTATGGGAACATCCATATCATATGGAATATCTCATATCATATGAAATGAAATTTATTTAATATTGAAAATTTATCGTATGGAACATCCATATCATATGGAATATCTCATATCATATGAAATGAAATTTATTTAATATTGAAAATTTATCGTATGGGAACATCCATATCATATGGAATATCTCATATCATATGAAATGAAATTTATTTAATATTGAAAATTTATCGTATGGGAACATCCATTTTATCATATGGAATAAGTTCTTCGTTAATCATATGAAATGAAATTTATTTAATATTGAAAATTTATTTGATATCTATTACATTTTCTTTATACATTTCCCTTACAAAATGATATTTTATTTCAATATGCTTGCTACGTGAATGAAATTTAGCATCTTTAGCAAGACATTGTGCGCTCTGGTTGTCGCTATAAATTAGCAGCTTCGCCATCGGCCCGAATCCCATCTCGTTGATCAGCTTTCTGATGTATATCGCTTCTTTGGCTGCTGTAGAAAGTGCTACGTACTCGGCCTCCGTGCTACTGAGGGCAAACAAATTTTGCTTCTTTGATTCCCATGACACCGCCGCTCCAGCAATAAGGAATGACCAACCGGTGAACGACTTCCGATCGTTGCAATCGCCAGCCCAGTCCGCATCAACAAAACAGTGAATAGGAACACCAGTTTTGCTATAATGAAGTCTCACATCTGAGGTACCTCTTAGATATCTCAATACCCTCTTGTCTGCAACCTCATGTTCCTTGTGCGGATCTGCATTTCTCTGCGCCAACTTAGTCACAGAGTGTATTATATCTGGCCGTGTAGTCAACCCCAAATACAATAACGAACCAATGAGTGATTGATAGCGTGTCTTGTCCACCTGACCGCAATCATTTCTATCGCATTTCGTCTGGAACCCGACCTCTAGAGGAGTCGTGTTCGGCTTGCAGTCCTTCATACCATATTCATGCAACAAGCCTTCGATGTACTGCTTGTGGCCTATGGAGACATTGCCAGTCTTGCCATCTCGCTCGATTTCCATCCCCAAAAAATTATGGAGTTCACCGCCGTCGACCACATCAAATTCGTTTGATATGAGCTGCTTTATGTAGGCCACGTCGTCCTTTCTGGTACATGCAAGTATAAAATCGTCAACATATACAACAATAATAGATAAATACCCATTGACTTTGCTCGTGTATATACACGGTTCGCTTGCACATGGAACGAAACCAATCTTCAAAAGAATGCTATCCAGCTTTTGGTTCCACTCACGCCCACTCTGTTTCAAGCCGTACAACGATTTATGTAGCTTGAGTACACACTTGGGATGATCAGCATCGACAAAACCTTCAGGTTGCCGCATGTAAACGTCATCTTGTAGCTCACTATTGAGGTATGCTGCGGAGACATCCATCTCATGCAAGTGCATCTCGTGTTCAACCGCCAACGCAATCACCAGTCTGATTGAGGAATAACGTGCAACCGGGGAAAAAGTTTCCTTGTAGTTAATTCCATATTGTTGACCACACCCTTTTGCGACCAATCTTGCCTTGAAACGCTGAACTTTGCCACTCTCATCTCGATAACCTTTTTGTTTGCAGGAAGATCAACCAAACTCCATGTCTTAATGTTTTCTAGGTTGTCATACTCCTTCTGCATTGCTGATTTCCAGTTTTCCGACTGCTCTGACTTAAATGCCTCATTTATACAGGTAGGAACAATAACATCTTTCGCATCTAGTACATTCAGCATATTGTACTCTCTTCGTGGACGACCAGCACGCCCAGTGCGAACAATCTTTGGTCTCCCTGGTCCTCTTCGGGTATATGGTTGGTCCTCCTCAGCATTTTCTTCATCACCACTTTGCTCATCAACAATTGGAATTTGCTGCTCCACAGAATATTCTTGGATTTCATCATTATTCTCGCAATCAAGTTTTTCACTTGGCTGAAAGATTACCACATCTGACTCACATGATAATTCTCGACCGTGCTCCAACTCTTTCATGAACTTGTGCTCCAAAAACACGACATCTCGGGATACTACTACGGTCCTTTTGACAGGGTTGTAAAGACGATAAGCCTTGGCAGTCTCGGAGTAACCTACCAAAATATGCTGCTTCCCTTTCGCTGAAAACTTCTCCTTATGAGTTTTATCTAATACAATAGCTTTCATACCAAATACTCTAAGATGAGATACGCTCGGCTTTTTCCCATACCAAACTTCGTATGGAGTATTGTCAGGCAAAGTTGCAGTTTCTGCTCTATTTCGTAAATATGCAGCCGTCATTAGTCTATCTTATACAAAAATTATTTTAATCCCAACATTTCTGTAAACTTTACATGTTTGACCTTATAAATAAGTTCTTTGTTAATATATCTGAGGTCATACTATCTGTGGGAATGTATTTGATATCTATTACATTTTCTTTATACATTTCCCTTACAAAATGATATTTTATTTCAATATGCTTGCTACGTGAATGAAATTTAGCATCTTTAGCAAGACATTGTGCGCTCTGGTTGTCGCTATAAATTAGCAGCTTCGCCATCGGCCCGAATCCCATCTCGTTGATCAGCTTTCTGATGTATATCGCTTCTTTGGCTGCTGTAGAAAGTGCTACGTACTCGGCCTCCGTGCTACTGAGGGCAACCAGATTTTGCTTCTTTGATTCCCATGACACCGCCGCTCCAGCAATAAGGAATGACCAACCGGTGAACGACTTCCGATCGTTGCAATCGCCAGCCCAGTCCGCATCAACAAAACAGTGAATAGGAACACCAGTTTTGCTATAATGAAGTCTCACATCTGAGGTACCTCTTAGATATCTCAATACCCTCTTGGCTGCAACCTCATGTTCCTTGTGCGGATCTGCATTTCTCTGCGCCAACTTAGTCACAGAGTGTATTATATCTGGCCGTGTAGTCAACCCCAAATACAATAACGAACCAATGAGTGATTGATAGCGTGTCTTGTCCACCTGACCGCAATCATTTCTATCGCATTTCGTCTGGAACCCGACCTCTAGAGGAGTCATGTTCGGCGTGCAGTCCTTCATACCATATTCATGCAACAAGCCTTCGATGTACTGCTTGTGGCCTATGGAGACATTGCCAGTCTTGCCATCTCGCTCGATTTCCATCCCCAAAAAATTATGGAGTTCACCGCCGTCGACCACATCAAATTCGTTTGATATGAGCTGCTTTATGTAGGCCACGTCGTCCTTTCTGGTACATGCAAGTATAAAATCGTCAACATATACAACAATAATAGATAAATACCCATTGACTTTGCTCGTGTATATACACGGTTCGCTTGCACATGGAACGAAACCAATCTTCAAAAGAATGCTATCCAGCTTTTGGTTCCACTCACGCCCACTCTGTTTCAAGCCGTACAAGGATTCCCTTTCGCTGAAAACTTGTTCTTATGAGTTTTATCTAATACAATAGCTTTCATACCAAATACTCTAAGATGAAATACGCTCGGCTTTTTCCCATACCAAACTTCGTATGGAGTATTGTCAGGCAAAGTTGCAGTTTCTGCTCTATTTCGTAAATATGCAGCCGTCATTATTGCCTCGCCCCAAAAAGATTCGCCAACTCCAGCATGCACTATCATGCTTCGCGCCATGTTGTTGAGTTGTCTTTTTTATTCCATGACTCGACAAGAACTGTTCAAATCTATCGCTCAGGTACTCACGGCCGTTGTCGCTTCGTATGGCTTTTATACGCTTACCCGTCTGATTTTCTGCTAGCATTTTGAAATCTTTGAATTTCTGGAAAATATCGCTCTTATTCTTTAACATGTACACTGTTACATAACGCGATTTATCGTCTATGAAAGTTGCGAAGTAGCGCGCACCACCTTGTGACGCTGTACGCATAGGTCCACAAATGTCCGTATAAATCAAGCCAAACAATTCTTTTGAGCGACTTTCCGAAGACTTCGGAAACTTCTTAACGCAAATTTTACTTTTTGCACACGTTTCACATACAAGGTCATTTGTACTACACACTCTAGCATTGAGACCATAGACCATGTCCTGCTTAATCATTTTATTCAAACTATCGAAATTTAAATGTCCGAAACGATCATGCCATTTGACCAGCTGATTTACATTTGTTTCTGCAGCAAATACTGTTTTTGCTTTACTTTCAAACAAAAACAAACCGTTGTGTTTCTCTGCGATCATTACTCTTAAGCCATTTTCTGTTGCCTTTGATACCGAAATAAAATTACATTGTAAGTCCTTTACATATAGCACGTCAACCAATTCGATCGTGATATTTTTCCATTTTAGTTCCACTGTACCGCAACCTTCGGCTTCTATATAACTGTCGCCTGCTAACTTGATTTTCTCTTGTCTGTTGTTGTTGTCTTTTCTCTCTTTCGAACGCGACGACCGCACAACCAACATTCAATGTTTTTTGGTTCTCTCATTGCTTTGTTCTTTTTACCGTTTTCTTGACGCGACGAATACATTTTATTCTCACTTCTACTTCTCTCACGGCTACTTCGCCAATCTTGCGTCTCTCTCCCTCTTCAAGCAATTTAATTTTTTAGAGCGCTTAGCGATGGCAACGAGTCTCGCGTTTCAATGGCAACTACAAAATTTTCGAAATCATCACTTAAACTTGCAAAATTATAACGAGCATTTCATCAGGCACTTGTTCCTGAATTTCATTTAACTTTTCTACGACATTAGAAAAATTATTAAAATGCTCTCGAATACTGTCTGTAGCCAACATTTTAGTATACAACAATTGCTTAAACAACTGTATTTTTCTAGCCGGACCGGAGGGCATGTGGATCGCGGATAACTTTGCCCATGCTTCGCTCGCGGTTTTACAATGTTTTATACCGTTGATCTGCGACGGACTTACGCACAACAATATACTTGCGAGGGCTTTCTCGTCTTTACTGTCAAACAACTCCTTTTGTTCAGCCGTATCAGACGCCTCTTTTTTTTAACCGACCACATGTCACCGACCACAAATCAGAATGAATCAACAGACTTTTCATCTGTACTGACCATATACTATACTTTTCACCATCTAGTTTTTCGATTGAAAATTGTGCACTCATCTTGAACAAATTAGTTAATCACAAACTTTAATTAACAAAACGAATCTCTTACAAGTCTTTCCGACCAACCCGCACAGTTTTACTTTCTGCTGCCTGGGCCCATAACCTATTCGAGTAGAGGTTTATTTGAGACTAAATCTATGCATAAGAATATTCGCTGCAGCGCAGGCAGCAAGAAAATGAATGTAAAGCAGAAATGAAAGAATGTCCGTTACAATTCATAGATCGGATCATTCGAGAATAATAAGAAAGAGATAGACATACTGCGGTGCTTATATACGTATTTTAACAATCTCATATCATATGAAATGAAATTTATTTAATATTGAAAATTTATCGTATGGGAACATCCATATCATATGGAATATCTCATATCATATGAAATGAAATTTATTTAATATTGAAAATTTATCGTATGGGAACATCCATATCATATGGAATATCTCATATCATATGAAATGAAATTTATTTAATATTGCCCATTTATCGTATGGGAACATCCATATCATATGGAATATATCATATCATATGAAATGAAATTTATTTAATATTGCAAATTTATCGTATGGGAACATCCATATCATATGGAATATCTCATATCATATGAAATGAAATTTATTTAATATTGAAAATTTATCGTATGGGAACATCCATATCATATGGAATATCTCATATCATATGAAATGAAATTTATTTAATATTGAAAATTTATCGTATGGGAACATCCATATCATATGGAATATCTCATATCATATGAAATGAAATTTATTTAATATTGAAAATTTATCGTATGGGAACATCCATATCATATGGAATATCTCATATCATATGAAATGAAATTTATTTAATATTGAAAATTTATCGTATGGGAACATCCATATCATATGGAATATCTCATATCATATGAAATGAAATTTATTTAATATTGAAAATTTATCGTATGGGAACATCCATATCATATGGAATATCTCATATCATATGAAATGAAATTTATTTAATATTGAAAATTTATCGTATGGGAACATCCATATCATATGGAATATCTCATATCATATGAAATGAAATTTATTTAATATTGAAAATTTATCGTATGGGAACATCCATATCATATGGAATGTATCATATCATATGAAATGAAATTTATTTAATATTGCCCATTTATCGTATGGGAACATCCATATCATATGGAATATCTCATATCATATGAAATGAAATTTATTTAATATTGAAAATTTATCGTATGGGAACATCCATATCATATGGAATATCTCATATCATATGAAATGAAATTTATTTAATATTGAAAATTTATCGTATGGGAACATCCATATCATATGGAATATCTCATATCATATGAAATGAAATTTATTTAATATTGAAAATTTATCGTATGGGAACATCCATATCATATGGAATATCTCATATCATATGAAATGAAATTTATTTAATATTGAAAATTTATCGTATGGGAACATCCATATCATATGGAATATCTCATATCATATGAAATGAAATTTATTTAATATTGAAAATTTATCGTATGGGAACATCCATATCATATGGAATATCTCATATCATATGAAATGAAATTTATTTAATATTGAAAATTTATCGTATGGGAACATCCATATCATATGGAATATCTCATATCATATGAAATGAAATTTATTTAATATTGAAAATTTATCGTATGGGAACATCCATATCATATGGAATATCTCATATCATATGAAATGAAATTTATTTAATATTGAAAATTTATCGTATGGGAACATCCATATCATATGGAATATCTCATATCATATGAAATGAAATTTATTTAATATTGAAAATTTATCGTATGGGAACATCCATATCATATGGAATATATCATATCATATGAAATGAAATTTATTTAATATTGCACATTTATCGTATGGGAACATCCATATCATATGGAATATCTCATATCATATGAAATGAAATTTATTTAATATTGAAAATTTATCGTATGGGAACATCCATATCATATGGAATATCTCATATCATATGAAATGAAATTTATTTAATATTGAAAATTTATCGTATGGGAACATCCATATCATATGGAATATCTCATATCATATGAAATGAAATTTATTTAATATTGAAAATTTATCGTATGGGAACATCCATATCATATGGAATATCTCATATCATATGAAATGAAATTTATTTAATATTGAAAATTTATCGTATGGGAACATCCATATCATATGGAATATATCATATCATATGAAATGAAATTTATTTAATATTGAAAATTTATCGTATGGGAACATCCATATCATATGGAATATCTCATATCATATGAAATGAAATTTATTTAATATTGAAAATTTATCGTATGGGAACATCCATATCATATGGAATATCTCATATCATATGAAATGAAATTTATTTAATATTGAAAATTTATCGTATGGGAACATCCATATCATATGGAATGTATCATATCATATGAAATGAAATTTATTTAATATTGCCCATTTATCGTATGGGAACATCCATATCATATGGAATATCTCATATCATATGAAATGAAATTTATTTAATATTGAAAATTTATCGTATGGGAACATCCATATCATATGGAATATCTCATATCATATGAAATGAAATTTATTTAATATTGAAAATTTATCGTATGGGAACATCCATATCATATGGAATATCTCATATCATATGAAATGAAATTTTTTTAATATTGAAAATTTATCGTATGGGAACATCCATATCATATGGAATATCTCATATCATATGAAATGAAATTTATTTAATATTGAAAATTTATCGTATGGGAACATCCATATCATATGGAATATCTCATATCATATGAAATGAAATTTATTTAATATTGAAAATTTATCGTATGGGAACATCCATATCATATGGAATATCTCATATCATATGAAATGAAATTTATTTAATATTGAAAATTTATCGTATGGGAACATCCATATCATATGGAATATCTCATATCATATGAAATGAAATTTATTTAATATTGAAAATTTATCGTATGGGAACATCCATATCATATGGAATATCTCATATCATATGAAATGAAATTTATTTAATATTGAAAATTTATCGTATTGGGAACATCCATATCATATGGAATATCTCATATCATATGAAATGAAATTTATTTAATATTGAAAATTTATCGTATGGGAACATCCATATCATATGGAATATCTCATATCATATGAAATGAAATTTTTTTAATATTGAAAATTTATCGTATGGGAACATCCATATCATATGGAATATCTCATATCATATGAAATGAAATTTTTTTAATATTGAAAATTTATCGTATGGGAACATCCATATCATATGGAATATCTCATATCATATGAAATGAAATTTATTTAATATTGAAAATTTATCGTATGGGAACATCCATATCATATGGAATATCTCATATCATATGAAATGAAATTTATTTAATATTGAAAATTTATCGTATGGGAACATCCATATCATATGGAATATCTCATATCATATGAAATGAAATTTATTTAATATTGCACATTTATCGTATGGGAACATCCATATCATATGGAATATCTCATATCATATGAAATGAAATTTATTTAATATTGAAAATTTATCGTATGGGAACATCCATATCATATGGAATATCTCATATCATATGAAATGAAATTTATTTAATATTGAAAATTTATCGTATGGGAACATCCATATCATATGGAATATCTCATATCATATGAAATGAATTTATTGGTAAGTGGTATCTTCAAACATAAATGGGCGATTTTAAGAAAGTGTGGCACAAAACCTACTTAGGTGGTGTGATGTCGAGCATAGCCAGTCATATGTTTTATCGGTACAACTCTCAAATACATATGGCTTATGCATTTATAATCGGCAATGTCTATTTATTTATTAATTATTATGAAGTTTAATGGTATTTATAAAAATACATATGAAAATTTATTGTTGAGTGGTACCTTCAAACATAAATGGGCGATTTTAAGAAAGTGTGGCACAAAACCTACTTAGGTGGTGTGATGTCGAGCATAGTCAGTCATATGTTATATCAGTACAACTCTCAAATACATATGGCTTATGCATTTATAATCGGCAATGTCTATTTATTTATTAATTATTATGAAGTTTAATGGTATTTATAAAAATACATATGAAAATTTATTGTTGAGTGGTACCTTCAAACATAAATGGGCGATTTTAAGAAAGTGTGGCACAAAACCTACTTAGGTGGTGTGATGTCGAGCATAGTCAGTCATATGTTATATCAGTACAACTCTCAAATACATATGGCTTATGCATTTATAATCGGCAATGTCTATTTATTTATTAATTATTATGAAGTTTAATGGTATTTATAAAAATACATATGAAAATTTATTGTTGAGTGGTACCTTCAAACATAAATGGGCGATTTTGAGAATGTGTGGCACAAAACCTACTCATGATGAACAGTGGTTGTTCAGTCATGTTGAAGTTTGCTCTAATTCAACCTTAATATGTTAATATAAGATAATGAAAAAGCCTACCATAGTATTCTAAATTTTGGCCGTATTCGTAAAATGTTACCAAAAACAATATATTTATTTTATTCAAAAGTCTATCATATTGTGTCAAGTATCTTTAAATATATTAACGTATGTGTTTGGTAAAAATCATATAATTATGTTTTTAATAACACATTAAATAATAACATTATTCTGGTTGATCCTGCCAGTAGTTATATGCTTGTCTCAAAGATTAAGCCATGCATGTCTAAGTACACACGAATTAAAAGTGAAACCGCAAAAGGCTCATTATATCAGTTATGGTTCCTTAGATCGTTAACAGTTACTTGGATAACTGTAAAAATTCTAGAGCTAATACATGCAATTAAAACACGGACCTTCTGGGACGTGTGCTTTTATTAGACTAAAACCAAGCGATCATTTGATCGTTATATTGGTTGAACTCTAGATAACATGCAGATCGTATGGTCTTGTACCGACGACAGATCTTTCAAATGTCTGCCCTATCAACTTTTGATGGTAGTATCTAGGACTACCATGGTTGCAACGGGTAACGGGGAATCAGGGTTCGATTCCGGAGAGGGAGCCTGAGAAACTGCTACCACATCTAAGGAAGGCAGCAGGCGCGTAAATTACCCACTCCCAGCTCGGGGAGGTAGTGACGAAAAATAACAATACAGGACTCATATCCGAGGCCCTGTAATTGGAATGAGTACACTTTAAATCCTTTAACAAGGACCAATTGGAGGGCAAGTCTGGTGCCAGCAGCCGCGGTAATTCCAGCTCCAATAGCGTATATTAAAGTTGTTGCGGTTAAAACGTTCGTAGTTGAACTTGTGCTTCATACGGGTAGTACAACATACATTTGTAGTTAGTACTATACCTTTATGTATGTAAGCGTATTATCGGTGGAGTTCTTATATGTAATTAAGTACTTGTACTTTTTTATATATTCCTCCTATTTAAAAACCTACATTAGTGCTCTTAATCGAGTGTTTTTGTGGGCCGGTACAATTACTTTGAACAAATTAGAGTGCTTAAAGCAGGCTTCAAATGCCTGAATATTCTGTGCATGGGATAATGAAATAAGACCTCTGTTCTGCTTTCATTGGTTTTCAGAGCAAATATATTAAATAGATATCTTCAGGATTATGGTGTTGAAGCTTATATTGCCTTCATTCATGGTAGCAGTAAAATGTTTATTGTGTTTGAATGTGTTTATATAAGTGGAGCCGTACCTGTTGGTTTGTCCCATTATAAGGACACTAGCTTCTTAAATGGACAAATTGCGTCTAGCAATAATGAGATTGAGCAATAACAGGTCTGTGATGCCCTTAGATGTCCTGGGCTGCACTCGCGCTACAATGAAAGTATCAACGTGTATTTCCTAGACCGAGAGGTCCGGGTAAACCGCTGAACCACTTTCATGCTTGGGATTGTGAACTGAAACTGTTCACATGAACTTGGAATTCCTAGTAAGTGTGAGTCATTAACTCGCATTGATTACGTCCCTGCCCTTTGTGCACACCGCCCGTCGCTACTACCGATTGAATTATTTAGTGACGTCTCCGGACGTGATCACTGTGACGCCTTGTGTGTTACGGTTGTTTCGCAAAAGTTGACCGAACTTGATTATTTAGAGGAAGTAAAAGTCGTAACAAGGTTTCCGTAGGTGAACCTGCGGAAGGATCATTATTGTATTTTCCAACCGTTATTAAAGTAAAGTAATACCAAATTAAAGTAAAGATATATTAAATGAAAATGAAATTAAAGATGAGAAACATAAAAGTCAATTTAATAAAATATTTGTTTGATTTGATTTGATTTGATTTTGATTTTGAATTGATTTTGAAGAATAAGAAAAAAGAGTATAAATTTTATATAACAATTTGACGGTGGAAATATTTAGCTCTTTATATGGGTTTGGCAACCCCATAAATAAAAATTATGTATTCCGATCTGAAATTGAAAATGATTTTTGTATATCTTTATTTATCTGCGTGTATATGTACCATAATATACAGGCGTTGCGTATTGTATTGGCCATTATTGGTTTTGGGCATACAATGGTTAAAGTAACATCTCAAATGTACAATGTTGTACCTGCTTTAAGGTTAAAGTTTAACGTAAATTTAGATCGCTTACAAAATTAATGTTGTCAAGTTTTTAAATTATCAAGTCCAGTATTCAATCATTTATGTTAACTAAGACATTTCGCAGCATTCGTTTGGGTTAAGGTTTTATTGAAGGAATTGATATATGCCAGTAAAATGGTGTATTTTTAATTTCTTTCAATAAAAATATTATTGACGTAATGAAATAAACAAACAATTTATTAATCACTCTAAGCGGTGGATCACTCGGCTCATGGGTCGATGAAGAACGCAGCAAACTGTGCGTCATCGTGTGAACTGCAGGACACATGAACATCGACATTTTGAACGCATATCGCAGTCCATGCTGTTATGGTACTTTAATTAATTTTAGAGTGCTGCTTGGACTACATATGGTTGAGGGTTGTAAGACTATGCTAAGTAAGTTGTTTTAGTATTTTACGAAATATTAAAACGTATGGTATATTATTGGATTTACTTTTATGTATATTCATAATATTAATAATAAGTGAAACACATTGGCTCTCTCATATGTATGAGAAAAACGAAGATGTATAATTTTCTTTTTCACATCAAATGATACTGAGGAATGTCTAGCATAAAAAATATAAAATTTTCATCTAGAATTGCCTCTTATTAATGATGTGAAATGTAAAAAAATAATTATGTCATAATATTATTCTTCAAATAAGGTTAAAATTTACAATGGGTTTTAATATATTAAATAATATATTTATGTGTATATACAACCTCAACTCATATGGGACTACCCCCTGAATTTAAGCATATTAATTAGGGGAGGAAAAGAAACTAACAAGGATTTTCTTAGTAGCGGCGAGCGAAAAGAAAATAGTTCAGCACTAAGTCACTTTGTCTTTATGGCAAATGTGAGATGCAGTGTATGGAGCATCAATATTCTAGTATGAGAAATTAACGATTTAAGTCCTTCTTAAATGAGGCCATTTACCCATAGAGGGTGCCAGGCCCGTATAACGTTAATGATTACTAGATGGTGTTTCCAAAGAGTCGTGTTGCTTGATAGTGCAGCACTAAGTGGGTGGTAAACTCCATCTAAAACTAAATATAACCATGAGACCGATAGTAAACAAGTACCGTGAGGGAAAGTTGAAAAGAACTCTGAATAGAGAGTTAAATAGTACGTGAAACTGCTTAGAGGTTAAGCCCGATGAACCTGAATATCCATTATGGAAAATTCATCATTAGAGTTGTAATATTTCAATAATATTATAATAATAGTGTGCATTTTTTTCCATATAAGGACATTGTAATCTATTAACATGAACCAAATTTATCATAAAATATGACTTATAGTTTATTTAAATTAATTTGCTTGCATTTTAACATAGAATAAATGTCATTAATTTGATAAAGTGTTGATAGATTTATATGAATACAGTGCGTTAATTTTTCGGAATTATATAATAGCATGATTATCATTGATTTTCTGTGTTTATTATATGCACTTGTATGATTAACAATGCGAAAGATTCAGGATACCTTCGGGACCCGTCTTGAAACACGGACCAAGGAGTCTAACATATGTGCAAGTTATTGGGATATAAACCTAATAGCATAATTAACTTGACTAATAATGGGATTAGTTTTTTAACTATTTATAGTTAATTAACACAATCCCGGGGCGTTCTATATAGTTATGTATAATGATATTTATATTATTTATACCTCTAACTGGAACGTACCTTGAGCATATATGCTGTGACCCGAAAGATGGTGAACTATACTTGATCAGGTTGAAGTCAGGGGAAACCCTGATGGAAGACCGAAACAGTTCTGACGTGCAAATCGATTGTCAGAATTGAGTATAGGGGCGAAAGACCAATCGAACCATCTAGTAGCTGGTTCCTTCCGAAGTTTCCCTCAGGATAGCTGGTGCATTGAAATGTTATATAAAATAATCTTATCTGGTAAAGCGAATGATTAGAGGCCTTAGGGTCGAAACGATCTTAACCTATTCTCAAACTTTAAATGGGTAAGAACCTTAACTTTCTTGATATGAAGTTTAAGGTTATGATATATTGTGCCCAGTGGGCCACTTTTGGTAAGCAGAACTGGCGCTGTGGGATGAACCAAACGTAATGTTACGGTGCCCAAATTAACAACTCATACAGAAACCATGAAAGGCGTTGGTTGCTTAAAACAGCAGGACGGTGATCATGGAAGTCGAAATCCGCTAAGGAGTGTGTAACAACTCACCTGCCGAAGCAACTAGCCCTTAAAATGGATGGCGCTTAAGTTGTATACCTATACATTACCGCTAAAGTAGATGATTTATGTTATTTATAATATAAATTTTGAAACTTTAGTGAGTAGGAAGGTACAATGGTGTGCTTAGAAGTGTTTGGCGTAAGCCTGCATGGAGCCGCCATTGGTACAGATCTTGGTGGTAGTAGCAAATAATCGAATGAGACCTTGGAGGACTGAAGTGGAGAAGGGTTTCGTGTGAACAGTGGTTGATCACGAGTTAGTCGGTCCTAAGTTCAAGGCGAAAGCCGAAAATTTTCAAGTTTTAAAAATGTCAAATGATATAATCATATAAAAAATAAAACACTTGAATAATTTTGAACGAAAGGGAATACGGTTCCAATTCCGTAACCTGTTGAGTATCCGTTTGTTATTAAATATGGGCCTCGTGCTCATCCTGGCAACAGGAACGACCATAAAGAAGCCGTCGAGAGGTATCGGAAGAGTTTTCTTTTCTGTTTTATAGCCGTACTACCATGGAAGTCTTTCGCAGAGAGATATGGTAGATGGGCTAGAAGAGCATGACATATACTGTTGTGTCGATATTTTCTCCTCGGACCTTGAAAATTTATGGTGGGGATACGCAAACTTCTCAACAGGCCGTACCAATATCCGCAGCTGGTCTCCAAGGTGAAGAGTCTCTAGTCGATAGAATAATGTAGGTAAGGGAAGTCGGCAAATTAGATCCGTAACTTCGGGATAAGGATTGGCTCTGAAGATTGAGATAGTCGGGCTTGATTGGGAAACAATAACATGGTTTATGTGCTCGTTCTGGGTAAATAGAGTTTCTATCATTTATGATAGTTATTTGTTCCCCGGATAGTTAGTTACGTAGCCAATTGTGGAACTTTCTTGCTAAAATTTTTAAGAATACTAATTAATTTTAATTAGTTCTTTTAAATTATAACGATTATCAATTAACAATCAATTCAGAACTGGCACGGACTTGGGGAATCCGACTGTCTAATTAAAACAAAGCATTGTGATGGCCCTAGCGGGTGTTGACACAATGTGATTTCTGCCCAGTGCTCTGAATGTCAAAGTGAAGAAATTCAAGTAAGCGCGGGTCAACGGCGGGAGTAACTATGACTCTCTTAGAGACGACCTCGGTCAAACTTAAATTAAAATAACACTTGGGAGTGTGAGGATAGGCGTCTTAAGGAAATGTGACAGATTGGTACGGCAATTCGTTAGGGGGTGGTTAGATCTCCCACTGGATGTACCTACTGCTTTCTATCACGCCCCCCACATTTACGGGGGTCTCGGGATCCCATCAATTAGATGGATAGCACCAATGCTGCGTCTGAAGCGATTGAGCAATATAAAATGGCCCCACCTCGAACAATCCGAGGTAGCTAGCTCTTTCATTGACGACGAATTGCAAAGGGCTCGAGATAGATTAAAGGCGGAGGATATGGAACTAGGTTCGCGTCCAGAGATTGACTCGTATTTTGCAAACAGGTTGTACATGTCTGTTGATGGTTGCGGTCTCCGTGAAGCAGGTCATTATGGCCCGCAACATGGATGGGTGAGTCAGCCCACGCGCTTGCTAACAGGAAAGGAATATTTGCACGGGATCAAATTGCGGATAAATGCCCTACCCTCTAAGTCTCGTACGACGAGGGGAAGGCACGAATTGGAGAGACGGTGTCGTGCAGGATGTGACGCTCCCGAGACAACAAACCACATCTTGCAGAAATGCTATCGTACGCACGGGAGGCGGGTAGCTAGACACAACAGCGTAGTAAATGCCGTCAAGCGGGGACTTGAAGGCAGAGGCTGCGTTGTCCATGTCGAACCAAGTCTGCAATGCGACTCGGGCTTACATAAACCGGACCTGGTGGGAATCCGACAAAATCACATGTATGTGATAGACGTTCAGGTTGTGACAGACGGACATTCCTTAGACCAAGCGCATCAGCGCAAGGTTGAAAGGTACGACAGAGCTGACATAAGATCACAAATGCGGCGATCTTTCGGAGCGACAGGTGACATCGAGTTTCATTCCGTTACACTCAACTGGAGAGGAATCTGGAGTAATCAATCGGTAAAACGATTGATTGCAAAAAGGTCTCCTCATCGCTAGTGATACCAATATCATTAGCGTCAGAGCAGTCACTGGCGGGGTGACGTCTTTTAAATATTTTATGTACTGTGCTGGGTATACTCGAAGCTAGGTGTATTGAACTCTAGCTTCTCTATATTTTGCCTGCTACCTTGGCATAACATCTAAAAAGGTACAAACATCGCACGGAAAAAGAGGTGGTTTTAGTACGTAGGCACTGTGGGACTTCATTGTTCCGATGACGCAGTGAATCGTGCATGCGAGATTGTCCAGTAGTTGGTTGCTCGTATCTTTGAAGATTTCCTTCCTCAGCGATCAAAAAAAAAAAAAAAAAAAAAAAAAAAATAGCCAAATGCCTCGTCATCTAATTGTGTTACTGTCCCTATCTACTATCTAGCGAAATCCTACAGCCAAGGGAACGGGCTATGAATAACTAGACTAGGGAAAGAAGACCCTTTTGAGCTTGACTCTAATCTGGCAGTGTAAGGAGACATAAGAGGTGTAGAATAAGTGGGAGATTTTATTCCTTGTGTTTGATATCGCCAATGAAATACCACTACTCTTATTGTTTCCTTACTTACTTGATTAAATGGAACGTGTATCATTTCCTAGCCATTATACGGATATATTTATTATATCTTATTTATTGGGTTTTGATGCAAGCTTCTTGATCAAAGTATCACGAGTTTGTTATATAATCGCAAACAAATTCTTTAATGAGAGAGTGCATTTATGTATATTTCAATTTGGCAGGAATAAAATTATCAGGGTATAACTTCAAGTTGCTTTATTTTCTTAATCTAAAACTAATTAGTACAATTTTCGGTGTGAAAATGCCAACCACATCGAAGGAGATTAATTTCAAGAGTAAAAATTCAAGTACCCCAAACCATGCTGACTTTGTACATAATTCAAAGTTCTGGATAATTTCCCTACCGAAGAAGTTTAAGCAAGAAAAGAATTAAAGTAACGGAACTCCAAAATTGTTCTTCAGGGTAATTTGGCTGTTCTTGGTCTTCTTTCTTCGGTTTTTTCACTTCAGCAAAGAGTGTCTTGATTCAGTAGTAGCCCAAACATTTTCCCCTTTGATGATGACGATCCTTTCATCAAATTCACGTCGGAAGCTCCCGAAAGAATAAACTGTAACGAGAAAGTAACAATTTAACGCTTAGGTCCAGGGTTGGTCCATTCTCCATCCAATTCGACCTGAATAGGCAATGGATCAGAGTTTGGCTACCGGTCGTCTTCATGAGCCCATTGACTGTTTTCAAAGTCACCACTCTCACTAGTCCATCTGTCCTGATGTGTCTCCTTAGTCTGACTAGAGGCCATTTGATGAGAGGGGCCCCGTCTCTGTTGTGCATAATATTGACAATTTTTCCATCGATCAATCAGAGTAACCTTAGCCAATTCCGGAGCAGGAGGTGCTAAAGGCGCTTCACCGATCAGAAAGTGACCGGGTGTTAATACCATTAAATCGTCGGGATCATTTGATAGGGGACATAAAGGTCTTGAATTTAAACAAGACTCAATTTGCGCCAACGTAGTTGCCATTTCCTCAAATGTTAAAACTTGTTCTCCGAGAGTTCTCTTCAGATGATACTTCATGGACTTCACTCCAGCCTCCCACAATCCACCAAAGTGTGGCGCTGATGGTGGGTTGAAATGCCAGGTGATTCCCTTTCTCAATAATGTTGGTGCAATATGTTTCGTAATGTACGAACAATATGCCAGTTTGTCCATTTGCAATTTTTTGTTGGCTCCAATAAAATTAGTACCGCAGTCACTATAAACGTCTGTGCATAGGCCACGTCTGCCAATGAAACGGTTAAATGCTCCTATAAACGCATCTGAGGTCAGATCTCCAACTGGTTCCAAATGAATGGCCTTCGTCACTAGACATACGAACACAGCAATGTATCCCTTCTGGGATATACGTCCTCTTCCTTTGCAGGGCGATATATTTACTGGTCCAGCGTAATCCACTCCAACGGATGAGAATGCCCTAGAAGGGCGTACCCGTACTGCTGGTAACATTCCCATTTTCTGACCTGCAAATTGAGGCTTCATCTTAAAACACGTGATACATTTATGAATTTTAAACCGAACTGCATTGCGTCCATTAATAATCCAGAATTTTTTTCTTATAAAATTCAGCGTTAGTGAGGTTCCACCATGCAAGGTGCAAATATGACTGTAAGATATGACCAGATCAGTAAATGGATGTTTATACGGTAATATATAATGATATTTTTCATTTATGGGCAACAGGGAATCTCGGGGTCTGCCTCCGACACGTAAAACACGTTCGTTCGAATCAAAATACGGACTAAGAGACAGTATCTTTTGCTATTAACCTTCCTTCCGATAGCGCCTTCCATTCAGAATCAAAACAATCCTTCTGCACCATCCTAATCAATTCACGTAGGCCCTCTTCTAATTCCACAATTGAGAGTCCTAATCCTCTTCGTTCTGCCACAGATGTACGACAATTAGATACGAAACGTTTTACATATGATATAATCCATACGACTCGTGTATACGATGAATACTTGCTGATAAATGCGACACTTGGCATTTCTTTTACTGCTATGTTATGACAGGTCACCTTTCTGACTTCAGTGTCAACAACCGACAGCGAATCCTGATCAATAGCATTACAAGGCCATTCGATGTCCGATCCTTGTAACCATGATGGCCCATGCCACCATAATTCACACGATGCCAACTTGGTTGCACTCATGCCACGGCTTAGATAATCTGCAGGGTTATCTTTCGATGCGACCATTGCCTTTCGTCTGAGATTTCCAGGATTTTGTTTATTCGATTGGACACAAATACTTTCCAGTTGGCAGCTCCACCACGGATCCAACTGATGGTTATCATAGAATCTGACCAAAAAATAGTGTTCGAATAATTAATGTTAATTCTTAGATTCTCCCTTAGATACTTATAGATTTTGGCTGCTTCAAGCGCAGCACATAACTCTGCCCTAGGTATGGTTAGTTGTTGTTTAGTTGGCGATACTTTCCCTTTTGACAATAACAACTCTGTGTGATACTTATCCTCTCCAATTGGGAAGCGTAAGTAAGCTGCAGCTCCATATGCCCGTGACGACGTATCGCAAAACAGGTGCAGTTCAGCCACACGTATAGTTACTATGTTTGGTAACTCCTTCACGAATTTCTCCCATTCTCTCTTAATAGTGTCCGGTAGTGTGCTATCCCAGCCAATTTTCTCCTTCCATAGATGCTGCATGAGAATTTTGGCAGTAATAATTATCGGACTAAGCCATCCCATGGGATCAAACAGTCGTGCAATTGCTGATAGTATTTTCCTCTTTGTAGGTGAGGTCGTTGGTGGAACGACATTCAAAGCAAAACGGAACTCATTTTCCTTAGGACTCCAGTAGAGACCTAAAGTGCGAATACTATCATTACCTTCTACGTGTAACAATCCGCTTGATTCTCGATGCTCAACTGGTATGTTCTCTAAGAGCTTTGGGCAATTACTCGCCCACTTCCTTAGTTCAAATGTACCACTACGAAGCATTCCAATCACTTGGTTCTTGACATCCTCCGTCTCTGCAATACTTTCGCCACCAGACAGTATGTCATCTACATACATTTGATGATTCACAACATTCACCGCCAGTGGATATTTCTCGCTTTCATCCATAGCTAATTGTTTCATAACTTTCATGGCTAAATAAGGTGCGGAGCTAGTTCCAAACATTACCGTTGTGCAGGCATATTCTGCCACATGATCACTAGTGTCCGGATTCCATAGAAAACGTTGGTACTGCGCATCGTCGGGTGGAACATTAATACATCTGTAAATTTTTTAAAATCCGCCATAAATACCCATTTTAGCCCTCGCCAATTGAGAATGATTCCTTGAAGATGTACGTGCAATTTTGGACCAATTGCTAGAATCTCATTAAGTGATTTCCCATTACTCGTCTTGCTCGATCCAACGAAGACAACTCGTACTTTCGTAGTTGATGACGATTCCTTTATGACTGGGTGATGCGGTAGGTAACAATGATCGACTCCCCCCAATGCAGGATTGCCCATCTTACTAGTTATTGACGTCACACGTTCCATTTGACCCAGCTCCAGATATTCATTTATCGTGCCAACATAAGCGTTCTTCAAACTCGCATCGATCCGCAACCGTCTGTCCAGAGAATGTAATCGTTTTAACGCGCCTTTATATGATTCTCCAATTACCATTGATTTGTCCAAGTAATTTAAGAAAAGGAAGACGAACAACATATTTCCCGGACGGCATTCGGCTATGTGTCTTAACGAAGAAATCTTCGCACCAGTTATCCTCTACTGAAAGCCCACGTGGCTCTTCGTCGAATTGTTCTAGCTCCCAGAACTTACATAACAATTGTTCAAGTATCTCATCAGCTTTCTTCTTACGGACCGTTGTGGTGTAGGACGATCTGCTGCCAGCTTCCTGATTCGTTTTCCCTGATACAATGTATCCCAAATGCGTATTTTGCGCCAGAGGCATACCACGTATTCCTCGATGCACTTCTCCTAACATCAGCTCATCGTAGATATCATTTCCCAGCAAAATATCAACTCCTTATGGACTGAAGAAGTTCGGATCGGCCAACGGTAAGTCCTTCAGATGAGTCCACTCTTCAAATGGCAGTCGATTGATTGGCATGCGCTTACTCACTATAGGTATTACTAAGGCGAGCAGCTTGTATTTCGCATGTGGGTTGTAGATTGATCCTATGACAAGCTCCACCTGTGCTCTCGCATCTGTAATTTTAGTATCTGCTAATCCAGTAATCGTGATGTGAGCCCGTTTGCGCCGTAAACGTAGCTGCTGAGCTGCATTCTCTGAAATGAACGAAACTTGTGAACCTTGATCCAAAAACTCTCTAAATTGTAACGGATAGCCTTCTATCGACTCTACCCACACCGTTGCTGTTGGTAATAAAACCTCGTCTTTATGCCTTACCGCAATTTCTGTTGTACACTTTGCATTTAAAGCATTCGCAGATGCTGTTGGGATAACTCCCTTCTTTAGTGTGCCAAGTGATCTCTCGCCTCCTGACTTGTCTACATGAAGTAGTGTATGATGCCGTCCTTGACATTTTTCACAATTTACCGCACTGTCACATGCATCTATTCGGTGATTTGGTCTAAGGCATCTAAAACACAGTCGATGCCTCACCACACATGCCTTTCGTTCAGATAGCCTCATCTCCTGGAATATCTTGCATACTCCGATAAGATGTCCATCCCCTTGACAGACAATGCATAGGTCTGTCTCTCGAGTAACAAATGAAGTCTTTGTGTAGTTCTAGTTAACTCGTAACCCATGAACACCTGGTCCTCGATATTACCTGCTGACGCCGTAATCATTGTTCTGTACTGTGTTTCAAGATACTGACTGAGCTCCTCAAAGCTCGGCAGATTCTGTGTTGAAGATATTGACCGCTCCTTATCCACTCTTAATTGATTCGGTAATCTCTTCATCATGTAGTACACTAAAATTTCAGACTGTTGTCGCACATTCACACCAGTCTTCTCCAATGAATTCACACTGAGCGGGAAGTTTGCACAAATCTTCTCAAACTTTCCGCATCTCCATATTTAATTGGTAATTGCTGGTCGAACACATCCATGTAATGTAAAATAACACTCGCTTGTTATCATACAAATTCATCAACATTCTCCAGCCACTTCATAGTTCGCCGCTATTAGCGTTAGATGTTCAATATCCTTAGCTGCGTCTCCAACCAACGAATCCTTCAAATAATGAAAACGATGTAAGTCCGTCAGCTTCTCACAGTGGTGTACTCTTGTTAAAAACACCTCCTTAAACGCCGGCCACTCAATGAATTTTCCGCTGAAGGTAGGCAGTTTAACTGTTGGAAGTTTCACTTCCTCCAAAATTGATCCCATTTGTTCATGCACCGTCTGATGCAAACAAGACTCATCAAATGCAGTCGACGCCGGGATTCTCCGATCCTTATGTCTCTGCAACTCATTTCGAATCTCAGCTACTCCCATGATGTAGGTTTCTTCGAAACAGTCTCTGATGTCTTTGTCAAAATATCGACCCTTTATCTCCACATTATCTCGTTCTTGCACCAGTTGGTGATGATTGCGCTGAAAATCTGCGTGAAGGTGGGCCAGCGAGTCCAATCTGGCTTCCAGATGACTCTCGGTATGTACCGATTCCTCCGATTTATACAGCGCCAATGACTTCTCCAGCGAAGTAAGTAATGTGATTTGCTCCGTAGTCAACGGTAACAGTTTTTCAGCCATAATGAACACCTACCCAAACACATCAACGTTAAATTGTACTCACCCAAATCAGTCTATTCACTGGTAATTACACTCCAAATCCAATCGCCAAGATCAATCGTCCCGGGTTTCGGCACCAAAAAATAAGTTGGCTAACGGCTGCGCCCTTGCGGAGCCCCAAACTGCTCACTTTGTATGATGCAGCCTTCGGATGATTTCCACCGAAGCGGCTTTGAGGCACTTGCGATTTGACAGGAATAAAATTATCAGGGTAACTTCAAGTTGCTTTTTTTTTTAAACACAAAGTAGTACAATTTTCGGTGGGCAAAATGCAACCACATCGAACGAGATTAATTTCAAGAGTAAAAATTCAAGTACAGCAAACCATGCTGTTTTTTACGAGATTAATTTCAAAAGTAAAGTTCAAGTACAGCCAACCCTTTTTTTCTTCAAAATTCAAAGTTCTGGAAATTTCCATAGAAGAAGTAAGCAAGAAAAGAATTAAAGTAACGGAACTCCAAGTTTGTCTCTTCAAAGTAATTTGCGCTGTTCTTGGTCTCTCTCTCTCTTCGTTCGTTTTCTCTCTTCAGCAAAAGAGTGTCTTGATTCAGTTGTAGCCCAAACAACTCA